>JAPEIP010000011.1:91323672-91370866 GCA_026120095.1 Capsicum chinense | reverse complement strand
GGTAGCACAGTTCATTTGCTTATATAATATTTTGGATGAATTTGAAAGTGATGATGGAGACTTGAAAGCCGGTAAAGGTACACTCGCATAGCGAGCCTCTAATCACTCTACTGGAAATTACCCCTACGATTACGATTGAAAAACCATTACGATATAGAACAAAATATTTACCATAGATCTATCACAATGTTTTAACAAGCATTCCATATATGGCCGTTGCAATAGGTCTATGACAACGTTTTATGCGACGGTTGTCTGAAACCATCGCAATAGGTCAAGCTATGGCGACGGTTGTCTGAAACTGTCACCATAGGTCAAGCTATTGCAAAGGTTATTTTTTGACTTATTGAGACATCTATTTTCATCTATTACAATGGTTATCAATCATTTCTTTAGATTCTATTGCAACGACATTAAACCATTGCCATAGCATCTATTGCGATATTTTTGTTATTCTATTGCAACACCTTTTAAGTACCTATTGGGACGCCTATTTTCATCTATTACAACGGTTACTAACCATTGAAATAGATTCTATTGCAGTGACATTAAACATTTTCTATAGCATATATTGTGACATTTTTGTTATTCTACTACGACGCTTTTGTTATTTTATTGCAACACTTTTTGACTACCTATTACAATTGTTTATTTATCAATTGCAATGATTGTTGCCACATGTTATTAAATTGAAACAATTTATATAAATAAACACTCGTATTAATGTAAATTTTAAATTACATACACAATAAATTATAACACAATATATGCATATCACAAAACAAAATCATTCATTGAATAATCTCATAATCCAAAATTTGCAACAAAGCTAGTAATTTAAATGCAAAATCAAAAGTGACAAAAGGAAAAGGAAAGAACAAATCATCCTCTATGCTTGACTTTGGAACAAATAAATGTTAAGGGAATAGAATCTAGAACAACAGTATGAAACCTTTAAATGGTAATCTACTTCACATCCCATCTTCTTGCCTCCTTAAAACTAAACACTCCAACAGGAAGAATTATGAATTCCAACAAAGAAAAATCAATCAATATCTTTTATAGATACATTAGATAACAACGTCTTTAAACAGGAGAAATACATGCCTGCATCATAAGTTTTTTTCCAGCAAGGGATATACCATTGATGACGTTGAAAGAAGGAATAGGCAAAACCAACTTCTTGTTCCTCACCAAATTGGCAATACCTCTCTTTTGAAAAAGAATTGGTTGCATTCACGAATAACAAATTGCTAGATATTGATGATTTCTTCCAGGTTTGCTATTCAATTAAAGATTGATACAATCAATGAATTAAAAAGACCTTAGTAGCTTAAGAAGATTATAATTTCTAAATACATTTATCTTTCATTCTCTCACGTCTTAAATTATTGTGTCTTATAATAGGGGACAATGGGAAAGGAGCCTAGCTATCAGCAACATTTATCAAATCATTCCACTATTAGCTATTAATATTTCATTTAATCTATAAAATAAATATTAGTCAAATAGCTAGTGCGAATATGAATATATAAGTGCTCCTTCTTGTCTAATTGCAGCTTCATATTTTTTATGAAAGCTAGCTTCAAGTCACTCCTCTAGCTGTATCCTATCATCCCATTCCTCATCTCTCTATAAAAAAATGGGAAAATAAAGAGTGATTTTATGAGAAGTTCTAATCCATTATGAAAGTACATACTACCAAAAGGATATAGATGCACCTAATTCTCACACATATGCCAAAAAAAACCTCTCCACTGATGAAAGAAATTGAGAGTATTAACTTGGCTGAAAACAAAGAAAACTACAAAGATCCCTTGTTATTCAAAAAAGAGGTATTGCGCCCCCTTCCTTCTTATAATAAGAGAGAGAGAGAAAGATAAAAATCAACAAGTACTTTGAACGATTATTGCAGAAGTTTGAAAACACCAAATCTTCTTTTTATCACCTTGTGTGTAACTAGTTTGGTGCTCTTAAAACCAACATGAAGTTGATAACCTCATACAATTTGGTGAAATTTCCTTATCATTCTTAGGTACAGGATAAGTCCTTGGTCTAGAGGGAATATTTAATGTCAGCAGTGTATCCATTGGCAAGTTATTAGAGGGCTTGTCTTACCTAAAAATTTATTCAGAAAAGTTAATCCATCAATAAACATTACAAATTAATAAAAATGCTTCTGTAGACTTTGACTCCGCAAAACCGCGAGTTCTAAGTGCCAGGAAGAGCTTAAGATAATGCCACCTAGTGAAGTTTCTATGACCACGAATACAACCACAACAACGACATTACACTCAGAAACCTTAGTTTAGCTCGAGCCTTCATAAAAAATAAAGTGCACACACTTGATTGTCTGGCTTCCATATTGAGATTGTACAACATCTTAACTTAAATGAAAAAAATTCCGTGATAAATTTCAAATATATGCTAATTGATGGAAGCAAAATTAGTTTTAGTTGAACTAGTAGTTCACTTGAGAGAGCAGTATCTGATTCCTCCATATTATTAAAGGCAAATGGTTTTGTCCCACTAATTTAATTCCTGCAAATCTAAAAAGTTTCATTTGAAACATAACCTAAAATTTCATGGTACTATAGCTCATTGACACATAAAATTACTAGAATCTGATCAAATATCAATTAGAACCTGCTATTTCTTTAATTCTATCTATTCACCTATATTAGTCTACCTAGCCAGTTTATTCAAAACTGGTGAAATAATAGCAACTAACTGTGTCTCAAGGAGATGACATAGATAAAATAGCATTCACGGAGACATAAATTTACTATCAAAAGAACATATCTAAGAAAAGAAGAAGAAAGATTGGATACCTTTATGGAATGGTAGATTTATGTGATAATTCCTTCTCCGGTCTCTCTTTAAATGGTGTTGCATGCCAACTTACTTTTTGATCCTGCCAAGTTTCAAATTCATCAGCTTTAAAGTTATTGAGTAATGTAGGTCAAAGTTGAGATGTCAAGAGAAATAAGGATAAATAAGAAGGCTACAAAACTAAGTAGGACAAACCTCATTGTACTTGTTATTTCAGTAAGGATTCACGTTTCTATCCCACTATATAGGAATCCCTTTTCCATTCCACATCCCATGTCTAAAATAAAAAGTTAAATATTTCATAATTCCCTAGTCATATAGACAAAATCATGTGCTACTAAAGGCATCATAATTCAATTTGTTTAAACGGTACTTAAAAGGGAAAAGTTACCTCCATTGATCTAAAATAACTTGTAGGTGATTCAACTTATTGAGTGCCCCCATTCTTTCCAATTAAATGATGATGATTTTGTCTAAGTTATGCAACAATGTCCCTCCCTGAGCTATTAGTGCTTGTTGGCTGCAACAATGACAAAGAAACATAACTAATTAGGTTATTTCCTTCTGGATGCAAGTTAGAAAGTTTTTAAGCCACTTTATAGTGTAACAAAAATTAACCAAATAAAAATTCATTTGAATAGGAACTCTATAAAAAGTTTTATCTGGTGCATGGTGCAATTACTTGAGGTACATGCAAGCTAGCCTGGAGACCACTGTTATATTTATACACACACACACACATCTATATAAATAGGTATACATACACGCAAAGTGGTATGGGCACACCAAAAGAATACTCTTATGTTTACTAGAGTTATTAACAAGACAAATGATATTTCATATAACACAACAGACAACTAAAAGATATAAGGAAATAGTCACTAGTTACCAGTATTTGTGAACAAAAAATGGCTGGCAAACTCATACGTATAGTTTTTATTTTGGTTTAAAGGTAACTCAGGTACTAAAAGTGTTTCAGATTTTGTAGAGGTAAAACTCTTGTCATCCTTCACATTATTCTCAATTCCTACAGCTCTTAGAATTGACCATTTAACTGAAGTAAAATCATTCTTGTCTGCTACACTACTAAGTTCAATAGCCTTAGGGACTTCAATATCAGACTCTGACACTATATTTGACCACCCAAGGTCCTTCTTGAGCATTTAAAACTTCCATAAATCAAAGACTTTTTGTCTATAATGACTGTTGTATTGCCCTTGTTGCATTCCTGAGTTTAGATGCTTACTCCATTCTGTTATTATTTCTCAGCTCAATAATAGGTATGACCTCTGACCTATTGACAATGGAAGAATTAGCTATGGATTGGGTTTTAGCTGGAATCCTCTGTAGGCCAGTTGTATTAAGAACTATTGTTATTCTAATTGGAGTTGCTTTTGATGTAAGACTCAGATTTATTCTTTAAAGAGTGCCAGGTGCATTTGTAGTAGCTTTATTGAGAATATAAGTAAAGACTGTCAGAAATTTTTGGGAGCCAAAACTTTTTAAAATAAAGTAAATAAAAATGCTACAAAATAGAAGGAAAGAAAAGAACCTCAAGACAAGGTAGCAAGCTAACAAATTAACATGGATAGGGAAAAAAGGGGGAAGAATGTCATACTAGTATAGTCCTAGAATCCCTTTGATGATCCAAATGTCGTGTTATAGAAAGTCTTCCAAAAGATTTGGTCTCTTTAACAGGATCAGAATTTTGAGAAAATAAGAGTCTACCCAAATTGGCTTTGGTAGCATCCTCCGCCAGATTGGAAAAATTCACACTTGAATTTGATTTTACATTAGCATGAACATTTAATCTAGTAGTACCCATTGCATATGGTTTATGATGTTGCATGAATTAAATTACACCTAACTTGAAAATCATAACATCCAATATAACTCCAATCAAAAGAAAAGATAATTTCTTATCAAAATATCTACAACCCACTACATAATGGGCCTACCAAAATAGACTTTTGTAAACTAATTTTATGTGGCAGTGACAAGAAACAATTGCATTAAAGATATACTACTATGTAGTTTTGTTTTATTTGTCTTTATAACCTAATTGACATGATATGAACTTAAAGAACTAAAAATAGCTTAAGAAATTTTTTTTTTATAACAATACAATATGTTGTAACATGGAAGACATTCTGTATAATGTCATATTGGACATTCTTTTTGTTGCTTAACACTCCACTACATAATGGGGCATTAATGAACCTCCTTGTCACATAACTGAACAATCTCAATCTCGCCTCCCATATTTTAGCCTCTATTAAAGCCACTACCACTGACCTTATCCTGGATAGGTTCATACTAAAAACAATAGAGATTGTCCATCCCAAGTAAGGTTTTATTCAAATCTAAATTTAATATGAAATTAGATCTTTAAAGTAAAATATAAAACAAGTTCAATTGGGAATGTACAAGTAGTCACAAACTTTTTGTGAGCACTAGGTTCGATATGGATCCCTCGTCATGACAAAATAAATGATTTGACATTCTTCTACAGTATGATTTATAATAGAGATTTACTTTATTGGCACAAATCATCGAAAAATTTATAAACACATCAAATAAATAAAAAAAACTTAAAAAAGAATTGAATGGTACCTGACTATTGAGTCAAAGCTTAGAAATAGATGTTTTATTCAACAGTGAAGGAGATAAAGTCAGAGTAGCTTCAAAATCAAGCTACGGTAGTCAGACTTTCTGACTTCATAAAGTGGTGGTTGGAGAAAATTCTAAATTGAGGTATGGTTGTTGGAGTTGTGATACAGTGGTTGAAGCAGCAGTACAATGGTTAGACTATAGAGATCAAAGCAGTGATATGGTGGTCGGAGTATGGTGGATGTAGTAGTGGTGAATCTGATTTGGTGAATTTTATTTATTTTTGGTTTGATACTTGGTGTAAATTATATGTAAAAGGATTTTTTTGGTTGACTTGATGAAATTTTGTGGTAGGAATAAATTAACTGATACAGTAGATTTTTTTCCTAAAAAATTGTTGTCATAGCTCACTCTATGGCAACGGTTCAGGTAGTCTTGTAATAAAATACCCTAGTTCAATAGTTATCAAACAACAACAATACTTATAGCACCAAATAGTTTTACCAGAACAATTTCTTTTTGGAAATGTTTAAAATGTTGCAATAGACCCTCTATAGCAATGCTTTTGGATTTGCCTCCAAAAGGTTCATTGCAATAGGGGTAATTTCTAGTATTGTCACTTATATGATACATCGGACACTAGCTTGCATCTCTTAACCGATATTTTTAGTCATGTAAGTTACACCCCAAATAGTATGGGAAGAATTGTGTATGCAATAGTGATGTCACATAAGTGACTTCAGTAGTTTTTGCTAGATATCGGGTAGACAACTGGCAGATCATGTATGAAACACCTCTATACTTGGGAAGGGTATAAATACCTTTCTTAGCCCTTTTTCACCATTTATCATCCATTTCAAAGATACTTAAAGCCTATAAATTAGGAAGGCTTGGTGGTAATATTTGTGGGTGATCTTTGGAGCTTGGATAAAGATTATTTACAAATTTCTCCTTCAAATTTATGGTAAGATTACATCATTTTAACTGTTGATTTTACCTTTCTTCTCCACAATTCTTGAAAGCTTAGTGACTTGATTTTACCAACAATATATCTCTTAATTCACCCTTTTTAAGAGTTAATATTCCTAGAGCATAGAGAGATGTTGAGTTGGTTTTGAAAATGTAATTTACATAAACTGGCCTATAGGGGATTATTATAAAATTTTGGATATGAAGCATAATACTGCAATACAAATATAATTTTTCTCATGTTGATGGGGAGATTGTGAATTTGATAACATGACACGTAGCAGAGCTTTTCGAAAAGGGAAATCAATGATTTAGTGAAGTCTTTGGGTTTTTATTAGTGCCCAAGTAGTCTAGGTTTACCCTCTTCACAGTATGATTATGATATTATGATATATATGGGGGGTATTTATGTGTTACAAGTGCGAATGAGAATATTTGGTTAGATTAGACCATTAGGCTAACTTAAAATCATAGACTTGGAGAACTTAGTGTTGTTATTCATGGCTTAGGTCAATAGAATATCTTGATATATAATAATGATGGAAATGCCTTAATTTCCCATTATAGGGGAAATTGCCAAAGGGAATCTTATTTGAGTAAAAAATATCTTTGGAGGTTTAAATTCAGGGAAATTATTGCCACTGTTTCGGGTAGGATTTCCTTAACTACTCATGGGTGGGAAGGATCAATATATTAAGATTAATTATGGCTTACCTGACATCTAGTAGTGAGCTTCGATACCTTGGCCTAGTCTATGGTAGAAATTGTTTAAATGGATAGCCTAGTTTTGGGTAGAATTTGATTAAATGGATTTTTGGGGATTTTTTGTGGGCCTTCCATCTCATATTAGTCTATGACTTTGATTATCCTTATGGTCTTAGTTGTTCATATTATACTCTTACTATATATAAGTTTTTCACTCTATGAGATTATATATATTCTCATTTCATATGGTTGTTAGATATTGAAGATTAATGCTAATGTTAGGTAGTACAAATAATATTGCTTAATTATTTGATATATGACATGGAATGCATGGATATGATTATTGAAATGAATTCCAGACATGTCTAAGGAAATGAGTTGTAAATATATGAATGATGATATGACTTATATAGACACATAATCATTAATATGGCCTCTTAATGTTGATATATATGGCTTGTGAATATAATATGATTTAGAGATATGTTATGGATCATAGACATGATTAATGCCTTAGATATTTAATATGGAATTGGAATATAATATGGATTATATATATAATATGGTTATATATATGATTAAGGCCTTATCAATACAATATGGCTTGTGAATGTAATATGGCTTATAGATATGATGTGGACCATAGGTATAAATAATGGCCAATAACATTGATGTGACTTAAAATTATGAGCATTGAATTAAGTTATGATCATTATATGGATGATATAAGAAAAAGTTAAAGTTTGTCATTGATTACGACAATGATGATACGAGCGTCGATTTAATTTCGATAGTTAGTTGTGATAATATTGACATCGGGAATGGTCCGATTCTAATATTTAAGATTGTTCCTGATGTAATATGGTATTGATGGATTCTTGGTTATGGAATGTCGGTTGGTAAAATTTGGTTATTTGATAGTTAGTTTCCTTGGTTGTAACCTCCAAACTTATGGTAGTCTGGTTGGGTTATTTACTTTCTACACTAATTGGATTATGAGGGCCCATTTAGTAGTTATAAATGTACAATTTATATGTTATCATTCCGGTTCACTCTCTCTCTTGATATAAATATGTACAAATTGTTAAATGTTACTTTAAGGTTTGACCTTTTACCTTGATCAGCATATGCTATCTTGTATCCTATTATATTTATATCATGATTTAGCTTAGTTAGTCCATGATGCCTACTAAGTACCTATATTTTTGGTATTCATGCTACATTTTTATACCTTTTTGGTAGAGGTCTGAACACTAATTCATTGATCATGTAGAGTTTATTTCAAAGATTGGTTTAGCTCTAAGAGTTGGAGTTACCACAATTTCCTTCTATTTATCTGTGCCAACTGTTTCATTTTTGAGATGGATTGTTTTAGTCTATTAAGTACTTATAGTGCTTTTGTAGTAGCTCTTGTATGGACATTACCAAGTTTTAGGATATTTGTTAATTTTTATATATCTATTAGAAATATATGACTTTTTCATCGTTATTTGAATCTTTAACTATTAATTATCAAATTTTAGTCCATTTTCCACTAAATTAACCCATTACATCTAACCCTAGGTTATGGTTTGGCTTACCTACTAGTGGGATAGTGTAGGTTCCACCATGACTCATAAATCAGGTCTTGACAAATTTATATTAGAGCCTAGGTTTCACCGATACTGTTGATACAAGAGTAAGTTCTTAGTAAAGTCTTAAGTATCACAATGATGATGTTTGTTTCTTATCTTTAGGAGGCTATAGGACATTCCTAGGAGATAATTACTTCCTTCACTTATATCATGCTAACAGTCTGATTTGGTTTCTAAAGCATTCATTTTGTTTTATTCTTATGCATATAGATAGGACAAAAGCTACTACTACTCGAGACAAGGGTCCCAAAATCAATCATAGGGACCCTATTTTTATTTGAGGATAACTTAGAGGTCATGGAAAACCTTCATATGTATCTACAAATAGGGTCAAGGATATTGGGCCTTCAACACACCCTATCCCTACTCTTGAGCAAAGGATTCTTTTGCACCTACCAGTGATGGACATGTGACCATCCCAGGCTCTATTGGAATTTATTTATTCTTCAGTGCTTCGGGATTATTTGGTCCAACTTTTAGGGTTAGATGGTATTCAGTTTACAGATTAGAGTAGTACTAATTTGGGGGCATAGTATGTTGTTGTGGCTCCAAAAGTTAAGGTCCCTCCTACACCGGCAGTTGCTTAGATGGTAGTTTCTCAGCCAGTGGTTTCCAAACTTTATATGCCTACTAAGGAGCAAATGAATTGACTCTGCCTAGGTTTTTTGGTACACTGGGCGAGAATGCTTATGACTTTCTAATTTCTTGTGAGGATAGGCTCCATAATTTAGTTTTATTTGAGACTTATGGAGCGGATTACACTACCTTTAGTTGGACTTAGCAGCTCAAAATTAATGGAAATTTCATCTTTGTTCACGGCCAACAAGATATTTTTCTTTGATATAAATTTAATTCTTTGATATCTTTTTGGAGAATTACATTCCTCACATCCTTAGGGATTATTTGAGAGATCAATTCCCAACATTAGAGCAGGGAACCATGTTTGTTATTGAGTATGAGGCTTGTTGTCATAATTTGGCTAGGCATGTTACTTTTATTATGGCTTCTGTGTGTGAGAGGGTTTGTTGTTTTGTCTGAGGATTAAGACTTTCTCTTCACATGTCTACATAGAGTTTAGTTGCTACAAGAAGGTCCTTTTCTAATGTTTTTGTTCTTTATCAGCTTATGGAAAAAATGCATTATGAGACACATGGAATAAGAGATCATGATATCAAGGTAGATTCAGTAGGAGCAGTAGTAGCTCTCAATTTAGACGTAGTGATTCTCAGGGTAGGTACACGTCAATCATTTCAACCTCAAGGTTAGTCTAGTAGACCTATTCAGGCTATGCTTCAGACTATTGATGAAAGCTATTCTAGCTCCTATAGCTGTCCTAGCAAGGGTAGAGGTCATTCTTTGAGGGGTTGATATTATGGTTTTGGTACAGCTCTTGAGGCATATCATACTTGTAGAGTTATTGGTCACTTTACGCGAGAGTGTTACAATCGAGGATAGATTGTTCTTTACACTCATGATGTCCCATGTATTAGAGTATTTCATCCCTTACCTAGAGGTGGTATTCATTATAACAGAGGTGGTCCTCAAGTTTCTTATAGAGGCTATCATATATGTAGGACAGGAGTTTAGTTAGGAGCCCAGAGAGGTGGTAGGAAAGGTCAGTCATATGTTGTACCTGCTAGACTCAAGGCCGAGTCATTGTATGTTTTCATAATAAGTACATTTTTGTGTGCATTCTATTGGATTTTGCTTTATTTGA
Source organism: Capsicum chinense (assembly GCA_026120095.1). Lineage (NCBI taxonomy): Eukaryota > Viridiplantae > Streptophyta > Magnoliopsida > Solanales > Solanaceae > Capsicum > Capsicum chinense. The sequence goes on along the minus strand of JAPEIP010000011.1, from coordinate 91,360,399 downwards.
TTGGATATCCACTTAGTCTTATGTGTCTACTTATTTTTCTCCATGGTTAGAGTTATCTTGGGATTTATTATCTATTTCCTTATATGAATCTACTCCTATGGGTGATTGTTTAGTAATGGATTGGGTTTCTAGATCGTGTGTTGTGACTACTAGAGATGTTGATATTCATACTGATCTTATTAAATTAGACATGCTAGATTTGTGGCATGGACTAGTTATCCCACCATAATGCGGTCATGGACTATTTTTCCATGATCATTATCTTAGTCATGCCATGTACACCCGATTGTGTAGCAGGGAGTTGTTAGCCATGAGCTGACGGGGATTATTTCTTATATGCATGCTAGAAGGAATATCTTGAGGGGTTACGATTCTTATCTCACTTATATTTGTTATATTAGTGTGGAGAGTCCATTGGTTGACTATGTACCTATAGTTTGTGAGTTTCTTAATGTTTTCCCTACCTATCATCCAGGTATTCCTCCTTCTCATAATAATGAATTAGTTATTGATCTTAAACATGGCGCCCGACCTATTTCTTTGGCACTTTACCCTATGGATCCTGTCGATCTTAAGATTCTAAAATCTTAACTTTAGGATCTACTTCATAAGGATTTTCTTAGACTGAGTGTGTCATTTTTGGGAGCTCCTATGTTTGTGAAGAAGAATGATGGATCCATACATATGTGTATAATTATAGGCATCTTATTGTGGTGACAGTGAAGAACTAATATTCGACGTGATGGTTTGTTTGCCCCGCTTCATAGAGTAGCAGTGTTCTCTATGATTGATTTGAGGTCCATTTATGAATGGTTGGGGATTCAGGTTGAGAATATCTTGAAGAAATTCTTTAGGATCCATTATGGACATTATTAGTTCCTAGTGGTGTCTTTTGGGTTGTCTAATTCCCAACCACATTTATGGATTTGATGAACTGTATGTTCAGGATTTATTTGGATTCCATCATGATTGTGTTCACCAACAACATCCTTGTCCATTCGAGTGATGGAGAGAAGCATGCATAACATTTGAGGATTGTGCTCTAAACTATGAGGGATCATGTACTTTTTGTCAAGTTCTCTATGTGAGAATTTCGGCTTCAGTCGGTGACATTACTTGGGTATGTGATGTCTAAGAAAGGGATTATGGTAGACCCATTGAAAATTGAGGCTATTCGTGATTATGGTAGGCCTCCTCCGATTGAGGTTCGTAGCTTTATTGGCTTGGCGGATTATTGTTGACAATTCGTTGAGGGTTTTGCTTATATTTCAGCAACTATTACCATATTGACTTATAAGGATGTTCCGAGGAGTGTGAGCCGAGCTTTTCACATCTCTAGGAGTTTCTTACTTTGGATCCTATTTTGGCTCTTCTTATTAAGGTTGAGGGATTCACCTTGTATTATGATTCTATTAGTGTTTGTTTTGGCTGTGTTTTGATATTGCATGGTCGTCTTATCTCTTATTCTTCGATGCAACTAAAGTTTCACGAGTAAGAATACCCCACTCATGAGCGTTAGTTTTCGCGCTTAAGATTTGGAGGAATTATCTTTAAGGTGTGCATTGTGATATGACCAAAAACAGCATAATTCTAGTTACCCGACCCAAACAAGAGCGTTTTCGTAATGGGCATCCTAAGTCCAACCAAGACCGGAGACCACCCCCGTTACCCAACCCAACCAACCCACACATATCCTAAGTTGGATGAATTCTAAATGTATAACAAGATACCATTATTGTGTAACCCAAGACTCTAGGATTGGTCTATGACCGTGACTACCCAAACAAGTCCAACCGTCTGATACCCAACCGATAAAAAGTACCAAACAAGAACATAAACCAAAACCATAACCATATGAGTTCCAATATAATTATATAATCCCACAATAAAAGAGGATGGAGCAAGAAACAATACAGTCAACCAGTGTCAGTCCCAATACCAATTCTAATACCAAGGCTGACACCTAGACCAATCCCGCCCATACAAATCCATAGTAGTTCCACAAAACCCTCTAACCAAAAGAAAACCAACAGCCGGTTGGGACATACCCCCAACCATAGCAAAAACCAATATCCATAAAATATCCAAAGTATGTAAAAACATCCAAGAACATGATATGGAGCCTTTTGGAATATGAAAGCTCACCACTTCAATCAGTAGCTTATCGCGAATCCGAGCACTATGCAGGAGGAGTAGAATGGTCGGTCCCTGCATTGCATGGGGATAAAGCCACCCGAGGATAGTTTAACGGGTGAATGCTAGTAAGTACTCATGATAAGGATAAAATAATGTCATCCATTAAAACAAAGTAAACCAACCATATGCATATAATCCAAATATATATATAAGCATGATGGAAAGGGGAAACGAGTTTAGCATGCATTTAAAATCGTTAACCTAGGTATGTGAAGCTTAGCCATCCTACAATGACCCATGGGCTATATGTGTCCAGTCTAACCCCTGAACGGGCCCCGATGGGTGTAGCAATAAGAAACAAAGATACAATAAGAGTGGGGGATTCCCTTGTACCCTTCGCTATCCATGATACTTATGTACAATGTACTTAGAGGATTCCCATGTACCTCATAGTATCATATATGGTCTCTATGACCAGCCCCTCATGTCAACACACATGATTTTCCAGTTTCCATCCATTAGACTTTCACCTTCATGGTTAGATATCACACCATACTATTGTTGCCCAATTAAAACCATTTCCAACAAACCAAACCATCATACAATTATTATTTATCAAGGCTATGAGTAGCGGTATCGTAATACCGACTACAGCTTGCAAGCAATGTCCTTAGCCATCCTTTTAATGTAAAGGGATTACCATGTGCCCATAGATCACATTATAAAGTTAACTTAGGGAAAACCCACGTAAGCCACAAGTACTCCATTATTATAATTGCTTAGGGGAATCCCATGTACCTCTCAAGTTGTTCATTACCATGTTTACTTGGGGGATTCCATTGTACCCCATAAGGAATTCAATGAACCATAACCATGACGACTAAACCATTTCAATCCTTTTAAACCATTTATTCTATTTACGGTTCCATTACCTAACCAAATGATCCAATACTTCCATTAAAAGTCCAATAATATAGTAAAAGCATTATCGTAGGCATTTTATCAAATATGTTGGGAACATAGTGTATCCAAAACCAAATTCAATTACCAATTGACCATTCCTATGCAACCAATTGTCCAAAGCACCATTAAAGCATGTAAAAACATAATTAAAACATGGGAAAACCATAACCAAGCATTTAATACCATAACCCCATCAAATATTGGAAAACCTCAAAACCATACAATAATCATGCCATGAAAACATTGAATAAATCATACCTTTGAACTAAAAATGAGGGAAAAGTATCTCGCCTTAAAATGAGAAGATGATAGAGAGAAATCACCAACACAAGCCCCAAATTGATAACCTTAGTGAAACATAGCCTTCTTAACCCAAAACCCTTAGTAAGGATTAGAGAGTGTTTTCAAAGAGTTAATGAATGGAATAATATTGTAAATAAACTCCCATGTATGATATAGGTCATGGGATCATAATGGATTAAGAGGGAAAATGTCCAGATTATCCCCTACATAATTGCATAAAATCCCTACAGCTGGGTATAACTCAACCATACTGATCGTACCCTCCAATACACGTGGTACCCACCACACATACCCTAGACCTCCCTTAGACCACCATAATGGTAAACATACGACCATGAAAGCCAAACCATATCTAAGGATATGACTAGTACCCTTAACACATAACCATAACAGAACCAGGAGGAGTAACACTTTCTAGCATACGAGTAGGATAACATGACTCGTACCCTATCTCATAACTAATGGGGAGCCACTCATACTCAGATCTAAGTTGCTTTACCAAGTCTCAGATTAAGTGAAGGAAAACCCAACCATAAGACCCACCCACCATATTGTACCCATTCCAAAACCCAATCCAACTCACCAACCAATAATAGTTAGTGTATGACAAAGGCTTACCAACATTACCCCAATATACGACCTATACCCCCCAGTTGTATCATGTATGAAAAATAGAAATACAGGTAAGTTTTCTAAGGGTCCAAAACCCAGGGTGTTTCAGTCTCCTGCACTAGGATCATCAATCCTCGAATGACGAAAAAGGTAGGTCAAACATAAGCACGATTCATTTGCATTATCAAATATCAATCTAACTTTTAACCAAGTTAGAAAATAAAGATGTGATTAAGAACATATACCTTCTGCACGAATATTCAAAGCAGAAAACAAATGTGGATGTTTGGACTTTATGTCTGCTTCTGCTTTCTATGTAGCCTCTTCCACCTTATCTTTTATCCATAGAACCTTAACCGCTGACGCATCATTGGTTCATAACCGATGAACCTATCGATTCAATATCTCAATCGGACCTCTTAATTAGATAGAGAATTCGAGATATCCAATCTTTTCAAAAGAACCACCGAAGAAGGATCACCAAGACACTTCCTCAACATAGAGAAATGAAATACCAGATGAATAAAGCTCAAAATAGAAGGAAACTTCCATTCATAAGCTACATTACCAACCCTTTGCAAAACCACGTACAGACCAAGATACCAGGGACTGAGCTTTCTTTTTTTACCAAATTGCATCACTCCATTCATGGGATATACCTTTAGAAACACCATATCTCGAACCTCAAACTCCAAGTATCTAGTCCTTACATCCACACAGGACTTTTGGCAACTTTTGGCAGCCTTAACCCTATCCTGAATCACCTTTATCTTTTCCATAGCCCAATAAGATAAATCGTGATTGAACATATCCACCATACCAAGATCAAACCACCCAATAGAAAATCTATTCCTCCTACCATATAATGCTTTAAAAGGTGCCATTCAAATACTTGAATGAGAGCTATTATAGTAAGAAAACTTTACCAAAGGTAGATGATTAACCTAATTTCCACCAAAATCAATCACACATTCCCCAATCATATCCCTCAATGTCTTAAGAGTCCTTTCTACTTGCACATTGATCATATGGATGAAATACAGTACTCAGATTAACTTTAGTACCCAACCTTTTCTATAAAAAACCGCCAAAAGTGAGATGAATATTATGTACCACGATGAGAGATAATTGAGATAGGCACCCCATGCAACTTTACAACCTTCGAAAGGTTCAACTGAGCTTAGTCCTCGGCCAAAAAATTAGTCCATACCAAAAAGAAGTGAGCGTACTTTGTCATCCTATCAATGATGACCCAAATAAAATCAAATTGATTCCATGACCGATGAACACCAGTAATAAAATCCATATTGATCACCTCCTATTTCTATTTTAGCAACTCTATTTCCTAATACAACCCACCAGGCCTTATGTGCTCAACTTTCATTTGTTGACATGCTAAAAACTTGGCCACAAAATCAACCACATCCCTATTTATTCCATTCCACCAATACATCTCTTTGAGATCATGATATATTTTTATCAAACCAGGATGAACAACATAGTATGATTCATGTGCCTCAGCCAAAACCCCTTGTCGAAACCCATCGATGTCAAAAAGACATAACCACCCTTTGTACCTCAAGGTACCATCACCAATAATTTGAAGCACCATTACCTTTTGTCCACCAATATCACTCTTAATTTTCATCAAGATAGAATTTAGCATTTGTTTCTCCTTGATCTCTACACCGAGAGATGTCTAAAGCACTTCCTTAAATATCACACCACCATTTTTTGTGTCAAAAAGATGGACCCAAGATTAGCCAAGCAGTGAATACCCTTCACCAACTCCTGCTTCTCCTTTTCAATATGAGCTAACCTCTATATGGATAACCAGCTAAGAGCATCAACAACAATGTTGGTTTTGCCTAGGTGGTAGTAAAGACTCATATTATAGTACTTGAGAAGCTCCAACAATCTCCTATGCCATAGACTTAGCTCCTTCTGAGTGAACACATACTAGAGACTCGAATGATCAGAAAAGATTCCCATGTATATCCCATATAAATAATGTCGCCAAATTTTTAGGAAAAAGACCACCATTAAAAGATCTAAATCAAGAGTAGGATAATTCTTCTCATGCACCCTCAATTGCCTAGAAACATAGAAGATCACCTTTGCATGTTGCATCAAAATGCAACAACGCCCCACCCGGGATGCGTCACAATAAACCACAAATCCCTCATTACCTTTAGCTAATAAAAAAATTTGAGCTGAAGTTAGCTTATCCTTCAGCTTCTCATAATGCCCTTCAAAAAATTCGACGAAGAAAATTTTACCTTCTTTTAAGTCAACTTAGTCAATCGGACAGTTATCATCAAGAAACCTTTCATGAACTACCTATAATACCCAGCTAAACCGAAGAAGCTCTTAATGTCAATTGGAGTCGTGGGTGTAGACCACCTTTTAACCAAAGCCACTATTTTCCGATACACCATAATCCTCTCAATAGAAATAATATGACTAAGAAAAGTCACAATATTCAACTAAAACACACATTTTAAGAATTTGGCATAAAACTGTTGCTCTATCAAGGTCTGCAAAACTACGTGGAGGTGGTTATCAATGAACCTCACTCTTAGAATACCCCAAGATGTCATCAATGAGCACAATGACAAAAAGTTCTAAAAACTGCCTGAAAACCCTATTCATCAAATCCATAAATATCATTGGGGTATTAGTCAAGCCAAATCGCATAACCAAGAACTCAAAGTGCCCATTATTAGTATTAAATGTTATCTTAGGGATATTTTCCTCCATAATCTTAAGCTGATGATACCCATACCAAAGATCTATCTCAGGAAAGATCTTGGTACATTTTAACTGATCAAACAAGTCATCTATTATCGGAAGAGGATACTTGTACATAATCATTACCTTATTTATCTTTCTATAATTAATGCACATCTGAAGGGAACCATTCTTCTTGTGCATGAATAAAACTGGTGCACTTGATGGGGATACACTAAGATGGATGAAACCCTTGTAAAAAAATCCTTAAGTTCCCTCAACTTAGTCAGAGCCATTCAATAAGGAGGAATAGATATTGTACAACTGTTCGAAACAAAATCAATACCAAACTCAATCTCCATATCCAAAGGAATGCCCGAAAGATCATCCAAAAAAAACCTCAGGAAACTCATTCATGACTTAAATAGATTGAAAAAAAGGACCTTCCGAGTTAAAATTATTAACCCGAACCATATGATAGAGACACCCTTTAGAGATTAGCTACTAAGATCTAAGATAAGAAATAAACCTCCCTATCGGAGCTAGGGAGACACCCTCCCACTTAATAATCAGTTCAACAAGGAACTTAAAGACAACCTTACGAGTCTGACAATATAAGAACAAGTAACAAGAGTGTAACTAATCCATCCCTAGAACAACATCAAAATCTACTATGCCAATTCAAAACAAATCCAACAAAGTTGGCCTACTACCAACAAATACAGCACACCAGTTATAGACTCTTTTAGCAATAAGCGAGGCACCTACTAGGGTAGACATAGAAAAACAATCAAAAATAACCTTGGGATAAAAAACAAAACACACAAAAAAAATGTTGCCACAACAAAGCCAGTGGACCCCAAATCAAGAAAACAATACACATCACATGAAAAGAGTTGTAACGTACCGGCCACGACATAAGGTGATGCCTTAAATTCCTATAAAATAGAAAGAGAATATTTCTAATTCTGACCTGTGTCGATACCAGATGTAGCAATAGATGCAGAAGTAGCACCCTTTGGTGCAGGAGCAAAAGATGGAGAAACTGGATCCTTACTTCCTCCTGAAGCACCCTTACTAATCAGACAATTTCAAAGAATATGGCCTAGCTGACCATATTTGAAACACCTGTCCATTCCTCTATCACTAAAACCATTATGCAACCTACCGTAGAATCGGCAAAGAGGGCATAATAAGGCTGATAGAGCCCCACTTGCCTACGATTAGACACCATATTCTAGAGATTATCACTACTCTGCTAATGCCTATCACCAAACTATTTTGAGTAATGAGTACTAAAAGTAGTGCTGATCACTATCTTTCTCAATGAACCTACTCATTTTATTCTACCTTTCCCTAAACTTTGCTTTTTTTTACTTTTCCTCCTCCACCTACTACATATGATCCACCAATCTTAAAATATCCATATCCTTTATCTATAATGCTTCTTGCATTCTAGGATCAAATCCTGAGCTAGGGCAAAAGTGAAATTTCTTAGTCTTCACCCTTATATCAGACACCATGTATGGATCATACCTTAATAGCTAATGAAATTTCAAGGAATACTCCTTGACAGACATATTCCCTTGCTTAAGGTTCACAAATCCTCCATCTTTTCTTCCTTCAGCTCTTGATAAAAGAATCAATCTAGAAAAGAATTTGAGAAAGTCTCCTATAAGGACAACTCCTTAAAATCATCTCTATTCCTATCCCACTCCTCGTACCATAGGTACGCAACATCCTTGAGCTAATAAATAATAAAATTCACCCCTTCTACATTCATGGCCTGAATTACCCTAGAAATTTTCTCCATTTTATATAGGAAAATTTGAGGATCATCCTCCACCTTCAAACCAATAAAAGTAGGAGGATTTATCTTAATAAACTGGCCAACACTTATGGACTCAGCAGATGGAACACCAAATGTATCCCACTCAGCCTGAGAAGCAACTAGTTAAATAATAACATGAATCAATTGGTGAAATTTTGCATTAGTCATCTAACCCAAAGAAGGACTAGTAGCAATCAATGAAACTCTACAATTATCAACAAATAGACCCCTAGACTGAGTAGTACATGTCCCTTCAATATTCTTCCTAGTTGGGACAGAAGAGTTACCATATGGATCACATCATTAAGGCATGATTTGAAAAGAAAACAAACTAGGATTAGAAAGAACCTTAGACCTGTGAACTTGAAAATAGAATACCAAGAAAGTGAAAATTTTCTTAATGGCTTATAGCCTTTTCCTTACGAGTTTGGTATACTATACACCCCTAAAAGAGACTCTACTCGATAAGACTTTATGTACTCCTAATTGACCATAAATCTAAAGCTCTAATATAAATATGACATGACCTGAACTAGTGCCTTTTCATAATGGGAATCCCAAGTAAGACCAGGACTAGAGACCAACTCGGTTTATTAAATGAACCAATATACATATTCTGAGTTGGATAAATTCAAAATATATATAAATATACCATTATTATATAACCTAAGACTCTGTGATAGGTCTATGACTGTGACCACCTAAATGAGTCCAATCGTTCGATACCTAACCGATAACATATACAAAACCAAAACATAAACTAAAGCAATAACCAAATGAGTACCAATATAACTATATAATCCCTAAATAAAAGAGGATAGAACAACTAACAATACAGTCAAATAATGTTAGTCGCAATACCAATGTAAAACGAAGGATGACACCAATACTGGTCCTTCTTATACCAACCCATAATAGTGCCAAAAAAGCCTCTAACAAAAAGAAAAACAATATCCAGTTTGGACATGCCCCTAACTATAGCCAAAAACAATATCCATAAGATATCCAAAGTATGTAAAAACATCCATGAACTTGAAAATGAGCCTTATGTAATATAAAAGTTCACCACTTCAATCCAATTGTTGATAATGAATTTGAGAACTAATAGGGAGGAGTAGAATGGTCGGTCCTTACATTGAGTAGGGATACAACCATCTGAAGATGGGTTCATGGGTGAATGCTAAAACGTACTCAGGATAAAGGTACAATAATGACATCCAGTAAGACCAAGTAAACCAACAATATACATATAAACCATACATATATATAACACCATATTAGGAAAGGTAGTCGGGTTAAGAATGAATTTAAAAACATTAGCTTGGTATGTAAAGATTAACTATCCTAAAACAACCCATGGGCTATATAGGTCCAGTATAACCCCCTAAATAGGTGTTCATATGTGTAGCCATATGAACCAGAGATACCATAAGAGTAGGGGATTCCCTAGTACCCTTTGCGCTACTTGATACATATTTATAGTGTAATTAGAGGATTCACATGTACCATATAGTATCATATATGTTCTCTATGAGCAACCCCTTATGTTTGTAAATGTGAGTTTCCAGTGTCCATCCATTAGACTCGCAACTTTATGGTTAGCATCACACCCTATCATTATTGCTTAATTAAAACTATTTTCAACCAACCAAACTATCATACCATTATTATTAACCAAGAATATGAGTAGTGGTATCGTTATACCAACTATAACTTAAAAGCAATTTCCTTAGAAAACCTTTTAATGTAAAGGGATTCCCATGTACCCATTGATTATATTATCAATTTAACTAGGAGAAATACCGTATACCTGTAACACCCTAATTTTCTAAACCAGAATGCTACCGGTTCTTATGACCTCGAAGGAGCAAAAGTTAACATATGACTGATATCTGTACCTATAAACTGCATAATATAACATAGAAATATGTAAATATGTACTAAATGTCCATAAGGTTCAACTAAATAAACATCTGATAAGAATAATGACTTAAAATAGTATAACGATACCAAAACAAATTTGAAATAACTTTTGACATAATATAGTCTATAAAGCCTCTAAACTGTCTAAACAAGGAGTTAATGGGATATGTCCCCAACTAACTCCAACTACTGAAATAAACTTAAAACTAAAATAGTAATGAAATTATCATGTCCTCGAAAGATGAGAACTTATTTCTTACTCTGACTACTGTTAGTGGAATCTACTGCTTATCTGGGGCTCATGCCTCTGAACCTATAGTGTAGCATAAGAGAAAGCACCATAGCACAACTGCGTTAGTATGACTAAATATACTGAGTATACAAGGTAGGCTAAATGCAAAGAGTTATATGCATGAACAATGCTGACTAATATGAACGTGAGAATACATACATATATAAGCAACTATAACTGAACTCATGGTGTACTGACTACTGAGTCTGATTACTAAAGACATAACTTCACTGATACTGAGGTACTAAATAGATGAATGACTATTTCTAACAATACGAATTATGAAGAACAGGTCGAATTAACTGTGTCTAATTGTTCTAAAAATAAATATTGATAACGTAGCTATGATGATTGATATAATTGATATAACTGTGATGATTGGCATATCCAATGTAACTGATGCGAAGAGACTGTATCTGACAGTCTAAGTTCTTATATTCTAAAGAACTATCTAAGTCTATTGCTAAAACTAAGGCTGAGACTAAAACTTTGATTGTGGAAGGTAATCATCAAACAAACATACCCTAAAACTGAACTAGTTGGTGTCCAACCTGTAAATCCCGCTGGAAGGTTGTCAAAACCATGTCACGGGTAGAGTCAAAATATGAGTAAACCCTATTCTATTTTGGATCTTATTCCATCTGCCCTGCTAACAGGTAAACTCAAAGAAGATGCATTATCCCTACGGGTAGGGACATCTCAACCTATGCTGGCTACGTAGTTCTAGAATGCAAGGATTACTTCTAGGAATTACACCCTCTGACTGTGATAGGTGAGTCCCCATCCTTGGGTTCACTTGGTGCTGAATCCTACTCCCAACTAAAAGACACTGAACTAATTTACTGAACTGAATTGATTAACTGAACTGATGTTAGTGGGATTGTTTAGCAACGCTAAACTGAGTTTATGAGAGCACTGTTCTTACTGAATATTGAGTTCTTGAAATTTTAGAGAGTACTGAATTATGGAGATTAATGAAATTATAGAGAACACTAGAATTTCTGAAGGTTTCAATATCACTGAGTACTAAGATAACTGAGATTAACAGATTTACTGAACTTTTCTGAGTCACATGACTTACTGAGTTCTATGGAACATGTCTGGACTGAGAGTATCATGAAATCATGATATTGCTCTAGGCACACAATTATATTTTTCAGGTACAAGTACTCCTAGGACTCAATGGAAGGAAATTGATACACAAAGACTGACTTGATCATAAGAGTAGAGTTTGAAATTCACAATATTATAAGTTGGGCATTTCATACTATATATGATGCCAACTTCTTATACATGTAATGGAATGCATACAATATGTATATACCTGCATAGCTTCAATATAATGCTCACTCCATATCACAACAACAACATATAACAATAACATGAAATTCATGTGAAATCATAGAGCATAGAACATGGACTTGTCATTTAAGCACTATTGAATCATGGGACATGAAATATATCATCCTAGGAATTTTATCAAACACCTTACATGAACCACTTTAGGAATAGTTTTATTGATGTACTAAATAACCCATATCACCCAAAGTTCATATATTTCAACTAACATACCATCCTAGTTTCATACAAACCCATAAAGATTCTATCTTGACACCATTCGACACATAAACAAGATCAAAAATTAAATCAAAACATAACAAGCATGGCACAGAGTTTAAAATAGGGTTCTTGTACTAAATGGATGAAAGGATTCCATGAATGAACACATACATACCTTTGTTCTTGATTTCATGAAGATTGACGAAGAGATTCTTAGAATTTGATGGTAGAATTTGCTTGAACTTGAATCCCCCAATTGAAACCCTAATATGTTCTTGAGAGAATTTTGATGAAAAAGAGTATGTTTTGGTTAAATATGGCTTAATTCTGTGTTTGGGAGCTTATATAGTGGTGGGAAGATGACCCATATACCCCTCTAGTTGCATCTTTTAATTTCTATAAAAAATTCTCGATTTAGGCCCCTGGCATGTGGAGACATCGTGTTGCCACTTGTTTATGACCTAGAAACTCACCGCGATGCGGTGGAATAACGTAGAGACACTGAAAACTGACAAATGTCATTTTGGCTTATGGTGCGACGTGCCATTGACTGAAATGACACTGCTGAAAATTTAAATCGCTATAACTTCTTCACTGGGTGTCTATTTTAGGTAAATTTGGTATCGATAGAAATATTATTCAATTCTATAAAGTTTTGAGGGTATAAATATGCCCAAATTCCACCTATAAACAAAGTAATTATCATTCAAAGATGACCTATGTGAAATCATATAAGAAAAATTGGTGGATTCAAAAGTTCTTAGCTTTGCTTACTCTAAGTGACTCTTATGAACATGCTTAACACATCATAATCTCTATTATCACTAGGATACTCATCCTAATTCATGAACTCAAACATAAATCATAGGATAGGAGGTTTCATGCGTAGGAACAATGGTTTATTTTCTAGCTTAGAAATATATGGGGTATTACAATATCTCCCCCTTAGGAACATTCATCCTTGAATGTGACTGACTGAGAAGGGAAATAATATGCTGAACATGAACTAAACATGAATGACTAAAACATGATCTTATGACTGAGGTGAAAAATAAAATGATTTATATTGAACTTACATATCTGATGCATGTGTAGTAGATTTATGAATGAATGACCAAGTGTTCTGATGAACTAAGTTTCTTAGAATAAGAAGGAATATCTGATGCAGAGATTGATAAGCTGAATCCATGCGTATATGACGCATGATTATATGACTGACATGATACATGAATGCATGATTGAAAGTACTGATAAGTTGATTACGCATGTCTGATGCATGAGTACATAACTAAACTAACTCATAAATATGCTAATGAACATTCGATGGTAAAGATACCAAGTTTAAACTAAAATGAAGCATGGAACTGAATACCAAGTTTGGTAAACTTGATCATGAGAACAAGTAAGCTCAAAGAAGACTATTAGCTTGAACTGAAAATATTGATGAGTCTGAGACTAATCACTCAATATGAATGAGAGGGAACATAAGAACATAACCGAGTCTGGAACTTGATGCATAAACTGTACTGGGTTTGTAATGCATTACATGGATAGAGTATCTTATAGTTGACTAAACTAAGTTGTTGAGTTTAAGGTTACGACTGAGATTCGGAGAAAGAGAGTTGGCTCATAAGTAATACTTCCCCCAAGATAGATTCATCAAAGAAAACAACATGTTTCAATCATGAAAGTTTGGGGGCTATTGTGTATTTCCCCATTGGGACACAATGTCCCTTGAAGGATGTTGGTCCAACTTTGCTGAGATATTGAGGAAGTTGAGGTGATGCACAAGGCACCTAGGTATAAAATGTGACTAATTATATGATATCTAAAACTGAGGCAGGACACATGAGCTAAGGTGATTGCTGGACTAAATCATACATAATAACTGAGATTGTAAGTGGGACTAATATTAGAACTGAATGTTGGGTATGCAAGAATAAATTGCGACTCAGTGTCTAGAATTCGTATCAGAGACATGATACATAAACTAAGTTGAGGTTGCAATACTAGTATGCTATATTTTTTAGATGGTTACTTCCTCTAGATGTCCATTAGTATGGATGGATGGAAAAATGATAGAACAATCCCTACCAAAATTAACTGCATATCTATTAAACTGATTTTCTAGCTTGACTGACTAACTTATGCTAATAGCTGAACACTGGACATGTAACACTAACCTGAACTTAGTCGGAATAACGGAACTAAGTCTATTAAATATTGTACATAGGACGTAAGGATTAACCGAGTACCATAAGGTGATTGAGCATGGATTCATGTAGACTTCATTACTTGAAAATAAAGTAAGATGCATGTAATATGATCCTCAAAGATTTGGTAAACTGAGGTATTGACGAATAAGAGAGAAACTGATAGTTGTATATATGGAATAGCAAATCTGAGACTAAACTGAGTTTTAGGGCCTAATTACTAAACTGGGATAGAATGTTGGGTTCGATTAACTGAACTTCATGAGCCTAAAACTAATGCATGATACATGAGCTGAGCTGAACTTCCAACTTCCAGGAGGTTCTACCTTATAATAGTTACATTCTCTGAGATTTTGAATAGCATGAATAGATGTAAGGATGAGAAAACAAACCATAAAAATCTAACTGCTTGCTTTTTAAACTGACGTACTGATTTTACCAACTAACTCATGTTGAAACATAAGCTCGAATAAGAGAAGGAGATCTAACAATTCATACCATGAACATGAAAAACATGTAATTTACTCAAATCTTTGTTAGGGAATCTTTTTTTATCATTACGGGTCTGGAGTCTATTCTGACGCTGACCACTCTTGGTACCTTGCTGATGCAGCTCTTTACTCTCTATGATATAACTCTACAGTATCGTATCTTGTGACCTGGCTTGCCACACCCAAAGCATACATCACTTCCTGCCCTACACATACACTTATGACGCTTACCATAAGCCTGACAAAGAGTATTGGTAAGAACTTTGCTCTCGCTAGCCCCTGACATCGGCTGAGAAGGACTGTAACTACTCATTCTAGCCCTCTTATTTTATCTCTCTTTGTTTTTAAGCTTAAAGTCCTCAATATTTTGAGCATAGAACATCAGCCAAGACAAGTCCATATCAATAATCAATATTATCGTCCATCACTCCGTAACCACTCTACCTGATACCCCAGACACAAACTTATTTATTCTAGACCTATTATCTGCCAATACATGGGGATCATACCTATCTAACTAGGGGAACTTAAGGGAGTATTCTTTTACGCTCATCGTACTCTGCCTGAGATTGATGAACTCTAAAACTTTAGCCTCCTTCTGGTCCATGGGAAATAAACTATCTAAGAAAGTTATAGTGAACTCTTCCCATTCTATGGGCTCTGTATTTGTACCCCTATCTACCTTCTCCTATTTAAAACATGTATGGGCTACATCTTGTAGTTGATAGGCGGCTAACACTACACTTTCACTGGAAGTCACTCTCATGATGTCTATGACTTTCTGAACCTGATCGAGGAACTCTTGCGGATCCTCTTCAGATTTGGAATCAGTAAATAGAGAAGGATTCATTCGGGTGAAATCTTGAATCCTAGATGCAGTAACATTGGCATCTAGATCGGTCGGAATAGCGGCTGGCCATTCGCTCTGAGCTATAACTGAACTACCTCGATTTTCTAAACCAAAATGCTACACGGTGCTTATGACCCTGAAGGACCACAACTTAATCCATGACTTATATCTGTACCTATATACTGCATAATATAAAATAAAAATGCAAAAATATATACTGAATTTGAATAAACATCTAATAAGAACAATGTCTGAAAATGGTATAACCATACCAAAACAAATCTAAAATAACTATCTGACATGCTATAGACTGGAAAGCCTCTAAACTGTCTGAACAAGGACTTGATGGGACATGTCCCCAACTAACTCCAAATACTGAAACAAACTTAAAACTAAAATAGTAATGAATTCATCCTGTCCTCAAAAGATGAGGACTTACTTCTAACTCTGACTGTTAGTACTAGAATCTACTGCTTATCTGGAGCTCGTGCCTCTGAACCTATGGTGTAACATAAGAGAAAGCACCATAGCATAAATGCATTAGTACGACTAAATGTACTGAGTATATGAGTGAGGTAGGCTAAATGCAAAAGGTTATATGCATGATCAATGCTGACTAATATAAACGTGAGAATACATATATGCATATCAACTATAACTGAACTCGTGGTGATACTGACTTCTAAGTCTGAATATTGAAGACATAACTTCACTGACACTGAGGTACTGAATAGATGAACGACTATTTCTGATAGTTCAAATTATGAAAAATTGGTCAAATTGACTGTGTCTAATAGTTCTGATACTGAGTACTGATAATATAGCTATGATGAATGATATAACTGATATAACTATGATGATCGGAATAACCAATGTAACTGATGTTGAGCGACTATATCTGACAGTATAAGTTATGATATTCTGAAGAACTATTTAAGTTTATTACTAAAATTGAGACTGAGACTAAAACTGAGACTGTGGGAGGTAATCTTCTAACCAACATGCCCTAGAACTGAACTGGTTGAAGTAGTGAATACAGTCTTGAATTTTGCATGAGAGACATGCTTGTCCAGGGAATCTGCTTGGCCGTGCCAAGGTGTTGACTGACTGTTGGTTCTTCTTTCACTAGTCCTTTCTAAAGACATGTTATGTAAACAAAAGAAAGCAGTGAATTAGATTAAGAGATTAATTAAAGCTTTTACTCACTGGTACGACATATAAAAGACTCTACTAGATGTGGCTTTCAAACTTCCTAGGAGTCTATTGAACCTTAGGCTCTGATACCAAGTTTGTAACACCGCAATTTTCTGAACCAAAATGCTACATGATGCTTATGATCCCGAAGTACCACAAGCTAACCCATGACTAATATCTGTACCTGTATACTTCATAATATAACATAAAAATGTGGAAACATGTACTGTATAGCCATAAGTTTCAACTGAATAAACATCTGATAAAAACAATGTCTGAAAATGATATAACGATACCAAATCAAATCTGAAATACCTGTCTAATATGCTATACTCAGGAAAGCCTCTAAAATGTCAAAACGAGGATTTGATGGGACATATACCCAACTAAAACTATTGAAATAAACTTATAACTAAAATAGTAATGAAATCATCGAGTCCTCAAAAGATGAGGACTTACTTCTAACTCTGACTACTGTTGCTGGAATCTACTACTGATCTAGAGCTCGTACCTCTGAACCTATGGTGTAACATAAGAGAAAGCACCATAGTGCAAATGCATTAGTACGACTGAATATACTGAGTATACGAGTGAGGTAGGCTAAATGAAAAGGGTTATATGCATGAACAATGCTGACTAATATGAACGTGAGAATACATACATACATAAGTAACTATAATTGAACTCGAGGTGATGCTGACTACTGAGTTTGATTGCTAACAACATAAATTAACTAATACTGAGGTACTGAATAGATGAATGACTATTTCTGACAGTTCAAATTATATATAACTGGTCTAATTGACTGTGTCTAATAGTTCTAAAACTGAATACTGATAATGTAATTATGATAACTGATATAACTGATAAAATTGTGATGATCGTCATAACCAATGTAACTGATACTGCACGACTATATCTGGCAGTATAAGTTTTGATATTTTGAAGAACTATCTGAGTCTATTACTGAAACTAAGATTGAGACTGAAACTGATACCGTGGAAGGTAATCATCTAACTGACTTGGCCCATAACTGAACTGGTTAGAGTCCAATGTTTAACCCCAACTGGAAGGGTTTCAATACCGTGCATTGGGTAGAGACCATATATGAGTAAACCCTATTCTGTTTTGGAGCTCATTCTGTCTGCCCTGCTATTAGGAAAACTCAAAGGAGATGGATTAGCCCTATGGGTAGGGACATCTTGACCTACACTGGCTAGGTAGTTCTGGAATGCAAGGATCACTTCTATGAATCACTCCCTCTAACTTTGAAAGTTGAGTACCCATCCTTGGGTTCACTCGATAATAAATCCTAATCCCAACTGAAAGACACTGAACTAATTTGTTGAACTGAACTGATTAACTGAACTGATGTTAGTGGGATTGTTTAGCAGAGATAAACTGAGTTTATGAGAGCTCTAATCTTACTTAGTATTGTATTCTTGAAATTCTTTAGAGTACTGAATTAAGGAGATTACTGAAGTTACGAAGAACACTAGAATTTTTGAAGTTTATGATATCACTAAATTCTGAGATTACTGAGATTAGCTGAGATTAACTAAATTGTTGAACTTTCCTGAGTCACATAACTGACTGAGTTCAATGGAACATAGATTGACTAAGAGTAATGAAATAATGACATGGATCTAGGCACACAGCGATATTTTTCGGGTACAAGCACCCACAAGACATGATAGAAGGAAACTGACACATGTGACTGACTTGATCATAAGAGTAGAGTCCAAAATTCACGATATCATAAGTAGGGGATTTCATACTATACATGAAGCTCAACCTCTTATACATGGAATGGAATGCATACAACATGTATATACTTGTATAGCTTCAATATCATGCTCATTTCATATCACAACAACAACACCTAACAATAATGTGAAATCATAGAGAATATAATTTGGACTTGTCATTTAAGCACTATTGAATCATGGGACATAAATTCTATCATCCTAGGAATTTTATTAAACACCTTACATTCACCACTTCGGGCATAGGTTTATTCAGGAATTCAACAACCCATATCATCCAAAGTTCATATATTTCAACTAATATTCCATCCTAGTTTCATACAAACCAATAAAGATTCTATCTTGACATTATTAAACACATAAATAAGATCAACAATCAAATCAAAACATAAAAAGGTTGGCATATAGTTTAAAATAGGGTTCTTTGACTTCATGGACAAAAGGAGTCCATCAATGAACACATGCATACATTAGTTCTAGATTTAGTGAAGATTGATAGAGGAATTCTTTTGATGGTAGAATTCGCTTGGACTTGAAACCCTAATGTGTTCTTGAGAGGATTTTGATTAAAAAGAGTATGTTTTGGTGAAATAATGGTTTAATTCCATGATGGGAGCTAATATATTGGTGGGAAGATGACCCAAATACCCCTCTAAATGCATCTTTTAATTTTTGTAAGAATCTCCTGATTTGGGCCCCTGGAGCGATGCGGAGACATTGTTTGAAACATTTTATGATCTGGAAACTCACCGTGACACAGTGAAATCACGAAGAGACACTGGAAATTTACAAAAGTCATTTTACCTTATGGCGCGACGCGCCACTGACTGAAATGACACTGCTGAAACTTTAAATTTGCATAACTTCTTCACCTGGTGTCCGTTTTAGGCGAATTTGGTATCAACGGAAAGATTATTCAATTCTCTACAATTTGGAGGGTATAAATCTGCAAAAGTACCACCTATAAACTAAGTTATGATCATTCAAATATTACCTATATGAAATCACACACAAAAATTTGGTGGATTCAAAAGTTCTTAGCTCCGCTTACTCTAAGTGACTCTTATGAACATCCTTAACACACCATAAGCTCTATTATCACTAGGATACTCATCCTAATTTATGTACTCAAAAATGAATCACAGGAAAGGAGGTTTCATACGTAGGAACAATGGTTCATTTTCTAGCTTAGAAATAAATGGCGTATTACAATACCCCACAAGTATTAAATTATTATAATTATTTGGGGTAATCCCATGTACCCCACAAGTTGTTCATTATAATGTTTACTTGTAGGATTCCATTTTACCCCACAAGGAGTTCAATCAACTAAAACCATGGGCACCAAATTATTCAAAACCATGTAAACTATTTATACCATTTAGGGTTCCATTACAAAATGATACCATGCAATAGTTCCATTAAAAGTCCCATATTATCGTAAAAGCATTATCATAGGCACTTTATCAAACAAATGTGGGACATGGTATTTTTAAAACCAAATCCAATTAACAATTAACAATTCCCATGCAACTAATTGTCCAAACCATAATTAAAGCACGTAAAAATATGGAAAACCCATAACCAAGCATTTAATACCAAAAATCCAACACATTTTGAAAACCCCAAAACCATACAATAATTATACAATAAAAACATTGTATAAATCATGCCTTTAGTTGGAAATAATGATGATGGAAAATTTTCTTGCCTTATATTGAGATGATCATGGAGAGAAATCACCAACACGGGCCTCCAAATGATCACCTTAGTAAAACCCTATCCTTCCTTACCTAAAAGCCTTAAAGAGGATTAGAGAGTATTTTAAAGGGTAATTAATAGAATAATAGGGAAAATACCTCCCAAGTATGATATAATTCGTGGGTCATAATAGGATAAGAAGGGAAATATCCAAATTACCTAATATCGAGATTACCCCCAACATAACTACATAAAATCCCAACTAGTAGGTACCACTCGAATATATTGATTGTACCCTCCAATACTATTGGTACCCACTACTCATACCTTAGACCTCACTATAAACCCTACACTGGTCAATATTTAACGATGTAAGCCAAATTTAATCTAAGGGTATGACTAGTACCCTCAACCCATAGCCAATATGACTCATACCCTATCTCATAACCCATGGTGAGAAACTCATACTTATATTAAATATATATTACCGAGTCTCAAATTAAGTAAAGAAAAACCCAACCATAAAACCCATATCCAACCATAGACCCATACCAACCAAATTATACCTATTTTAGAATCCAATCCAACCTACCAAATAGAACTAGTTAGTGTACGACCAAGATTTACAAATTGTTCCCTAACATACCACTTATACCTCCAATCATATTATTCTAGAAACCAAAAATACTGAAAATTTTCTAAGGGTCCCAAACCTATGGTGTTTCATCTATGAAGTAAAGATGGATGGAGTTGCTTAAGTAATATAATATTTCTATCTTGTATCATCAAGGAAAGATAAATATAAAAGTAGTCACCTTTAGATGAAAAGCAGTTAATAGAGATATCTTGGATTGTATTTAGGTTTTTAAAAGGTCGTTGGCATAAGATATTCAATCTTTAGCAAACTTAATTATGTAACTTGATATTTCAAACTCTGGGAAGATTTATGTTATTGTTTATGTGAGGTACTCACTATTTGAGCTTATTCATGATTACCAATTTGAGGAAGAAAGGCTTCGCTTTACCTGTGATCAGGTGTTGATTTGTGAGTATAGGAGTACTACCCTAGATTTTGAGGGTGTCTTAAGATTATACCTATATTTATTTTTAGAGGGTTGATGACTTAATTTAGTTTATTTTACACAAGGCTCACAGATCTCGGTATTTCATTCACAAGGGTAAAACTAAGATGTAGAGAGATTTGAGACAACGTTATGATGAAGTGACATGAAAAGATATATAACGGACTTCATATATTATTGCCTATGTTGTCAATAGGTTAAGGCCTACCTTTAACAATATAGTGGATTGATTCAAAGGTTGTCCATTCTTGAGTAGAAGTTGGAGCAGATTACCATGGACTTTGTTAATTGTTTACCTCATACTTCCCGTGATTTAAATTTTATTTGGGTCAATGTGGATCGATTGAAAAGTTGGCATATTTTATTCAAATTCAAATGTCCTTTAATGTTGAGAGGTTGGCACATATCTATGTACCTGAGATAGTTTGTTTGCATGGTATTTCTACATCCATCATTTTAAACCTGGGTTTTATTTTTACTTCTTATTTTTAGAGAGATTTTTAAGAGAAGTTGGGTACTTAGGTGGATATTAGTATAACCTTTCTTCCTCAGATAGAAGGTCAGATAAAGCATACAATTTAGGTACTCGAGCATATGCTCTAAGCCTATATAATGGATTTTGGAGGTTAGTTGGAGCACAATTAGCCTTGGAAGATTTTGAACATAATAATATTTACCATTTGAGTATATAGATGGATCATTTTGAGGCTTTGTATGGTAGATGATATTGTTCTTCGATTTGATGGTTTGAGATTTTTGAGATTAGAACCTGTTGTACTGAATTGCTTTAAGAGATATTGGATTGAGTCAGGAGATATTGGATTGAGTCAGTGTGATACACGAAAGATTGGGAGTAGCTCAAAGTAAGCCGAAGGCTTATGCAGATTATTGACTTTATGCCTTGAGATTTGGAGTTGGTGATCGGGTATTCTTCCATATATTTCTCAAGAAAGGTGTAATGATGTTCCATGTATTTGTTGTTGTCCATCTAGTATTCCATATTCCATATTTCTTCAATACATTCTTAAGATATCTCATGTTCTTATATGGCACTCAGTCCAGTTGAATGAGCGGTTGATCTTTGTTGAGGAGCCTATGCTCATTTTGTCTAGTGATAACAGGTGGATGCGTACTAGAGAGATTCCTATAGTAAAGGTTCATTTGAGCAAATTCCTATTAGGGAAGGGTACTTGGGAGATCAAGAGCGAGGTATGGACCAAGTAACCTCACCTGTTTGAGGCTTTAGGGACATCCAAATTCATTACTTTTGCAGATGAAAGTTCTTTTAGTAATGGATATTTTAATGATCCTTTAGGTAATTCTCTATATTTCAACTTATTCCCATTATTTAGAACCTTTCTATAGTTTTCCTAAATTATTTATGACTTACTGGAACTAACATTTTGGTTATCAAAAGGTTGATTGGTTCTTAGAGCCAATTCTCTATTTTGGAGTCTTTGCTGGTTCAATTTGGATATAGGGAAAAAACATCAGTCAAATGACCCATTATGCCAATTTTAAGTATTCCAATAGCTCTAAAATGTCATTTTAGTCTAGATGGATCCTTGGTTCGGGTCCTAGGCACCTGAGGTCATTTTAATCTATTGTTTGAAAGTTAAGAAAATTGGCAAATAAGTGTGGGCCCCAATTTTCACTGAAATGAACTCGTATGGAAATTTTGACTGTGCCATTGAGTTAGGAACATAAAATTTTATCGGGTAGCATGGTTCTTTTGCATTTACCAGATTTTGAATAAATCTTGATGTATTGGCAGAGTCTTGGAAATTTCCAAATCTCAGCTTGTGCTTGTGAACTCTCTTCTACGAGCCTCTAATCGTGTATATTATTTCCAAGTACTATCAAGTGTCATTTAACCAATATTTTTATTTGTGTAATCAACACCCTTGATAGCATGGCAAGTATCGCATATGTGATGGTGATATCGCGTAAGCAACTTCTATACTTTTGGCCAAATATCACATATCCAATCAATATATCATGTATGCGATACCCCTATACCTGTGAATGGTATAAATTCCCCCATATCCTATTTTTCACTATTTTCCATCTATTTCTAAGATACTTAAAACCTAAAAATTGGGAAATCTAGGGATAATATTTATGGGTGATTCTAGTATCTTGGATAAAGATTATTTACGCTAATCTCCTTAAAATTTGTGGTAAGATTTCATCATTGTCATTTTTGATATTCCTTTCTTCTCTAAAATCCCTAAATTATTGGTGACTTTATTTTAACCCTAATATAACTTGGAATTTACTCATTTTTTAGGGTAAAATTTTGATATCATAAAGGGACTTTGAGTTGGTTTTGTAAATGCAATTTCCATAAATGGGCCCCATATGAAATTTTTTGATAATTTTAGGCCCTAATCACAATAGAGAAATATAGGATTATTTTTTTTATTTTGATGAGAAGATTGTAATTTTGATCATGTGGCACCTTACAAAAGGTTTTTAGTAAAGGAAATTTGTGATTTAGTGGATTCTTCCGGCTTTCTATGGAGCCCAGGTAGGCTAGGTTTACCCTCTTAAAATACTATACTTTTTTTAGTATGGTTATGATATTATGCTTTATATGGGTGGGATTTAGGTGTTGGAAGTGTGAATGAGAATATTTAGTTAAATTGGACCATTGGGCTATCTTGAAATTGTAGACTTGGAGTAGTTAGTGTAGTTATTGATGGCATAGGTTAATTGAACCGCTTGATATATAATTAGGATGGAAATTCCTTTATTGCCCATGATAGTTGAAATTTCCATAGCTAATCTTTTTAGAGTAAAAATTGATTTGGTGGTTTAAGTTAAGGGAAATGCCTTATTTGCCACTGTTTTGTATAGGATTGTCTTAGTTTTTCATAAATGGGAAGGATCAATTTCCTATGACTAATTAAGGCTTGCTTAAAATTTAGGAGCGATCTTAGATACCTTAGCCTAGTTCTGGGTAGAAGTTGCTTAAATGGACTTTTGGGGATTAGGAGTTTGACTTTCTGCCCACCATAGTACAAGACTTGGATTAGCCTTGTAGGATTACTTGTGCATGTTATACTCTTAATATTGATGTGGGTTGACTCTCAAGGATATTTTATACATATTTATTTTACACACTAGTTGGATATTGGATGATTGGTGATAATTTTAGGTATTACGAATGATATTGCTTAAGTATGTGATGTATGGCATGGATTGCATGTGTATGATTATTGAGATGATTTCCGTACATGACTAATGAAATCAGTCGTGAATATATGAATGATGATATGACTTATATATACATATGATCATTGATATGGCCTTCGGATGTGGATATAATATGTCTTGTGAATGTAATATGGCTTATAGATATTTGATGGCTTAATGATATGATTCAGGCCTTAGAGATATAATATGGCTTGTTATATAATATAGCTGATAAATAAGTTATGGCTTATAGATATGATTAAGTACTTTGATATATAATATGGCTTGTGAAAGTAATATGGATTACCGACAAAATATAGCTTATAAATATGATGTGGACCATAGATATAAATAATTGCCTTTAGCCATGATGTGGCTTAGAAAATTGAGCATTAAAATAACTTATGATCTTAATATGGATGATGTGAGCATCGGTTTAAGTCGAACAATTAATTATGACATTGATGATATGAGCACCTGTAGTATTTTGTTGTGATATTGATGACATGAGAACTAGTTTGAGTCCTACATTGGTTAATAGTTTGAGATTTCAAGTTCTAAATATCTCAAAAGATCACCTATGAAGTTAGCTTTCCAATGTCGTATGCCTTGCCTCGATTTGATATCGTGGCAAGAAGTTATGCAATTATAACTTTAAGTGTCAATCAGCTACTAGTGGTTACAACTCACTTGAATACCAATAATAAAACCTTATGAGTCCTTACGAGTAATTGTAGTCATAATAGTGCTCATCCAATAATCTATTCTAGTGGTTACAAGTCCAGTACATGACTTGTAGCCTGACATTATGATTTAAGGTGTGGGCCTGTAGCTTGACCAGTAAAGGATCCAAGAATCAAGCCTCATTTATTGGTGATTTTATTAGATACTTAAATATATATTAAGACCTCAAATATCTCCTAGCTTATAGACAAGTCAAAACATCCCTCAGCGATTAAATTCTTAGGATGTATATAACTACAGTCATCTTCAAATGATAATAACTTTTGTCTACTAAGAATTTCTGAGCTCAAAACCCACCAAAATATATAAAATTGAACTAGATTTTCAATCATACAAATTTTTCCTTAATCCAATATCGGGGTGAAAAGCTATGGCTAAAATACTAAAGTACTGTCAAAGCTATTCGGACTACGACTCGTAACATTTCATTATGAGTTGCTAGGAGGGATTCATAATTTTTGAAGTAAAGGCTAAAAATTGGTTTCAAACTATGAATCAAGCCATGATTCGTTTCCAAACCTTACGAGTCATGACCTAAGTCATTGGGACACTTCTAGGCATTTTCCGAATAATTCCTAAGGGATTTTTGGATTTTTACCACTCTTTTAATCCCAAAACTATGTCGTTTAAGCAATTTTAAGGCTAAATAAAAAGTAAAAATCCCACAAATACATGATTTAACTATTACTCCACTTACAGAAATCAAAAAGGGCAATTTTATCTTTTCTCAAAGGTAACTAGGGTTCTTCAAGTTCAAGCCCAATTCTAAGAAATTCATCCAATGCTTCTATAATTAGGTATGTGGGGTATTCATCAATGAGTTCCATCCACCCATTGAATACCAAATTCCTCTTTTTGTTTCAAGCATGAATTTTTCTCTCTTTTATGCTCAAGTTCAATGTAAATCATGAAATTTTCCCATGTTTTCTCATTAGTTTTACATTCCATCCATGCTAAAAATCTTTCACATATGAATTATGTCCCTTTATGATTTAAGTTCCAAAACCCCAGTTATGTTTAGTCAATATTATTTTAAATTCTCAAATTTATGCATCTAACCATATGAACAGGTTGTCCTCATAAGTTTACCATATTCCTATGCTCATAAGCATGAATTAAATCTATAGTGATATATTCTATGGTTAGTGATATATTTTATGCTTTAGTTCCTAAACTATGATTTTAATCCATGTTTTGTTAGTAATTTGAGTTCAAGTCATGTATACATGTTTTCCCATATAAATTAGGTTAGTTCATGCTTTGAATTTCAATTAACCACATCATATTCAATTGCTCCGATGTAAAATTATCAAGTTAAGAACTAACCCATGTGAAATTGTCATTCTCTAAAGTTTCTTATATCCCCATCTTTAAATTCATGTATCTCATTTATTTATTGAAATTTATTATGTTTTCGGGCCTCTGAATTATGATTTCTTACCAATATTTTAAATGTTGTTATAATTTTTTCAAATCATTCAGTACTGGAGGGTTATGAACACTTAATACCTATATGTTTTTACATTTGTCCATTTTCAACTAACAAGTCAAAAAGACCATGATTTTAATGTCAGATTTAGATTATTATGTTCATGTTGAGAACTTTCCAATATAGATCCATGTCATGTTAGAAAAATAATAATACCAGTGTTATTCATTTAGGAGTAACACTTAGAACCGAATAAATTCAGGATGATGGCTAGCCCCTTAGTTGACATGACTCAGTAGTAGAATAACCTAAGTTCCAAACCTACGGTGCCATTATTTACTATGAGGGGTCCCCCGTTAGTTAGGCATAACAGCCTTATCCTTTGGGACATCAGCCTTGTAGATCCACATCGGCATTCATGTGTTAGTATGCCTTGAAAGAAATAAATACCCTTTCAACTAGGTTTATAGGTTGGACCCCAATAAATTTGATAGGGGAATTTCGATTATTGTTAACTCCCACAGTCACAATTAAGAATTTAGATCATATCAAATGACCAAGTGTATAGATTATAAGTTATGCAGTATTCTATTTTATAGATTATATCAGTACATGATTCACTTGGTCTTGCATTCATTTTACATGTTCATATCTTTATGTAAGTATTTATACATGATCCGCAATGTGTTTTTGTAACATATTTAGTTTTAACTTGAGATGTACGTAAGCCATTCATTATTCACTTATTTCTCAATTGTAAAAATGTCTTCTGTTCATGATTTATAAATTTCACTATGCCTTATTATTTTCATGTACAATAATGTTTTAAATCCATGTTTTAGCAAATAACTCATATCCTCAGTTTAAAACATATTTTAAAAATTGACTTAACTCATGTCCCGATATACACAATACATTCCAAAGTACTGACTAGATATATGTGTTTGTGGCTACATTCCTTCATGATATTTGTACCAGATGTAGTCCATACACCAGGGTCAGACAGTTCTCAACATTCAGCCTACAAGTGATGAGTTCTCTATTTTTGGTAACTCTAGTCAGTTTTAGTTCATGTACTATATTATTATTATTGTATATTGATTTGTTATAGTTGGAGAAATATCCTAGTCACTAATAGTCAGTATAGTGTAGGATTCATAGATAGTCAGTCAGAGTTATGATTTGTAATTCAAGCTCTTTCTTCAGGTTTATCATGTTGTAAACTATATCAGTATTACATTCATTCAGATTTTCTCATGATTATGTTTCTTCTCAGCAAATATAAATTTTATTTACATTATAAATCAGTTGCTCAAATAGTATGCCAGTACATGGGTTAGCTTGGGATTACTTGTGGTTCTAATCACCATGTTATGACTAGGGGGTATTCTTGGGTCATGACAAAACTTGGTATCAGATATAAGGTTCAAGTGTCCTTTGATTTCAATGAAGTCATGACTAGTAGAGTATTGAGGAACGGTACAGAGACATCTGTACTTTTCTTTGATAGGCCACATCAAATTTAAGAAAATTTTCCCTTCATTCATATCTCAGATCTTGCTATAGACATTTTCTCTAAGAAACCTATACCGATTCTTATCTTGATGCATTCATTCCAACGTTGCCTTATTATTAAGGTAACAAAAATAGTGAAGCTTAAATTCCTACTGATTATGTTTTCTCAGACAATCTCCGCAGAGAGTTATGAGATTGAACATAGGCTCAAAAGGATCCCATTAGTGCCTTTATGTTCCAAAGTTTGAAAGATTTAATTCATGTTCCATAAAATTTTGCACTAAGCCATAGTCAAATATTTCATGAAATCCGTTCTCAGAATCATATAACAACATATGATCTAGAATTAGAAGCATGAACCAACATGTTTAGTAATAGTAAAGTGGTGTAGTGTTTATATGTATTTAGTAGATTACATATCCATGGATCCATAAAGGTGTTATGAACTTTGTTTGATAGCACTTAGATAGATTTCTAAATTAAGAGAGGCTTAGAGTATGTTAATGCTTTAGTCGGGACAAAGATTAGGTAGTGAACATAATGATAAAGGGGTTTGATAAGGTTTATTATGTTCATACAATTTTGTGTGGATTAGTGTTTTATGTTTCCTATTAAGTGTAATTAGTGGGTGTTAGTGTATGATAAATTTTGTGGATATCCATGTTATGTGTTAAAATCTATGTTTGAATATTTAATGATTAAGCTAATAGAAAGAAGAGTTTTGAAATTTTAGATAGTGTGAACTCAGGGTATAGTGATAGTCCTAAAGATTCTAAGTTAGTAAGTGGTTAAGTTATTTATATGATGACTATTGGGTCTATATAAAGTTAAGAGTACTATCTCAGAAATGAGTACTAGCAGTGGGTTTTAAACTCTAAGATTTAGTCTTTCAAGGTGAGTTTATTTTTTATGTGTATTGCTAAATATTAAAATCTAGAATAAAGTGGTTGCAATTCAGTTTATAGTTTATTGAAGGAGTCTGAATGATAGATTTAATCTAAGGGGGAGATGATAGAAAAAGGAACCAAGTTAGGTTTTTAGATTCTAGTAGTAATGCTAGGGAGTTCTAGAGCAACAGTAAGGGAGGAAGATACTTTACCTATCCAAATATCCATACAATTTTTTGTTCTTCAGTCATTGTGACATCTACTCATGACCTACATATCAGCTCTATGATCATAGTTCATGTCAATTAACTTCATAAAGATTCACGTACACTTCTAGGTCCTAGTATAATGAGTTTTGTTTTCACTAAGTAGTGCAATTTATATTCCATGAATTAATGAACCCTAAAACTTAGGTCATGCAGATCATGACTAATCTACTCATGCTTTACAGTATGCGCAGTTCCCATAACTCATGGTACACCCTTTATGACTAGTGAAATTAAGATTATTTCATGTATGACCTGAGTTTAGATCTTTTTAATGAATCCATGTCATTGATACTATATTTTTCAGGCCTCAATTATGTGTAAAATTTATGTATAGTATTCTTTTATGTTTCAGGTTCTTATGTTCTAACCTTTCAGAGTCCTTTTCCTATGAAATGATTGTGGTGATGAATAATTGATTTAGATAGGAGAGGGTAAATACTCCTTATTAAGGAAAATATTTTTTTATGCTTGCTTTATCTAACTCTATAAGTGTGAAGAAAGATTGAGGCAATGCTTTTGGTATATGTCATTATTAGTTAAGAATTATATGTGTGTCTTCATGGGGTACTATATGGAAATCATTGTTGAAAGAGGTATTAGAGAGTATGAAAAAAATTCTTTGGTGGGTCGGTTGCTTGGAAGTTCATATATGGTTATAATGATAGGCTTCAATGTCATGTTCGTGTATACGTGGATGAATGCATTGTGCGTTGGTGAATTCCTTGTAAGATATTAAAGCTAATTATAGAATGTTTAAGGAGTATTACTCTTAAGATGAGAGCTGTGTTGAGTGAAGTTTTAGGGAGTTATGTGTGTTACCTTGTGACTTTAAGTTAATCTTGAACATTGAGAGAGGATTTAGTTAAATTCAGACTTTGGTAGAAAGAGTTATTAGTACCCATGTGAAGATTACAAGTAGCGTCACATGAAGTGTAGTTAAGCGAGTATTTGAGAAGTGAGGCTAAGCTTTAAAGTTAGTAGTTGCATTGCCTAAGCCATAGTAGTTCAATCCTATCTTATGTTTTAGATGCCTATATTCCATGTTTTAGAGTTGTAGCAATGTGGTGATGTCTCCTTTTGACATCTTACTCAAATTACGCCCAAAATTCCTTATTGCCAATGTTATTAGAACCTCTAACCAGGAGTGTTGAAGGTAGAAAATATTCTTGTTCAAGTAACTCTTACAAATTTCATGTCATCAGATATTACTTTACCATTCAAAATATTTGTTTGTGCCAAGAATACTCCAGTTGAGTATTAGCATTCAGTAGAGCTAGTCCGTATGTCCAATAATTCAGTTTAGCAACCAAACAAATAAGCTCCTATAATTTTCCATCATTCATCCAATCTTACTATTTGAAGTATCAGGAATATGCCTATTACATAAGTTTATTTATTTTCACTCATTCTATGTATAAACACACTTGATTCCTTACTCCAGGTCTAGATCACACCTAACCATAACAAATTCCTAGATTTTGAAATTGGTTTCATGTCAGTTATCAGACATCAGAATTTAGCCAGACGGTACTAGTTGGTTACAAAATTTTCAAGTTGTAATACCATGAATTCATGAATTCAACTCAGTTCATGTATCATGCATTAATTTAAGATTTAGATAGTTAGTCATGATTCAGCTAATAAGTGTTCAGTGCATCTTCTTAGCCTTTTCTAAGTATTTTAGCTAAGTCAATATCATTCATTGACGAATGATCCCAAGGAGGTGATGTTGTAATACCCTAATATTTCATGTTCTAAATCACTCAAAAGATAGCCCAAGAATTTTGCTTTTTGACGCCACAAGTCTCGCTTTAATTTGGTATCGTGGCAAAAAATTTTGCGATTTTTCCTTTAAGTGCCAATCAACTACCAGTGGTTACGACTCATGTGATGACACATAATTATATCATATGATTCATTTTGAGTGATCATAATCACAACAATACTCATTCAAGAATCCGCTCTAGCGGTACAAGTCCAACACACGACTCGTAGCCTGACATTAGGAATTATGGTGTGGACCCATAGCCTTACCTATAAAGGATATAATAATCAATCCTCATGTTTTTGTGGATTTATTAGTTACTTAAATTTATATTAAGACCTCGAATATATCCCAGCTTATAGACCAATCAAAATATCCATTAGCTATTATATTCTTGGGATGTATATAACTATACTCGTCTTCCAATGAGCATAACTTATGTTCTACTAAGTATTTCTGAGCTCAACATCCGCCTACATATAGATAATTTAATTATCTTTCCAAGAATAGCAATTTCTTCTTAATTGAGATATTAGGGTAAAAGGTTATGGCAAAACTACCAAAGCACTGCCAAAGTTGTCTTGTTTATGACTCGTAATGTTGTCCTCATAAGTTTACCAAATTCCTATGCTCATACTCATGAATTCCATCAGCAGTGATATATTCTATGCTTTAGTCTCTAAATCAAGAATTTGATCCAAGTTTTCTTAGTTATTTGAATTAAAGACCTATCAACATGTATTCCAATGTAAATTACGTTATTTCATGCTTCGAATTTCAATTAACCATGTCATGTTCAATTGCTCCGATGTCAAATTATCATGTTAATAAGTAAACCATGTGATATAATTATCCTCCCAAGTTTAGCACATCCCCACATTCAAATTCATGTATCTTACTCATTTACTAAAATGTATTATGTTTTGGGGTCTCTAAATTATGATTTCCTACCAATGTTTTATGCGTTGTTATTGTATTTCCATATAATTCGGCGTTGGAGGGTTAAGAACTCCCAATACCTATGTGTTTTTACATGTTTCCATTTCAATAAACAAGTCAGTCAGACCATGATTTTATTATCAGATTCAGATTATCATATTTATGTTGCGAACTTATCGGTATAGCACCTTGTTATATTAAACAAATAATACCAGTGTCATTTAGTTGGGAGTAATAATGAGCACTGAGTCAATGCAGGGATGGAGGCTCCCCCGTCCATTAGGCCATAGTCATTAGTAGCATTCACTAAGCTCGCGACCTATGGCGCCACCATAAATTATGAGGTGTACCTTGTCAGTTAGGAATGACATCATGTTCCTTTGGGACATCAGCCTTGTGGATCCATATTATGAGTCATGTGTTAGTAATCTGGCAATGTACCAACACCCTTCAAACTGGGGTTACAGTTTGGACCCCTATAGCTCATATAGGGCCATGTCGGTTGTAGTTAGCTCACACAGTATCAGTTCAGTATTCAAACCACATTAGCTCAGACTTGTATGACCAAGTGTTTAGTTTATCAGTTATTAAGTATTGCATTTTACAGATCACTTAAGTACATGCTTTACTTGGTCTTGCATTCATTTTTCTTGTTCATATTTTCATGATTAGTATTTATACATGGTCCTCAATGTGCTTTTTTAACCTATTTAATTATAACTTGAGATGTATGTAAGACATTAATGATTTCTAATTTTTCCTAGTTGGAGAAATATTTTCAGCTCATGATTTTTAAATTTCACTATGCCTTACTGTTTATATGTACAACCATGATTTAAATGCATGTTTTAGCAAATAACTTATATCCTTAGTTTTAAAGCATGTTTTAAATATTTCAATGACTTAGTGCATATCCCCATATACATAGTACATTCCAAAGTACTGACAACATATATGCGTTTGTGGCTACATTCCTTCATTATATTGGTACCAGATGTAGTTCATATACTAGGGTCAGACAGTTCACAGTATTCATCCAACAGGTGATAAGTTCTCTTCTTTAGGGAACTCCGGTCAGTTTAAGTTCATGTACTGGATTATTATTATTCTTATGTATTGATTTGTGGTAGTTGGAGGCATGTCCCAGCCACCTACAGTCAGTACAGTAGATTTTTATAGATAGTCAGTCAGAGTCATGATATTTATTTGCAATTCTTTCCTCAGTTTTATCTTATTGAAAACTTATCTACTATTACATTAATTTAAATATTTTCATGATTATTTTTTGCTCAAAAAATTTAGCTGTTATTTAAATTATAAATTAGTTCCTCAAGCATATGCTAGTACATGGGTTATCTTGGGATCACTTTTGGTTCTAAGCATCATATTATGATTAGGGGTAGTCTCGGGTCATGCACATTAAGGATTATGCATGATGTAATTCTGGTCGGATGGTTTCGTGATTCTGCCATATCGGTTGGTAAACATTGGTTATTCAGCTGTTAGTTTCTTTAGTTGTATCCTCCAGGATTATAAGGACCTGCATTGGGTTATTTACTTTACACACTTATTGTCTCATGGGGGCTAGTTTAGTAGTTATAAATGAACAATTATAATGTTATCATTCTGGTTCTTGTTATTTATGTATGGACAATGATGTTGGAGGTAACTTCCTTGTTTGTACTTTTTTCTTAACATAACTTATGTTATCTTATATCCTATAGTATTTATATCATGTTTTAGCTTAGTTGGCCAATGATGCATACTGAGTACGCATGGTTTCGATACTTATACTACATTTTTATACCTTTTAGGTGCAGATCTGGGTACTAGTTGTTGTCGCTGATTCGTTCATCATGTAGAGTTGATTTTAGAGATTGGGTGAGCTCTTGGAGTTAGAGTTACCCTTTTTTCCTTCTGTTTATCTATGCCTAGTCTTTCATTTTCGAGACGGATTGCATTAGTGTATTCATTACTCATAATGATTTTGTAGCAACTCATTTATTGACATTACTATGTGGTGGGATAGTTGTTGGTTTCTATCTATCTATTAGATCTTTATGACTTTTTCATCATTAAATAAATATTTAACTTTTAATTTTCAATGTTTTGGGCCATTTTCCACCAAATTAGACCATAATATATGGCTTCAGGCTATGGTTAGGCCTTCTTACTAGTGGGATAGAGTAGGTGCCATCATGACTCATAACTCGGGTCATGACAGCATGGGTGGACTATAGTTGTGAGGTATTAGATATATTTTTTTCACCTGACTACATTTTTATCATTGTGTTCATGCATATTCATTAATCTCAGACATCTTGGCTAAGATTGAAAAGGAATAAACTAATTTTTAAGTGTTAATTAGAGTCTGATACAGACCTATTGAAAGTCCTGGTTTGAGTTCGGGTATTTGGTACTAAATATTTTTCAGTAATTGTTACTGAACATAGTTCCAAATCAAGTCTGGGTAATTAATACTAATTTTAAGTCCTTGTTTGAGTTTGGGAAAGATATTGTGGAAGTTTCTATTTGTTTCTGGACATGATATATAGATCTCTCAAATCTCCGATTGGTTATCATATCTCGGCACATAACTTAACTTAGTATATATCAATAGGAATTGGTCATTGCATTAGATTACCTAGCATTAAACATTAATATAGTGCATTATTGTAACTTTAGAAACTATTGATATTGAAATATTAGGACTTTTTGTGTGCAAGTGACACGACCCAAATTAGGGCTTTGTCGTAACGGGCCTTACAAGCCAAACAAGGACAGGAGATTGCCCTATCACCTAAGCCAACCAACCAACCTATACCCTAAGTTGAATGAATACCGAACATATAACAAGATAAAGTATCTAACAACTCCAAGACTTTGGGAAAGTTTCATGATGTAACCTGAATTAGGGCCTTGTAGTAATGGGGATCCCAAGCATAACCAGCACCGGGGACCGCCCCCTTTACCCAACCCAACCACGTTATCCAACCTTAGATGAGCTAAATTTTGAGCATATATCAAGATTGCATAGTACTCTCATGAAAACTCCGGGATAGGATCATAATCATGACTAACCCAATTGAGTCTAACCATATCAAACTAACCATCCACCCCATACCAAACCTTTTAAAAATTTCAAAACATAATATGTTAATCAAACACAAAATATTATAAGATTGAACAGTGAGAAATTATGTCCGATGATGCCAGCCTCCCATCTTATTCCAATGCCAAGGCTGACACCAATACTGATCCTGCCCGTACCAACACCCAAAAGAACCACAAAGCCTATATAGAAAAGTACAAATATCCGGTTGGGACATGCCCCCAACCATGGCCAAAACCAATATCCGAAAAGAAAGTAAAAAGTCTAATAATGTCCAACATGAAATGATGCCTTCCAAAAGGATGGAAGCTCACCACTTCAATCCTATAATCTACCCCCGAATCAAATACTATGAAAGAGGAGTCGAACGAATTGTTCCTGTATAGCGTGGGAATACAGTTGCCAGTAGACGGGTTAGTAGTTGAACACTAGCATGAAACTTAAGATAATGATAAATTAATATCAGTTATCAAAATCAAGTAAAAAATCATCCAACGCAAAAAATGATACATATATATATATATAAGTGCAGGAAAAAGGATTGAGTTCAACATGTCATTTAAAACCTTTACTGGGTTGTGTAGCTTAGTCGTCCTATAACCCACGGGCCATATGGGTTCAGCTTCCTCTATTGAAAGGGCCATATGGGCCATATGAGTTTCATATCTCTCAAATATAAATATGAAACTCGCACATGGCCATCGAAGACCGCTCATATTGGCAAATATGAGTTTCTGGTTTTGACCCCCCCGGGACTGCCACCTTCCATGACTTAAATTACGCTTCCCGCTGTTCATTCCCAATTAAAACCAAGTCCAAACAATATAATTATCGTTTTATTAACCAATTCTATTTAACAAACAAGTGGTATCGTCACACTACTATACTTGCAAGCATTACGATAGACAAACCATTTAGATTAAGGGGACACTCAAGTACCTTATCATTAGCCATATTAAACCCATTGGAAGACTACCATGTTGTCCACAAGCATTACCAATTATCCATTAACCTTTGTAAACCATTTTAAAACATTTAAGGTCTCATATATAAGCAGAAAATAAGCAAGAGTTCCATTAACATAAGTCAATGCAATGAACTTATCATTATAAGCATTTTGTCAGACACCTTGGGGGCATAATATAACCAAGACTGAATTCCATTACCAATAAACCATTACCATGTAATTCAATTGTCCAAAACCACCATTAATGCATAGAAA
>JAPEIP010000011.1:91282606-91313549 GCA_026120095.1 Capsicum chinense | reverse complement strand
TATATAGTAATACCATGTTGGGGAAGAAGACAAGATTAACATAAACTTTGAAATATTAGCCTAGACTTCAAAGCATAACTATCATAGAACAAGACACTTATGAGGTATATAGGCCCAACTCTCCCCTAGATGGAAGGGACTCAGCATATGTAGCTTTACAACCCAGTGAATATCAATAACTATATCTGCCTTTATGGGGGACTCAAACCTCCCAGTATATTAAAGGTGAATTAAAAACTAATGCTTGCAGTAAGGGGGACTCAAAACTCCCTTTCATATGTTCATTTGACACACTCGAACCGCCTGGTCATAAAGACACCCACACCGGCTAGAGCGATTTCCAGTGTTAGTTCTTTGGACTCCACTTTCATGGACCTTCTGCACACCTACTTTAAATCCCAATTTAAAAACACTATTTCACACATAAAACCATTTAGCCCATTATTTACCAAAGGAACTTCGTTGGTATTGTCATGCTAACACTACTTCTAAGCGTACAACATGTCATTACCATTATTAGTAAATGATACACTAGTTCAATTCAAAGTTAGAGACTCAAACTCGTTGTTTAAGAACAACTTAAATCAATTTCATCTTTAGGGACACAAACCCTTTTTTAACAAACTAAATAACCAAGGTTACAATTGAAACCATTACATCGCCACAAGGCCATTATAAAATCATTTATCAACCATTCATATTCATTAGGCCAATGCCTTAGTTCAAAACACCATTAACATGTGAAAAGCTATTTTTCTTAGACATTTTCACAAACACCTTGAGGGAATACCTTTTTCCAAGACCAAAACCAAAAAAAAAACATCAAGTTTAGGGTTACCCATGATAGATTTGTTAAACCACAATTACCAACAGTCCACATGTGCAAACCATTACCAAATACATGTATAAACACAAGTTAAACCGAGAGTAAACAATACTCAACCATAGCAACAAAACCCTCAATTTTGATTTACAAAACAACTATTTAAGAATTATAATCACACTTTTAAAACAAATGATATTTATGAACTAAAAATGAGAGAAGATTCATATACCTTTTATAAGAAGATTCGCAGAAAGAACTTGACCCCTTTAGCCTCTAGTTGAATAGTTGCACGAAACCCTAACCCCAATCTCTAAAAAAGAATTTGAGAATGTTTTCTAAGTGTTTTGATCCTTTAATTTTAGTTATGAATGGTCTAAACATGTTTTAAGGTGTGGGGGAATAAGATTTTTGGAGCATAAAATGTCTAGAATGCCATTAACTTAAAAGTTAAAAATTGTTCGAGGAGGGTACGGCCCATTCCCCTAAGTCTGTACCCTAGGGTATGTATGGTACCCTTATCTCTTACCCTAGGCCTTTTCTTGGACCTCCAAACTTGAAAACATATGACCATACATATCCAAGTTGTATCATTAAATACGAAAAGTACCCTCCCTAGTCGTACCTTAGACAGAATACAATAGACCTTAGGGCATCATATGACTTAGTAACATACTACTCATACCCTATCATATGACTAGTATGATGCCTTGTCATAACTTGGATAAAAACCAACCAAACCATGAAGACCATCATACAGAAGAGGGCGTACTAAACCATATCTTCGCATACGACAAATATGCTCAAACCATACATTGTCTAGAAACTCAAACATATGAAATTTTCTAATTTTTCAAAGCCTAGGTGTTTCAATTCTGCCGTACATAGATCATTCATCCTCGAATGATCTGTCAAAGAAAGCACAAACACGAGCAAGCCCATTATCACACATCAAACTAACCTTTAACCGAGTCAGAAAAAAAAAGGCATACAACAAAGATAAGAATATCAACAAATACCACAAGCATTAGTTTTCAAAACAAAAAACAAATGTGGATACTTGGACTTGATGTCCTCTTCTGCTACCCATGTAACTTCCTCAACCTTATGGTTCCTCAAAAGAACCTTTACCAAACCCACATCCTTTGTTTGCAACCTACGACTCTGATGGTCTAATAACACAACCATGACTAATTCATAGTATAACAAATCCGAGATACCAAACCCTTCAAAAGGGATAATCGATAAAGGATCACCCACGTATTTTCTTAATATAGAGACATGGAAAACTAGATGAATGGAACTCAAACTAGGAGGTAACTCCAATACATAAGTAACATTACCAACCCACTAAAAAATCAAATAGGGACCAAAATATCAGGGACTATGCTTCACCTTCTTACAAAATAGCATCACTCCCTTCATGGGAGACACCTTTAAGAATACCCAATCGCCAGCATTGAACTTTAACTCCCTATTCCTCACATCCGCATAGGACTTTTGGTGACTTTGAGCATCTTTCAACCTATCAGTAATCACATTCTCATTCTCCAAGGATTGGTTAGCTAAGTCAGGGCCAAACAACCTACCCTCACTAACTTCATACCACCTTATAGAAGAACGACATCTCCGTCCATGCAATGCCTCAAAAGAAGCCATACCAATGCTAGATTGATGACTATTATTATAAGGGAATTCAATCACAAGAAAATGGTCATACCAGCTACCACCATAATTAATCACACATTCACGAAGCATATCTTTCAATGTCTAAATAGTCCTCTCCGCTTATCCATCCATCTATGGGTGGAATGCTATACTAAGGTAGACCTTAGTTCCCAAAAATGTTTGAAATAACCTCCAAAAATGAGATGAGAACGGAGTACCATAACTCGATATGATAGAAATTGGATCACTATGCAACTTCACAATCTTTGAAAGGTACAACTTAGCTTAATCCTCCATTCAATAACTAGTTCTCACTGGCATGAAGTAAGAAGACTTGGTCATTCTATCCATAACGAACCTAATAGAATAACATTGATTGTGAGACCAAGGAAGACTAGTAATGAAATCCAAATTAATCACCTTCAAATCCCATTCGGGCAACTCAATCTCTTGGACCAAGCCACTAAGTCTCATGTACTCAACTTTCATTTATTGACTCACCATATAGTTAGCCACATAGTTAGTCATATTACATTTCATATTATTCAACCAATAATACTCCTTAAGATTATGATACATATTCATGGGATCAGGATGAATATCATAATAAGATCTATGAGTTTCAGCCAAAATCCTCTCCCTCAATCCATCCACATTAGGAACAGATAGCCTACCTTTGTAACTCAAGATACCATTACCACCAATCACAAAATCATCAACCTTTTGCTGAACCACATTTCCCTTAATCTTCATCAAATTAGGATCAACATTTTCTTTTTCTTTATCTCAACAACAAGGGAGACATCTATGCCTTATGCAAAAATAAACCACCATTTTCAGAGTCCGTGAGATGAACTCAAAGACTAGCTAAGGGTTGATCTCCTTCACTAACTCCTTCTTATCCTCATCTATATGAGCTAGAATCCCCATGGATAACCTACTAAGAGCATCAAAATCTATGTTAGCTTTACCTGGATGGTAATGGAGACTCATATTGTAGTCCTTTAGCAACTCAAGACATCTTCTTTGCCTGGGATTTAGCTCTTTCTTAGTAAATACATACTATAGGATCTGATAATCAAAAAAGATATTAACATAATGCCCAAAAAGATAGTAAAGCTAAATCTTTAATGCAAATACTAAAACAAATAATTCCAAAACATGAGTAAGGTAGTTCTTCTCAAAAACTTTTAATTGCTAGAAGCATTGGACACCACCCTACAATGCTGCATTAATACATAACTGAGCCCAGCATGAGAAGTATCACAATATACCATGAAACCATTATTACCTTGGGGCATGGTCAATACCAAAGATGAAATAAAATTGTCCTTCAACTTCTTAAAAGAACACTAACACGTATCCAACCATAAGAATTTGACCTTTATCTGGGTCAACATAGTCAATGGAGAAGCTATAGTGGAAAAACTCTCCACAAACCTCCTACAACAATTGGCCAAACCCAAGAAGCTCCGAATATTATTTGGAATCGCAAGTCTAGGACCACATTAATCGGAGGTCACCCCGATAAACCAAACTAATCATTAATATAAATCATAATGGTCAGATAAATCTTGATCATACAATAAGATAGCAAAAACTACTACAAGTCATAACTTAAACATGTCTAAAGACTTCATTAGATTCATCAATATAACCATTACACCCAAGTCCATAGTCATCCACAATACCTCTATTCAACTGATGTTTAGAAATATATATGTCAGGACAATCCCCGATAATAGCCAAACCAAGTCAAAATAATATTAAGTCTTAAGATAGGAGACCAAGAATGAATGTCTTTCGAAATAAGGAAGCTGACCTCTACGAAGTCAATGCTCAAACTTCTTTGATTGCCTAATCACTATATAGGAAGAGAAAATGATGCTTCGGCCCATATGTTCATGGGGACATAGCAGTAGGAGCGCTAGAAGGTATCACAAGGATAAGGATAAAATAGAGTCATAAATCGACAACAAGTCAATATATCTTATTCAACAATATTCATGAACTTATTCATACATATAGGTTTATCACATGCTAATAAGTAATCAAGTCATAACAATATTACCAAAGCATTCTATCATAAGACATGATGCGGAGGAATCCAACCATCCGCACTCATATTCAATAATTCTTATTAGGTATGGGACTTCAACCACATTAAAATATAATGTAGCATAAGGACTTTAACTATGTACACACTCATTAAGCAAGGGATTCTAACCATAGACACATCCATTCAAGTAAGGGACTTTAAGCACACACAAATATTTATTTAGTCAAGGGACTCTAACACATGCCAACACAATAGCCAAGGAACTCTAACCTCATGCTGTATTAGATAGGGGACTCTAACCCAGGCATTTCAACCTCTAGAGATCTCATTGTGAACGGGACTTTAACCAAAAGTGATTTTATTAGGCAAGGGATTTAAACCTAAAGCTGTTTCATTAGGCAAGAAACTTTAACTTTAAGACATCAAAACTATCATTAGTCCATTTGGACTTAAACCCTTTATCCATAAATCTTCATAAATTAAATTCACACTCAAGGACGTTAACCCATTTAGATAACTCAATACTATACATGGCCATATGGTCTTCATGGGAGTTTTTATTACTCAGCCATTTCAATAGGCCAATGCCTTAATTTAATTCATCACAAAATTTATTTTATGGTCATCATGACGCTCACAAACTATTCATTTTTCATAAAAAAAATCTTATAGAACATTCATGCCACACTTTAGTTCAACACACAATTCAAGTTCATTTTCATATTGAGGGGCTTCAACCTCTTATTACTCATTAACTCAACAAGGTCATGATTTCACAATACATGGCTAGCAATACTTTTACAACATAATTTATCAATCATTCATACTTATTAGGATATTTCCCTATTTTAACACATTACCGTACGTGACTAGACAATTCACTTCGACATTTTCACAATCACTTTATGTGGATACCTTTAACAAGGCCATTTTTATGATAGAAATAATCAAGATAAGTGTTACTCAAGAACCTCATAATAAACAACATACAAAAAGCACCCACATATGTGCATTATCATCACTAACATGTATGAGCACAAGTCTACAAAAGGATCAACATTATTCATCAATAGGCAGTAAAACCCTTTTTCATTAGATTTCAAAACCACCATGTACACTTACTAATACAAGTGTTAAATACATAGGTTTAGAGTTATTTAACAAGGGGGAAGAGTTACATGCTTTAGACAACTTGATTCACCAAGATTCTTGACTTTACATTGCCTCTTGAAGATCACCCTTGAAACCCTAGCCTCTAATTCTTCAAAAATGAGTTTGAGAGAGTGTTTTGAATGATTGATCCACTTAAAAATATATTCAAGGAGGCCATATACTCTTATATAGTGAAGGGAATTAGTGTTTAGGGTGTAGTAAATGACCATAAGGTCCTCAACTAAGTATGATGTAGAGGTGTTCCCAAGGTGCTATGGGCCTGCATTATTTTTTTGAGGATTATTGCATATTGTGTGGTTAGTAGTAACGTTGAGTTTCTAGGTGGAGAAAGGCTAGTTAGATAATTTATGTTGTTATTGATAGATAAGTTAAGGAGTTATGATTGAAGATGTTGAGTCTTTTTAGTATGATATTATTCTCATGGTTTGGGAAAAATATAAGTATAGAAGTGTGATCTTGGTAGGCTATGATCATGTGATTACAGATGTAGATATGGTTGCAAATGAGAGTGTAAGTCTTTGATGATGATTATTAAAGCTAGAAAGTTAAGGATGGCATATGGATGGGTTGTTCAAGAATGAAGTCGGTAAGTTCAAAATTAGTTTATTCTTGTGAGTTTAGCATTTATTTATAGATCTTAGAATGATGAAATTATGGCTTGATCTCGAGAATATGTGGAGTATGCCTTTAGGGGTATTTGCCTTAAAGTTATATGTGGTTTTAATGATAGGCTTGAATGTCATGTTGGGTGTAAGATGATAATTGCAATATGCACTAGTGAATCCATATCAAAAGTTTTAAATTAGTCATTGAAGTGGTAAGGCATGTTATGCTTAGGGTGTGAGCTCTAAGAAGATATAGAATATTGAACCTTGTAGTTTAGACTAGTATTGTGGTTTGGCATGTTGTATCTTGTTATTTAGTGTTAGGCTTGATCATGGCGAGAGAACTTATTTAGTTTAGACCTTAGTAAAAAGATTTTGCAGTGCCAATATGAGAATTATAAGTTGAATCAAATAAGTATGGTATTTAAGGGGAATAGTATAATTGAGAAAGCATTTGAGAAGTGATGCTAAGCTTGAAAGTAAGAAGTTGTGTTGCCTACAGCCTAGCAATCCTATCCTAGTTTATGAGTTATATAATTATATTCCATGCTATAGAGTTATATCAATGTTGTAATTCCTTAATCAAATGTATTGTTCAAAGCATGCCCAAAATTATTTGCTCCCTAATGTCAATAGAATTTCGTATAAAAGTGCTAAAGAAATACTCTATTTGAGTATGGGTAGTCAGTATGATCCAGTCCATATAGCCTGTAATCTAGTTTAGTAAGCAAGGAGATAAGCTCCTATAGATTCTTAAGTTTCTATCTAGTCTTACTATCTGTAGTCTTATACGTATGTACATTCTAAGAGGCAATGTGTTTGTGTCCAATTAAATTATGAATTCAACTCAGTTCATGCATTAGTTCTAGTTTTAGATATTAAGTCATGATTTAGTTCATAAGTATCCTGTGTATTATCACAGTCTCTTCCTAGTATTTTCATCAAATTATTATCATTCAGGAATGAACAATCACAAGAGGGGGATGTTTAAATACCCTGAGTTTTCATGTCATAAACCTCTCATCCTTTCTCCTGAAATCAGATCTAGTGCAAAGTAATGGTTACTCATAAGTTGACACTCTCACTTCTATCTTAGCCATATAGTTATTTTTTTGGAGGATTCATGCACTTGCAGACCAGTTCAGTAGCTCATTATTCTTGAGATCCAGTGATCCAGCTCTGTCAGTTACACATGATAGCTTGAAGACTAAGATTCCTCTGTGTTTCAAGTTAATTATCTATATTCGAGGACAAATGTTCCCAAGGGGGAGATAATGTAATACCCAGTATTTTTGTGCTCAAATTCTAACTATCGTTCCTGCGCGTCTAAGCTCTAATCCAAGTGATTCTCACATTAATACAAGTTACATGATCATTATCCTACTCTATGGAGTAGTTAAGAGGTGAAAAATGCTCATAGCAATGACCTAGAACAAAGTTAAGCTAAGACCAATTGATTCATCTAAAGTTTGACATTTGATTCTATAAGGGTCAACTTCAAACTTGTATATCTATTAATATTCATGGAATTTTTTATCCTGATCCCTATCAAATTGTATATAATTGTATTATCTTTCCAACGATACCAATTTCTCAATAATCCGATACCCGAGCAAAGAGTTATGCCTATTTTCGTGAGAGGCAATAAGGGTGTGCAATGGACAATGCACCGTCCAACCAAATGTGTGCGATTGGGAGTATGAGGTACAC
This sequence comes from Capsicum chinense, assembly GCA_026120095.1. NCBI lineage: Eukaryota > Viridiplantae > Streptophyta > Magnoliopsida > Solanales > Solanaceae > Capsicum > Capsicum chinense. The sequence continues at coordinate 91,305,511 of JAPEIP010000011.1, read as the reverse complement.
TTAAATGTCTATCATAAGGTGTGCGACATACACCTTAAGGTCTTCCATGGGTTTTGCACCGCATACCTCACTTGCAACTGCCAAAAACACCCCTATATGTGTCTATAACATGGGATTAAACTCCCATAACACCAAAATAAGTTTACTTTTGCTCAAAAATCACCAAGAACATTATTAGGGTTTCAACCTAAAAATTCAAATATCTCAAGATTCAACCATGAGTTTTAAATAATTCTTTGAGATATGGAATCCCTATTCCGAGGGCTACAAGAAACACTCATTATTTTCACGAATAGAGTTGCAAGGTCAAGAGTTCATTCAAAGCTTCAAGTTTAAGGTATGTGGTGTTTTTCAACAAGACGCCCTTTCGTTCTTGTACCCAAATTGAATTTTCTTATATGAATATACATGATTTTACATGTTTTGATATGAATATGAAGCATGAATTTATACCCTATATGATTTTGCATGAGATTATGATACTCTCTATGTTTTGGAAGTTTAATTGAATGAGAATGATGACATTTTTGTACATAAAGTTGAATTTTCCAGATTTTAAAGTAAGTTATATATATTTATGATGAAAAGCATGAATCTTGAGCAAATTTAATATGATTCTGATGTATAAGACCTTGAGTCCTAATTAGGATTCTACTTTGAGAAATTATGTGCTATAAGCACAATGAGATTTGAATCCCAAAGCTAGTTTTCTTTACCAAGATGTATGGTTATAAACCTGAAATTTTAAGTTTTAAGTGAATATCTTTGTGCTTATGTCATAACGTATGAAACTTTGGAAGGTTTTATGGTGATATTGATGTATGGGCTTTTGAAACCCTATTTGAGATTATTATTTTGAGAAAATCATGTATTATAAATAGCTTGAGTTTAAATAATTTGAGATGATAAAGAAGCTTTGACCTTTTGATTGTAAAAAGGGTTGTTTTTGAAAACGAGATATGAAAAGAAATCTATTTTTATTGATTTATTATGAAAGGGGTAGAATGATGGCTCCCGTTGTGAATTGTTGAAATATTTATTAGTAAATTTTCGTTTGAAAAGATCTGAGCTAAGTCCGGGAGTAGTCTTTAGCACAGAGCGGGAGGTATAGTAGGATTGTTACTTCCCTAGATCTACATGCCCCCGTAGGTCGTGAGCCTGAGGCTGATTTATATAGTGATCACTAGTGTTTAGATTGATGATTTAAGGTCCTCCTCTAATGGCAAGGATAGGACAGCTCTCCCCAACGTGGGTTAGACATTGGACTTCATGTAGCTCACATGGTTTATGTCAGTTGTAAAAGACTCCCAATGTCTTTGTGTGTATTCTCCTATCTAATATGAAAAGTCTTATTATTCTATCTGAGATTAAAAAATATTTGTTTGAAAGACTGAGTTTGAGAAAGTCATTGTTTTCGAAAGATTTAATGAACATATATTCCAAAGAGAATTGTTATGAGATTTGATTGCTTTGATGATTTGGAATCGAGATGAAACTGAATTGAAATTTATTATGATGACTCACATGTTTCACCCAATATATTTTACTCGCTTATGATTATGATGATTTTAATTCGAGCTAAGTGAGTTATTTATATCAGCATGCATAATTTAATAAACTGTGAAGATATTAACATATTATTTTATATATGCATTGCACCCTCATATGCTCGGTACGTTTCCATTGTACTGACCCATGTATTCGTATGTGGGCTATATTTTCTCGGATTTTAGGGACAAGGTATAGTGTATATCTTCAAATCCAGTCAGTTCGCAGCATCCAGTCAGCAGGTGATGACTCCTTTGATTCAAGGGCTTAAGTTATTTATAAAGTTCGAGAAGTGTTGTATTTTCTTTATTCAATCATATTGAGTTGGGTTAGTCGGGAGTCATGACCCTGCTATCTATAGTCAGTACTAGTAGAGGCTTCATAGACAGTTAGTAGAAGTTGATGTATTCCATTTTAGTTTTGGTTGTAAAAGCAGAGTTGTAATCTTGTAAATATAGTTTTGTATCTATCATATTCAGAAAAGAGTTATTTTCCACAGATTTGATTAGATTTATACTTTTTGTTCAGTTTCTTATGAGTTATGCAGTAGAAGGGTTAGCTTAGGTCACTTGTGATCCTTAGCACTGTGTCACGTCTTGGGACCCGATTTTGGGGCGTTACAATATCAATGCATCAGACATACATATTCAGTATGAGATTTCAGTATATCAGAAGTTCCAGTCATATAGACATGTTCAATGTTCACTTCCCTTAAGTAAGATCAGTCTATCAGCTTTCCTTGTTTAGTCAATCCCATTCGAGAATAAATATTCCCAAGGGGGAGATGTTCTAAAACCCCAAACATTCTTTAATTCAAATCTAATCTCTAGAAGAGTCAGTGATGACTTCCTAAATGATGAATTTGAATTAGCTTTCCAATAATACCAATTTCGTCCAAATCCGGTATCATTGTAAAAAGTTATGGATGTTTTGTAGAGAACTATTAGAACTGTATAGAAGCGACGGTCAGGATGATTGACCATCAAGATAGCAACGGACCATTACTTAAGCCATCACGGTTAAGGAAGTGAACCCATCTTCTGGCCAATTGCTACGGTCAGGACTGATGGACCATTTAGCTAGCGACGGATTATCTCCCAAACCATCACAGACAAGGCAGAGAGTTTAGGTTCTGGTTAAGTATGATGGTCAGGACCGATATACTATCGAGATAGTGATGGACCATTGCCCAAACCATCACAAATGAGGCAGAAATTTTAGGTTCTAGCCAAGTACGACGGTCAGGATCGACGAACCGTCGACCTAGCAATGGACCGTTGCCACTTTCGATCAGCAATTATAAGCCATTTTTAAAAGGGTATTTAAATCATTTTCCACCTGTTTTGACCCCTAATTATACCAGACCAGAGCTCATAACTTTACTATTCATCTACAACACCAAATTAGGATTTCTCTCATAGATCAATCCCTAAGAACAAAAAACCCTAGGTATCTAATCCCAAGGCAAGAATTCAAGATTTCCTCCACTAATCTTCAAGAAATCATCAACCCAGGTATGTCAAGTGTTGATTTATGGGTTCCTTTTACCTATGAAGCTCAAAAAACCCTATTTGAAATATAAACTTTGGATTCCATGGTATGAGTTGAATTATATCTATGTTTATGTTGTTGTTTGATTTCCAAGTTGAAGTCTTTAATGACTATCATGAAAATACATTAGTATGTGGTTGAAATTCTTCCATTGGAAGTGCAAAATATTGCCATGAAGTATTATTTCAATTTTCATGCCTAAGCCTAAAGATATGCATGCAAGGTATTTGATAAAATGCCTAGAAGAATAGGAATTATAGCTTATGACTCATTAGTGACCAAAATTGATGAATCCATGTTTCTCCCTTATGTTTGATATGACTCTCACATTATTGTTATGCTTTTTAATGGATTGATGTAATGCTCTGAGTTTAGGCTTATACAATTATGATTTGTTTACATGCATTCCTATTCATATGTAATTTTATAGAATGCAAATACTTCATGAAAATCCCCAATGATGGCACTATGAATTGTTGACTATGGTCATGTGTCAAGAATTATCATGTCTTGTCAGTTTCATGCTATCGAGTCTTGGAGGTACTCGTACCTGATAATTAAGTTGTGTGCCTAGAGCCAGAGTCATGTTTTCTAGACCTCGTCAATAAACTTGACATTGAAGTAATAGTTCACTCTAGTGGTTAGGGTATAAATATACTAATAAATACTAAACTCCATAAAAGACAATATCTTAAAGTAAAACACTCATTACTAGTACTTCCTTCTAAGATACAACTCTTAAATTTAACTAAACTCAATAGTAATCACACTAAAGGTATCACAATACCTTAAGTACATACCTTTTTCCTTTTAGAATTTAAAACTCTTTATAACTTTTTCCTTTTCGAATTTAATACTCTTTTTGCCAAATGGATATCATGAATTCTACACAACACCTTGCTAGCTCAATGGATACATAGCTCTCTATCTACTACACATATATGATGAATATCCCCACTCTACTTATACAACACTTCTAGGCTCAACCTATTAAAGGATTCTGAGAGGGGATATAAGAGCACTTATGACTTTGGCTCACCATGTGATATTCATGAATAGGAGTGAACTCTCTAAAAATTTTAAACTTAAAGGAACTGATGTGATCCTCTCAATCTTGTGTGCAATATCATAATTATTTTTAGGGATAATATGAGAAAATTTTATCTGCTTCTATTACCTCCAAAATAAGGCATAGTTAGTTGTATTAGTGCAAGGCTTGAATCTATATAAATTCCTTAGAGAACATCTCTACTGAATGATTTGGGACATAAATGAAGGGAAACATCCCTTAAATACCTTTTAGCCTCTCTAAGAAAAGTATAGATGTTTCAGTATCATTTCGTAAAACACTACTAGACACGACTTCACAGACACCTTTGGAAAGTTGAACCTTGTGCTTTGAAACAATGTTTGTCATGACCCAAAGACTATCACCTACTCATGACATAATGCTTAGAACCATAAGTTATTCTAAGCTAACCCATGTTTTAGCATAATGCATGAGAAACTAATTAAAACATATAGAAGTGCTAACTAACTAAGTGGACGAATAATCATAATATAAGTTGTTTCGCTACATTACCACTGAAGGTTATAATACTATAATTCAAAAGAAAAGTAATGGAAACTATATACAAAAATTTAGACCAGCTATTTTTAAAGTCTTTACTAATACTAAAAATAGGTAGCCTGGACATAACGCCAGCTATCCCTAATCAACACATATGAATCAAAAAGAAATACAAGAACTAAAACTAGCTTGAGTCCTTGAATAAAGAAAACTCATCACTTATTGGCTGGAAGTTGTGATCTTCTAGACTAGGATCTTGATAGTAAGCGCTTGAATATACAACACATTAAAAATATAGGAAAAAAAGTTATGCAATTTGTATTTCAAAATATACTAAGTATGTGAGAAATCCACTAATCATAAAGAACACTTCAAATATGCTTTAAAAATAAGGACATAAACCATTTTCTAAAATATGCATTTAAATCATTCTTGTAATGAAAATCTATGAGACATAGCAAAATCCTTAAATCATGAGCTAAAATATTTTTAAGACTGTATAACCATAGAAACGTAAATACTTAATATGATTTACAACTGATGCTGAACATGTTGTAAAACTGTACGAAATTCTAACTGAATAAAAATACCTGATTAGAGTACAATGACCCTATGTAAAATATACATGTACTAAAATTCAATGATGATATAAGAACTCATCCTTTAAAAACATGTAATACTAAAAACATATGAGAAAACATGAAACTCAACCTATAACAAAATATGGGAGGGTGTTCTATACCTTTCAAAGGATAAGAATGATGTCTGGCATAAATTCACTCATGAGTCTATTCACGCATAAGAAAAACTATCAAATAACAAGGACCCCTTTACCTAAGATGGCACGTAGTTTGTGACTTGAGTTCTATGAACTTGTGTTATCTTGGTGCTAAGTACTACTGATCTCTCCCAAATTACACCTTTCAAAAAGTATAAAGTAGTTGTTGAATTAAATATAGAACCCAACTAGGCTGGGGTTGAACCTACATAGAATGGGACAAAATCTCATCATATATTTATCGAGGTGAATTGGTGATTAAGTAAACATGAGAGATAGATTTATGTAAAATAAAAGACTATCAAAACAATTGCTATTGGATTTGTAATCAATGTGAAATCAGAACTAAGATTGTGATCCCCATTATTTCATAACTCCATAAGTTGTTTGTACTAAAAAAACTACCTTGATTTATTTCATACAAAATCTTACAAGATAGGTTCACCTAAACATTTTTCGACATTAATTAGATGAATTTCACTTGTCTCCTCTCAAATTAAAAGTGTCACACTACTAACCTTTGTTCTCGATCTCAGATTACCTATAATTGTTATAGTTCTAATTATTTTATGAAGGTTGATAGCTTCAAATCTTTATAATTGTTCCCTTTTCCTAATCTATACCTCTCTCCCAAGCAAATTTAAAATACAGAAAAGTTCATATTATACGCATCCATTAGAAGGATAATTAAAATATAGGGAATACCAATACATATAACCATATCAGTCTAGAATGACTTCTTACTCAACCAATTTTACTAATTCATTATATTTCCCACAACCCTAGTTGTGGTTTTTAGCTACTCAGAATTTCCAGAACATAAGATTAATTCATAGATGAAAGCATTTCCATGAACTTATAATGAGAATTAATATCCAAAATCTCAACTTTACTTCAAACCCCAGGAATAATTTTTGTAAAATTTCCAAGAATATGACTTAGAACCTCAAAAAATAATAATCTCTAGTAAAAATAGTGTGTAACATATAAAAATAACCCTGCAAGAGTATATATAGATAAAACAAATCCTATCATAAGCAAAATAGGAAAATATTATTTGTTGCCTTAAAAAAGAAGAAGGAACAATTGTGGTTAGATCCCACGATTGGCCTTTGGATTTCATGGTTTATACGTGGACTTCTAATATTTAGGATTTGGAAGGTACAGCTCTTATTATGGCTCCATAGTATTAATATATAATCATGGTAAGCTATTGTCTCATCATCTTTAGCTTACACTTTTGTATCCTTCATATCTTGGCCTTTATTTTACGATCTCAAGGTAAGATATTCATATCAAAGTACGGTAGTGGCTTATTCTCATGTTATCACCTTGAATTTATATTTTGTGGCCTTGTTCTCGAGTCGTCTACCCATAACAACAAGGTATGGTTATGGCTTCATGGTATGGACATTTGAAGCTTTTGTCTGATCAACTCTTAGGGACACTCTCTAATTCAAGTCTTAGTTACCTTTGTATGACCATGGACAAATACCATAGTCATCATTCCTTTGTTATGATATTCCTTGCAGTCCATTCTTTAGAAAATTTTCTTCTTTAAGTCTCTTAGGCCTACAAATACTAGAAAATACATAAAATCTACAAAAACATGCCCTTGTACTAACAAAAAAACATTATTTTATGAGGCTTGAGTTTTTTAATTTAATGACCCATCAAAATCCTATGTTTATAATGTTTGCATCTCCTAAAGCAAACTAAACACTAAACTCAATAAGACAGGTAACATAAAGGAAAATCAAGTTTACTATGATTGTAATGACCCTTCAGGTTATTTTCTATATTTCTACTTATTTGAAATGTTTAATTATTTCATATAACTGCCCTAAGTCATTCATAACTTTTTGGAACTAATAGATTGGTCTTCGGACAGTTTGTTTGTTTTTTAGAGCTAATTCATAATTTTGAAGCCTTCACTAGTTCAAAAATAGCTTCCTGGTGATAACTTAATTCAAGCAATGTTGTATGCCAATTCTAACTATTCTAACAACTTTGGAACATTGATTATATGCTAGGAGGACCTTTGGTCTGAGTCTTGAGCATTCCAAATTCATTTGCACCATTGGATAGAAGTTTAGAAAAATGGAAAGTAGGTGTGACCACATTTTCAAAATAACTTTAGATGGAAATTTCGATTGCTCCACAAAATTTTGAATGTTGAAGTTGATAAGGTATCATAGTCCATTTACATAGATGGGATTCCAAATCAATCCCGAGGGGTTGGTGGAGATTTTAATTTAGCCAAGTCTTACTTAGTGCTGGTGTATCACTTAAGCGATGCCTTTGATTACTTAAGTGACCTACAAAACCCAAGCAAGTAGAACTTAGGTGACAAAGTATGTCACTTCAGCGAATCTCTTGGTAGTGGGGAAAGTATTACATATGCAATACTATTATCACGTATGCAACATCAGCTTGGCTAGCCATATATTTTGCAAGCAATTAGCTGATTGCATAAGCGATATAGGTTCCAGAGTACAAGTATTTCTTAATCAACCAAAAGTTTGCTTAAGCAATAAAGTGCACCTACGAAAGGTATAAATACCTCACTTAGCCCATTTTTCTCTATTCTTTATCCATTCCTAAGATATTAAACCCTAAAAAGTTAGAAAGCTTGGGGAAGATATTTGTGGGTGATCTTAGAGCTTGGATTAAGTTTATTTACATGATATTCCATCGAATTATAGGTAAGATTCCATTATTTTAATGGTCTATTTTCCCATACTTTTGCTACATCCCTAAAAGGGTGGTGACTCAATTTTAGCACCATTGAAACTCTAAATTTACACATTTTTAGGATAAATATACCTTAAGAATAGAGGGACACTATGTTGGTTTCAATTATGTGATTCTATAAATGAGCCCCACATGGGATTTTACGTAATTTTTGGACCCAGAGCATAATACTGCAATATGGGTGCCAGCATTCTCATCTTGATAAGTATATTGAGATTTTGATAGTGTGGTACCCTACGAAAGATTCTCAAAGGGAATATCGGTGGTTTAGCAGATTCTTTGGGCTTTTCTTTGATATCTGAGTAGGCTTGGCTTATCCACTATATGGATTGAGCTATTTTGTAGTATAATTATGATACTATGCTAGATTTGTGATGTGATTCAGGTATTAGTGCTATTATCATCAATATTTATGTTAGTCAGATAATTTAGGCTATCTTAAAATCATTATTTAGGTGTAATTGACTTAGTTGCTCATGTTTTTGGTAAAGTTTCTATCTTGGGGCTAATTACATCTTTTTAACATCTAAAAGTGGATTTAGATACCTTAGCCTACTTTGGGGTAGAAACTACCTTATAATAGAATCGGGGATTAGAAGTGGGCCCATCCTATCTACCTTAGTCTAAGACTTTAGCTTGTTTTTGTAGACCTTTATACACTTATTTAACATTTTGAAATGTCTATGCTAAAATTAAGAAGGTTAGGTACTTAATGGTTTTATTGGGATCTAATGTTATTTATGGTAAAAACTGGTGACTAATTATGATATTAATGATATGGGCACTAGTTTATATTTAGTGATTGATTATGATGTTGAAGGTATAAGCACTATTTCATATCTGCCAGATGATTATAATCAATGGTGTAAGCACTATCTCAACTCTGATAATTGATTATGATATTAATTATATGACTACCACTTACAGTAGAGTAAGTGATTATAATATTGATGATATGAGCACTGATTCAAGTCAGGCAATTGAAAAATTTTATGATGTGATATGGTACAAATGGATTTTCTATATTAACAGGATAGTTGGTAAATTATGGTTACCTGCTTATTACTTTTCTTTGATTGTAACCTCTAGGCTTATAGGGTCCTGCGTTTGGTTATTTAATTTTTCGCATTTGTTAGCTTATGGGAGCCAATTTAATTGATATACTTGTGTAAAATTTACATTACTATTTTAGATTTACTGATTTATTTATGCATAATGGTGTTTGAGTGCATTTCAGGTTTGACCTTATATTTTTGACTTAGCTTATTTTATAATTATATCATAGTTATATCACGATTTAGCTCAGCCTGCCAATGATGTCTATTGAGTACCTATGGTTTTGGTACTCATACTATACTTCTATACCCTTTTGGTGAAGATTTGAGTATTAGTTGCCATCATTGATTTGACGCTCATGTTGTGACTATATTTTTGATATTGGTTGAGCACTTGGAGTCAAAGTTAACCTTATTTCCTCTATTTATCTATGTCTAGTCTTTTGTTTTTGAGATACCTTGTTCTGATGATTTTGGGAGTTGTAGTACATTTGTAGTTGATCTTAAATTAATATTATGAGGTTGTGGGATGATTTTCTATGCTTTATCTATCTTGTATATTATATTTTTTATCTTTTTAGCATTACAAGTTTTAATTATGTTGATTACATCCTTATAGGTAATTTTCTACCAAATTAGCCCATTGCCTAAATCTTTGGGTTATGGTTTGGCTTAACTACTAGAGGGGTATAGTAGGTGTTATCATGACTCATAAACTAGGTCGTTAAAAAATTGTATCAAAGGCTAGGTTACTAGTATTGTTGGTACAAGAGCAAGTGTATAGTAGAGTCTCATGAATTAAAATGATGACATCTATTTCTTATCTTTAGAAGGCTACATTCTAAGAAGTTTTTCACTCTCTTTCTTATCTTTTTCTAATAGTATAATTTAGTTTCTAAATAATTTCTTTAATTTCACTCTTCATAGAAAGCTAAGATGTGTGTTACCGCTACACAATATAAGGGTCCTGAGATTAATTCTAAAGAATATGTCATATTTATGGATGACGTAGAGGTCATGGATAGCCTTAAGATATGTTCCTATTTAGAGGTTAGGATAGGAGGCCTTCTTCTTACCCTATTCCTACTTTCAAGCAAAAGATTCATCAGCTATAACTAGTGGTGGTCTAGGGACTAGGTCCATATCTACCAAGATTTCTTTCTTCTTCAATGCTTACAGATGCTTTGGTTTAGATTTTGGGATTACTTAATGGTGCACTATCTTATGATGCACAATCTATAAATCATATGGTATTGAGGCAAAGCTGTAACCTATATTTTTGGCTCCTAAAGTTGATGTCCCTTCTACACCAGTGGTTGCCCCATTTGTAATTACTCAACTAGTGGTTTCCCAGCCTACTCTACAGTTGTGTAGTATAAAGTGTTGGGTAGCTTCTTGAGATTGACTCCACCTAGGCTTTTTGGTGCACCAGGAAAGGATGCTTATGAGTTTTTGATTACTTGTGAAGATAGAATCCATATTTTAGGCTAAGTTGAGAATCATGTTGTGGATCCAATACCATTCATTGGGATTTTTTAGCTAAACATTTGTGGAGAGGTTATCTTAATTCCAGGCCATCTTGATCTTCTTCTTTTTTATATACTCAGTTCTTCTAAATCTTTTTAGATATATATGCCTTACAGTCTTATGATTGTCTGAGGGATCAGTTCATAAGGTTGGATCAGGGCTCCATGGTTGTTATAAAGTATGAGGCTCATTTTTAAGAGTTGGTTAGACATGCTACTTCTTTTCTAACTACTGAGTATGATATGGTATGTCGCTTTGATCAGGGTTTGAGACTGCCTCTTTGAATGACTATATAGAGTTTGTTTGATACGGATAGGTCTTTTGTAGAGGTGTTAGAGAAGGCTTAGGTTATAAAGGAGATAAATCACAAGGCCCAAAGGGGTAGAGATAAGAGGCCACAATATTAAGGCAATTATGAGAGTGGTAGTGGCTTATGATTCATAGGTTTTGGTTCTTGGGTAGGTAAATTTGCATCATCAGTATTAGCCTCGGGTTTAATATAGTGGACACGTTTAGGTCATGCTCTAGATTACAAATGAAGGTCAGTCTTCTGTTAGTGATCATCCTGGCCAAGGTAGTGGTCTGTCTTCTAGGGGTTTATCTTTTGGTTATTCTAGTTATGGTGGTTCCCTTGGTTCATCCGAATCTTCTATTTTTGGTGTAGTTTATAGGGCATGTCATGTTTGTAAAGGTTTTGGTCATTTCATGCGAGAGTGACTCAGTCGTGGAGTGATTGTTTCTTCAGCTCAGGGTGTTCCACTTATGAAGGTAGCTTATCACCTAACTAGAGAATTCATGGTCATAGGCATAATCCCGAAGATGCTCGTAGAGGATCTTAGGTAGGTAGGATGGGAGATCAGTCAAGAGCCCAGCCAAGTGGCTAATACAATTAGTTATATTTAGTACCTATTCAACGTGAGGTATGTCGGCAGTTAGTCTTTGTTTTATTAGATACAAATCCACTTAATCTTATATACTTGCTTATTATGCCCTATGGTTAGTGTTATCTTGGGATTCATTAGTTAGGCCATTATATGTATCTAATCTCATGGGTGATTCTTTAATAGTGTATTAGGTTTTCAGATCATGTGTTGTAACTATGAAACATTTTGATAGTCGTGCTAATCTTATTATATTTGGACAAGGTAGATTTTGATGTGGTTCTGCTCATAAACTGGTTGTCCCACTATTATGTGGTCATGGACTATTTTACCAAGACAATTACCTTAGCCATGCTCGGTATACCTTCAGTAGTGTGGAAGGAAGTTATTAGCCATGAGCCGATGGGGATTATTTTATATGTTTATTTTACGAGTCTTAGATCGAGGGGTTACGAGTCTTATCTCGCTTATATCCTTGATGTTCATGTAGAGATTCCATTGCTAGACTCTATTTTTATAGTTTATGAGTTTCCTCATTTTTGTATTCCTCTTTCTCTTAATATTGAGTTTGTTATTGATCTTGAGATTGGAACCAACATATTTCTATGGCACCTTAATATAAGGCTCATGTTGAGCTTAAGAAGCTGAATTATAAGACTTAAGATCTTCTTGGTAAGGGTTTTATTTGACCGCGTATGTCTCCTTGGGGAAATCTTGTGTTGTTCATGAAGAAGAAGGATGGCTCCATGTTTATGTATATTAATTATAGGAATCTTAATAAAGTGATAATGAAGAACCAATATCCTATGCGTCACACTGATGATTTCTTTAACCAACTTTAAGGTGCAACATTCTTTCCTAAGATTACTTTGAGGTACACTTACCATCAACTAAGGATTCAGGCTGAGGATATCCATATGACTGCCTGCAGAACCCATTATGGTCATTATTATTTCCTAGTGATGTCTTTTAGGTTGACAAATGCCCCAGCCGCATTTATGGATTTGACGAACTGAGTGTTCAGGCCTTATTTGGATTGCTTTGTGAGTGTTTTCATCGATGATTTCATTGTTTATTAAAGAATTAAAAAAGAGCATGCACAATATTTGATGATTGTGCTCTAGACTTTGTGAGATCATTTACTTTTTACCAAATTCTATAAATATGAGTATTGGCATGAGTCTGTGGTATTTCTTAGGAATGTGGTGACTAATGATGGGATTATGGTATACTTAGCGAAGATTGAGGCTATTCATGATACAACTCCGAATGAGGTTCGTAGCTTTATTAGATTGGTCCTTTACTATAGGTTATTAGTTGAGAGTTTTTCTACTATTGCAGCACCTATGACTAGATTTACTCGCAAGGAGGTTCTTTTTTAATGATTTGAGGGGTGTGAATCAAGACTTGGGAATCTCAAGGAGTTTCTAACTTCATCTTTAATTTTGGCTCTTCCTATTTAAGGTGAGGGATTTACCATAAATTGTGATGCTTCTAGTGGTGTTTAGGGTTTTGTGTTGACGGAGCAGGATGCTGTTATTTCTTATACATCAAGGAAATTGAAGATACATGAGCGCAACTACCCCTCTTATTAGCTAGAGTTGGTAGCGGTATTTTTCGCGCTTAAAATTTTTTGGGCATTATATTTATGATGTACATTGTGAGATCTCCATAGATCAACATAGATTTTAGCATCTAATTACCCAGAGAGAGATTAATGCTACGTAACATAGATGGATAAAGGTTCTTAAGGATTATGATATCTCAATTTTGTAATATTTGGGCAAGGCAAATATACTAGAAGATTCCTTGAGTCAAAAGTTTATGAGTATGGGTAGCTTGGCTTGTATTTTAGTTTCTTAGAGGTTATTGGCACCGGGCATTTAGTCCTTAGCCAACTTATTGGTACTACGATATTTTCGTAGGAGGGTCCTTACTATTGTTGAGGCAAGGTCCTTGCTATTTACGTAGATTTAGCATTGTGAGTTTGATGATAAGACAGTTTGCATCATCTGTGATTTGGTGTAGAGTGGTGAATCCAGGAGGGCTACCATAGATTTCAAGGATTTTTGAGATATGATGGTCACATTTATGTTCTGAGGGTTGATGACTTGTTAAGTCTATCTTGCATGAGGATAACAACTCTAGATATTCTATTTACCTAGGTAAAACTAAGATGTATAGAGACTTGATAATCATTACTTGCAAAATTGCATAAAAAGTGATGTGGCAGAATTTGTATCTCGTTACCTATGTTTTTAGTAGGTGAAGGCCAAGCATCAGAGACACGGTGGATTGATTCAGAGGTTGCCCATTCCTGAGTAGAAGTGGGACTAGATTACCATGGGTATTATTAGTGATTTGCGTCGTACTTGCTATGGTTTTAATGGTATTTGGTCTATTATCGATCGGTTGACCAAGTCAGCAAATTTCATTCATATTCAAATATACTTCAGTGCCGAGTGGTTTGACTATATCTATGTTTGTGAGATAGTCTATTTGTATGATATGCCCATATCAATTATTCAAGACTGGGTTTTAGCGTTCACTTTTAGTTTTTAAGAGATTTTTAGGAGAAGTTGGGTACTCAGGTTAATCTTAGCACATCCTTCCATCTATAACTGGCGGGTAGTTGAAGCATACTATTTAGGTTCTCAAGAATATGCGTCAACCCTATGTTATGGATTTTGGAGGTTAGTGGGAGTAACACTTATTATTGGCAGAATTCGCGTATAATAATAGATAAGACTTGAGTATTGACATAGAACCTTTTGAGGCTTTGTATGGTAGGAAATGTCATCACCGATTAGATGGTTCATTACTTTTGAGATTAGACCCCATAGTACTGACTTGCTTCAGGAGTCTTCAAAAGAGTCTGGGTGATTCAGCACAGGTTAAGGGCAGCGTAGAGTAGCCAGAATGTTTATGAAAATCATAGACCCATGAAGGATGTGATAAGGTTAGGGGGATAGGAAAGCTTAGATAGAGATATATTGGACCCTTCAAGATTCTTTGTATTATTAGTAAGGTAGCTTAGGAGTTAGCCTTACCCCCAGATTTTTCTATTGTCCATCAGGTTTCCGTGTCTCTATGATGTGGCGATACTTTCCTAATACGTCTCATGTTTTTAGATGGGACTTAGTCCAGTTGGATGGGCAGTTGACCTTTGTGGAGGAGCCTCTGCTCATTTTGGCTAGTGAAGTCAGGTAGTTACGCACTAGTGAGATTCCTATAGTTAAGTTTCAGCAATGGAACCTCCTAATAGAGGAGCTGGCTTCGGATATCGAGAGCAAAATGTGAACCCAATGTCCTCACTAGTTTGAGGCTTCAGGTACATCTTAATCCATTACTTTGGCAGATAAAAGTTCATTTAGTAGTAGATATTATAATGACCCTTCAGGTCATTTTATATATTTCTGCTTATTTTCATCGTTTAAAGCTTTCCCATAGTATGCCTAAATCTTTAATGACTTGCTGGAACTGACAGTTTGGTTACTGAGCAATTTGTTTGGTTTTTAGAGCCAATTCCCTTATTTGAAGCCTTCGTTGGTTCAAATTGGCTACTAGGCAAAACTATTAGTCAAAAGACCTCTTATGCCAATTTTAATTATTACAAAAGCTCTAGAACGTTGATTTTAGTCTAGGGGGCCTTTGGTATAGGTCCCAAGGCTCTCAGGCTCATTTTAAGCTATTGGCCCAAATTAAGAACAATGGCAAGTGGGTGTGGGATCCACTTTACTCAAAAGAACTTCTAAGGGAAATTTTTACTGTGCCATTAAATTTAAAATATCTAATTTGATAAAATAGTATAGTCTATTTGTGTATACAAGATTTTGGATGAATCCCAAGGGGTAGGCGGAGACTATGAATTTATCTAAGTCACAGTTGATGTTGTTTCATATAAATGATTTCTTTGAATGCTAAAGTTATCTGGCATACCACAACAAGTATTTCTTAGAAAACAAAGTTTCACTTAAGAAAATGGCTTGGCCGTGGGGAAAGTATCATATATGACATACTATTATTGCGTATACGAAATCTGCTTAGCTAGCCATATATCGCATAAGTGATTGGCTATCGCGTAAGCTATATGGGTGTTATGGCATAAGTATCTCTTAAGAAACTCAAAGTTTTTTTGAGCGATAACCATGCACATGCAAAGGGTATAAATACCCCACTTAGCCTATTTTTTCTCTATTCTTTATACATTACCAAGATATGAGAACCCTTAAAAGTAAGAAAGCTTGGAGGAAGACATATGTGGGTGATCTTGGAGCTTGTATAAAGTTCATTTACACGATTTTCCATCAGATTGGACGTAAGATTCCATTATTTTCTTGGTTAATTTTTCCATAGTTTTTCTAAATCCCAAAAAGTTTGGTGACTCAATTTTGGCAGCATTGGATCTCAAAATTCGCCCATCTTTTAGGATAAATGTTCATTGAGTATAGGGAGACATTGTGTTGTATTTGATTTTGTAATTCTATAAATGGGCCCTGCATGGAATTTTACATAATTTTTGGACCCAAAGAACTATAGTGCAATATTAACATTGTTCTCATCTTGGTGAGTAGAATGTGATTTTGACAGTGTGGCACCCTGCTGAAGCTTCTCAAAAGGGAAAATTGGTGGTTTAGCAGATTCTTTAGGCTTTTCTTCTGCATCCAGGTAGGCTAGGTTTACACTCTTCATAAACTGAGCTATTTTATAGTATTATTATGATACTATGCTAGATTTAGAGGGGATTCAGGTGTTGGTGGTATTATCATAAATATTTTGATTAGTCAAACTATTTAGGCTATCTTTAAACTATAATTTAAGCGTAATTGACTTAGTTACTCATGTTTTTGGTATAATTTCTATTTTGGGGAAAATTAAGTCTTGTTTAATATCTAAAGGTGATGTAGATACCTTAGCCTAGTCTGGGTAGAATATGCTTTATTATGGATTCAGGGATAAGAAGTTGGCCCATCCAGCCCACCTTAGGCAAAGACCTAAGATAATTTTGGTAGACCTTTATACATTTATTTTACATTTCAAAAATCTATTAAGTGATTGAAAAGGTTAAATACTTAGCGATTTTATTTTATGATCTAATGTTATTTATGGTAAAACCCATCGACTGATTTTGATATTCGCATCCATTCATATCTGGCAATTGATAATATGAGCACTGTTTAAAGTATATCAGCTAATTATGATATTGATGGTATGTGCATCGGTTCAAGTCCGATAGTTTATTATGTTATCAATGATATGAGCACCAGTTTAAGTCCGACAACTAATTATGATATTGATGATATGAGCACCAGTTCAATTCCTGAAATTGAAAGTTATTTATGATGTGATATGGAAAAATGGATTTTTGGTTATGGCAGGATAGTTAGTTGATTAGGGTTACCCCATTATTTACTTTCCTTTGATTGTACCCTCTAGGCTTATGGGAGTTTGCATTGGGTTATTTACTTTAATGCACATTTTGGATTATGGGGGCCAATTTAATAGATATACTTGTGTAATATTGACATTACTATTTTAGATTTATTGATTTATTTATGCACGATAGTGTTGGGGTTTATTTCTAGATTTTCCTATTTACCCTGACTTAGTTTTCTTTATTTCTCATTTATTTTACTTATATCATAATTTAGCTCAATCGGCTAATGATGCCTACTGAGTACCGATGGTTTTGATACTCAGAGTACACTTCTCAACCTTTTTTGTGTAGATCTGAGTACTAGTTTTCCCCACTCATTCATCGCTTGTGATGTTATTAGATTTTTGAAATTGGGTAAGCTTTTGGAGTCGAATTTACCCCTTTTCCCTCTATTTATCTATGTCTAGTCTTTTGTTTCTATGACAGATTTTTTTGTTTATTTAAGGATTTGTTGTACAATTGTAGTTTCTCTTGTACAGACATAACTATGTTGTGGAATTTTTGTCTATGTTGTATCTATCTTATGGATTATATTTATCGTGTTGTTATCATTTCACGTCTTAATTATGTTGATTCTAGCCTACTACACTAGTTTCTTCTAAATTAGCCCATTGTCTGTATCTTCAAGTTATGGTTTGGCTTACTTATTGGCGAGGTATAATAGGTTCCATCATGAATTATAAATTGAGTCTTGGCAAAGGCAGTAATTTTCAAAAAATTGGTTTTACACACATTCAACCCATATTAATAGATTTAACACCTTCCATTCCTAACAAAATCCACCAATGAAGCGTATTTTCTGGACAAATACTTCTAACACAATGGGATCAGGATAAGACATTACATTGTGAATAATCAACCCAAACTATGGACCAAGACAAGCAATAATTTAGAATCCAACCCATATGCCCTTACATCAAAGAATTCCCCTATTACTTAGTATATGCAATGGAATCTAGTACTGGGACTGAATTAATTTCTCACCTTCACAATGAAGAAAGGTATGTGCATTTGATACCATAGGAGTGCACTTATTTTCTATGCTTAAACTCTCTAACGGACAAGCTCGGATCAATATATATCTTTCCTAGGCTTGTAATGTAATCTTGGGAACAAAGTATGATAAATTTGGTTACAGTGACTTATTCCTCCAGGCACTACAAAACATTTGGATCCACTTACCTACTTCCCTTAATTTTCTCCCTTTTTCATATATTTTTATTTCATTCTGGACTGTGAGTGCAGTTTTACTTTCACAACATCTTTTTTTTTCCTTCTTTTCTCTTATTTTCTCTTTTTATTCTCTTTTTTATTTAAATCGAATCCTTTAGTACTTTTACTACGAATTCTCCATACCTAATTTCTATGCATCCCTATGCAATAGCCATCCTCGACTTAGGTGATGTGTCTGAGCTGATGTATATAGTGTCCTAGGAGAGACCAGGTCTAAAGAAGGTTCATCTTAAAGACTTAGGAAGGTGAATTAGTTAGTTCTAAATGGGTTCTTTTAGCCTCAGAATTTGTATTTGGGGGATAGATGATCATTTGGTCAATTAATTTTTTTAATAAATGTCCTAATATCCTTTCCAAACCTATTCATGGCATAGGCGTTTTACCTATGTCACTACCTTATTAAGTATATCTAAGGTTTATCAGGTTGTCCTATTAACAATTCTAATGTCATCTCTAGATCCTAACACTATTATAACATAGTACATGCAAGCACTCCAAAAACAAAATTAGAGGGGCTATCATTTCAACTACATTGAAAAATATGCTATCATGCACCTGAGACAACATTTATTAAATTACTCTAAGTTACATACCACTAACACAACTAAACAACAGTAAAATAATAAAACATCTAAACATACTTTTTCTAACAATGATAGTGTAGTCGAGGAAAAAGAAATACGACAATTAAAATCCTCATTTGTGGTACACACCCATCCTACTTTGGTATTATGCAATGTCCCATTGCACAAAATTATGGAATGTAAAGTTAGGGTTAGGGACTTACCATGGTGCTATAGGCACCAGTAAATCTCTAATCTTAAGGGGATAGGTATAGGTCCTTAGCCTATTCCATTGCTTTCATGTCCATGATTGTGACTGGAATACTCATAGACCAGTTGGCATCGGTGGATGTCGGTGCACTCAATGTATCGGGGGAAACCTCTGTACCCCCAAAAATATACAAACCTTCGATTATGGTAGGTAGTATCTTATTACTCTCTGGAATAGTTGCCTCAGAGGTCTATCAAACTTCTTTCTCCTTTTCTCTCCTCTCCTTTTACTTATTTGACGTTTTTTCCCATCTTTCTCAAGCTCAGCTTTCTTTCTCCTTGTATGAGTATCCAAGTTATGTCCCTCTTTCTTAATATTTGTATCATAAACATCTGACATAAGATTATAAAGAACAAGCATTAGGGACTCTACACCATCATCAGAGTTGTCAGTGAAGGTATAGGTGGTGGTGGAAGAGGTACAATACCACTCTCTCAATCAACACCTTGATCATTTTCTTTAATTATGTCAGCTTTGCTTTAATGTTTGTCAATTCAGGTTCTATAACTACATCCATCCTAGTCATCATTAGACTCTCAAACCTATATTTTTGTGTTTGGAGAGTATGTACAACACCCTATATCTCATCACTAACATAGGGTTTATCCCAACCTCAAGATTCTTTATTCAAGCTTTATGTAGTAGTAGGCTCAATATAATCTCCTCTAACGGAAATGTTTGAATCAATGTATAACCTATGGAAACCAATGTTCAACTGTTAATGGATGTCAGTGGTGTTGAGGATGAAGAGGCAGCAAAATAAGACATTGGTATATCACTAGTTAGGGCAACCCAAACTACATGAAGAATCTCCTAGCCTCTTACAGATGTAGCTGGGTTGTGCATATCTTTTATCTATGACATGTCAATAAATTTTATTATCTAAATTAGCCGGTCCACTAGAATAATAATCTAGACCTATAAATTTCACATCAAGTGAGTGATAAGATAGGGGATGGGTAAAGTTTGCTGAACTAAAGCATCCTATCTAAAATCTCTTCTAAATGATCTGCGGGATATTCAAATCCACTCATGCAACTAGAGCCGCTACCATAAAGGTATTGGTTCACCCAATGTGTTTTAATTGGTTGTCGGTGCAATTCTGTACCTAACAATCGACCACCATTCCTTTGCAGCATAATTCAAGTTATTTTTATTTATAGTTGCCACGTTGAACTATAGGGCATTCTCTCCTACTTTAATAATATGGCTAACCATCCACCTTTAGTGCATGCCCTTATACTTTTAGTCAATTTCTTCACTCTTTTTTAGATTATTTTTTCAAAAATTATTTTTTAGGGTCTCCTCGACTGGTACAAATGCCTCTTCGAATAAGTCCCTAGATATGGACTAAACAGAGATGTTAACCTCTACATCTCTAACCTGAGTAGTAACAAGGCATGGCTACTTATTTATGTATTTCCCTTTCCCCAAAGGAGTTATACTTTTCAGCATCACCACATAGTTGGCATAAATCTCCCACTCTAACTTCGGCACATACCACCTGACATCCACCCATGCTCATATATTTCAATCCTAATCACTAACTACAAAACCTTCTAGAGTGACTTAGTTAGTACCCGTGGCTCCTCCTTAATGTTTCTTTTGTTTTTACCATATTCAACGAACAATCAATGTAATGGTCCCATGAATTAGTGACTAACCATCTTCTTAGATTAGATCCTCCCGAACCTAGTGCAGCAGTAGTAAAATTAGAGATTTCAATGATGGATCGTCGTCCTCCTTCGAAGATCTTGATCTTTCTCAGCTTTACCCTTGCCATTTAAGTGCCTTGCCTTCCATATTCAAACTGGAAAAGGTTGATAGGGGTAGCTTTCTTGACAAAGGCCATAGATGTTGCGGCCTTTTTGTGCTACTTTTCCTTTGATTGCTTTCGTATGTTCCGAGATAAGTGTTGCTCATTTATTGAACTTATAGTAAATTTCACCTCAGTCCTACTTGAGGAGTAGAACTAACTCTTTGATACTGGAGGCATGTCCTTAGGTTCCCTCTTCTTTAAGATTATTTTGGCCAGCTTGTGCTGAGCCTTTGGTGTTTTTCTACATATATCGGAAGAAGTTAGAACCAATTTTTTGAAAAATCTAAACATGGGGAAAGTATATCATACATCCCTTCCTTCGATTGTGCAATGAAGGTAAGAGCACGCCTTCTTATCGTAGAAAGGGTTCATGAGATCTAGAAACTATGTCACATCAGACGAGTTCATACCCTGATCACATTTTGATCTCTTGATCGTGAGATGTATTATTTTGATAAACTCCTGAGGCTTAACACAAGATATTCCACCAATCCAACCTATAATCACTGATCCAACCTACAATCATAGTTTGTGTTATTGGATTCTGCAGTACTGAGCGGATTTATGTCTAAACTCATTGAACCCAAATTGACCCAATTTCGATCTACACTGACCATTAATATACCAACATTGGTTATTCAAGAATTCCTCATTACATGCATCAAATTTAAACAACTTATCTATGTAAAAGTTAACCAAAGTGAAAACTAAGGTGAAATAATTATGAGATGTTGATGATAGCAAAAACACAAGGAATTTATTTGTGAATCAAAAGAAACACATGGTTTAGCCTTGGGATTAATTAGGGTTTGATTTTTTTCTCAAAACTCTTTGAAATATTGAAAAGGAAAATGGGTATATTGTTTGAGGGTTTTATATGTTAACTCCCTAGATAAGTCGGGTCATAGGTCAAGACACAGATGGGCTTACTCAGATGACTCAATAGTACGATCTTGGTTTGATACCACAATAGTGTGTTCCTTATATGTCAAGTGGTTAATGAAAAACATACCTAGGAACTTGTGAAGATTAAGGAAAATTGTGATACTTAACCATGGATTGTAGGTTAGTAATCAGACGATTAGTTTTATAATTAAGGAATCTTGGTATGATCTTGATAACCAAACATTTGATAGATATGAGATAGCTATACCTCAATAATTTTCTGAAAGGTATTCAGACAACTGTACACACGATCATGGGTTCTTCCTACAATCGTAAAATCCCCCAGAAATTTCATAGTGTAAGAAAATTTAGCATCTGCTTTTATTTTGTTATCCTTGCACTATTAACAAACATTACCCTATATAATATATAGTACAAAACATGGGTTTCCTCCCATGAAGTGCTTGATTCAACATCGTGGCACAACCTAACTCCCTTGACTATGTAGACTTTGTTAGGTTTAATTTTTTGCATGACCTTATTACCTCAGTGCTTTCTACAAAGTGTTTGACCCGCTAGACATTTACCTTGAACAAGCCAGTGCAATGACTCTAAAGGTCAATTGCACCATTCTAAAATACTCTAACCATAGTGAATGGTCCAGATTATTTGGATTTTAGCTTGTGAGGAAACATGGAAAGTCTCAAATTGTAAAAAAAGACCAAATCATTGGGTTGGAATTCTGTTTTCCCAATATTTTGATTATGGTACAAATTTATATATTTTGATTATGGTACAAATTTATCTTTTCCTTGTATAATACTAAACTTTCACAGGCGCAAAAATAGAACTCATTCATCTACTCCAATATAAATTTTATTGCATTACTCCATCAAGATTTAGCCTCATTAATACCCATAGTACCTTGTGTTCAAGTTTGATACGAAAGTGGATTGCTTTTTTATACACAAGTTGATATGGAGATATGTCTATCAAAGTCTTGTAGGCTATACGGTAGCCCATAATGCATCAT
>JAPEIP010000011.1:91271766-91282506 GCA_026120095.1 Capsicum chinense | reverse complement strand
GGGATAGATGATCATTTGGTCAATTAATTTTTTTAATAAATGTCCTAATATCCTTTCCAAACCTATTCATGGCATAGGCGTTTTACCTATGTCACTACCTTATTAAGTATATCTAAGGTTTATCAGGTTGTCCTATTAACAATTCTAATGTCATCTCTAGATCCTAACACTATTATAACATAGTACATGCAAGCACTCCAAAAACAAAATTAGAGGGGCTATCATTTCAACTACATTGAAAAATATGCTATCATGCACCTGAGACAACATTTATTAAATTACTCTAAGTTACATACCACTAACACAACTAAACAACAGTAAAATAATAAAACATCTAAACATACTTTTTCTAACAATGATAGTGTAGTCGAGGAAAAAGAAATACGACAATTAAAATCCTCATTTGTGGTACACACCCATCCTACTTTGGTATTATGCAATGTCCCATTGCACAAAATTATGGAATGTAAAGTTAGGGTTAGGGACTTACCATGGTGCTATAGGCACCAGTAAATCTCTAATCTTAAGGGGATAGGTATAGGTCCTTAGCCTATTCCATTGCTTTCATGTCCATGATTGTGACTGGAATACTCATAGACCAGTTGGCATCGGTGGATGTCGGTGCACTCAATGTATCGGGGGAAACCTCTGTACCCCCAAAAATATACAAACCTTCGATTATGGTAGGTAGTATCTTATTACTCTCTGGAATAGTTGCCTCAGAGGTCTATCAAACTTCTTTCTCCTTTTCTCTCCTCTCCTTTTACTTATTTGACGTTTTTTCCCATCTTTCTCAAGCTCAGCTTTCTTTCTCCTTGTATGAGTATCCAAGTTATGTCCCTCTTTCTTAATATTTGTATCATAAACATCTGACATAAGATTATAAAGAACAAGCATTAGGGACTCTACACCATCATCAGAGTTGTCAGTGAAGGTATAGGTGGTGGTGGAAGAGGTACAATACCACTCTCTCAATCAACACCTTGATCATTTTCTTTAATTATGTCAGCTTTGCTTTAATGTTTGTCAATTCAGGTTCTATAACTACATCCATCCTAGTCATCATTAGACTCTCAAACCTATATTTTTGTGTTTGGAGAGTATGTACAACACCCTATATCTCATCACTAACATAGGGTTTATCCCAACCTCAAGATTCTTTATTCAAGCTTTATGTAGTAGTAGGCTCAATATAATCTCCTCTAACGGAAATGTTTGAATCAATGTATAACCTATGGAAACCAATGTTCAACTGTTAATGGATGTCAGTGGTGTTGAGGATGAAGAGGCAGCAAAATAAGACATTGGTATATCACTAGTTAGGGCAACCCAAACTACATGAAGAATCTCCTAGCCTCTTACAGATGTAGCTGGGTTGTGCATATCTTTTATCTATGACATGTCAATAAATTTTATTATCTAAATTAGCCGGTCCACTAGAATAATAATCTAGACCTATAAATTTCACATCAAGTGAGTGATAAGATAGGGGATGGGTAAAGTTTGCTGAACTAAAGCATCCTATCTAAAATCTCTTCTAAATGATCTGCGGGATATTCAAATCCACTCATGCAACTAGAGCCGCTACCATAAAGGTATTGGTTCACCCAATGTGTTTTAATTGGTTGTCGGTGCAATTCTGTACCTAACAATCGACCACCATTCCTTTGCAGCATAATTCAAGTTATTTTTATTTATAGTTGCCACGTTGAACTATAGGGCATTCTCTCCTACTTTAATAATATGGCTAACCATCCACCTTTAGTGCATGCCCTTATACTTTTAGTCAATTTCTTCACTCTTTTTTAGATTATTTTTTCAAAAATTATTTTTTAGGGTCTCCTCGACTGGTACAAATGCCTCTTCGAATAAGTCCCTAGATATGGACTAAACAGAGATGTTAACCTCTACATCTCTAACCTGAGTAGTAACAAGGCATGGCTACTTATTTATGTATTTCCCTTTCCCCAAAGGAGTTATACTTTTCAGCATCACCACATAGTTGGCATAAATCTCCCACTCTAACTTCGGCACATACCACCTGACATCCACCCATGCTCATATATTTCAATCCTAATCACTAACTACAAAACCTTCTAGAGTGACTTAGTTAGTACCCGTGGCTCCTCCTTAATGTTTCTTTTGTTTTTACCATATTCAACGAACAATCAATGTAATGGTCCCATGAATTAGTGACTAACCATCTTCTTAGATTAGATCCTCCCGAACCTAGTGCAGCAGTAGTAAAATTAGAGATTTCAATGATGGATCGTCGTCCTCCTTCGAAGATCTTGATCTTTCTCAGCTTTACCCTTGCCATTTAAGTGCCTTGCCTTCCATATTCAAACTGGAAAAGGTTGATAGGGGTAGCTTTCTTGACAAAGGCCATAGATGTTGCGGCCTTTTTGTGCTACTTTTCCTTTGATTGCTTTCGTATGTTCCGAGATAAGTGTTGCTCATTTATTGAACTTATAGTAAATTTCACCTCAGTCCTACTTGAGGAGTAGAACTAACTCTTTGATACTGGAGGCATGTCCTTAGGTTCCCTCTTCTTTAAGATTATTTTGGCCAGCTTGTGCTGAGCCTTTGGTGTTTTTCTACATATATCGGAAGAAGTTAGAACCAATTTTTTGAAAAATCTAAACATGGGGAAAGTATATCATACATCCCTTCCTTCGATTGTGCAATGAAGGTAAGAGCACGCCTTCTTATCGTAGAAAGGGTTCATGAGATCTAGAAACTATGTCACATCAGACGAGTTCATACCCTGATCACATTTTGATCTCTTGATCGTGAGATGTATTATTTTGATAAACTCCTGAGGCTTAACACAAGATATTCCACCAATCCAACCTATAATCACTGATCCAACCTACAATCATAGTTTGTGTTATTGGATTCTGCAGTACTGAGCGGATTTATGTCTAAACTCATTGAACCCAAATTGACCCAATTTCGATCTACACTGACCATTAATATACCAACATTGGTTATTCAAGAATTCCTCATTACATGCATCAAATTTAAACAACTTATCTATGTAAAAGTTAACCAAAGTGAAAACTAAGGTGAAATAATTATGAGATGTTGATGATAGCAAAAACACAAGGAATTTATTTGTGAATCAAAAGAAACACATGGTTTAGCCTTGGGATTAATTAGGGTTTGATTTTTTTCTCAAAACTCTTTGAAATATTGAAAAGGAAAATGGGTATATTGTTTGAGGGTTTTATATGTTAACTCCCTAGATAAGTCGGGTCATAGGTCAAGACACAGATGGGCTTACTCAGATGACTCAATAGTACGATCTTGGTTTGATACCACAATAGTGTGTTCCTTATATGTCAAGTGGTTAATGAAAAACATACCTAGGAACTTGTGAAGATTAAGGAAAATTGTGATACTTAACCATGGATTGTAGGTTAGTAATCAGACGATTAGTTTTATAATTAAGGAATCTTGGTATGATCTTGATAACCAAACATTTGATAGATATGAGATAGCTATACCTCAATAATTTTCTGAAAGGTATTCAGACAACTGTACACACGATCATGGGTTCTTCCTACAATCGTAAAATCCCCCAGAAATTTCATAGTGTAAGAAAATTTAGCATCTGCTTTTATTTTGTTATCCTTGCACTATTAACAAACATTACCCTATATAATATATAGTACAAAACATGGGTTTCCTCCCATGAAGTGCTTGATTCAACATCGTGGCACAACCTAACTCCCTTGACTATGTAGACTTTGTTAGGTTTAATTTTTTGCATGACCTTATTACCTCAGTGCTTTCTACAAAGTGTTTGACCCGCTAGACATTTACCTTGAACAAGCCAGTGCAATGACTCTAAAGGTCAATTGCACCATTCTAAAATACTCTAACCATAGTGAATGGTCCAGATTATTTGGATTTTAGCTTGTGAGGAAACATGGAAAGTCTCAAATTGTAAAAAAAGACCAAATCATTGGGTTGGAATTCTGTTTTCCCAATATTTTGATTATGGTACAAATTTATATATTTTGATTATGGTACAAATTTATCTTTTCCTTGTATAATACTAAACTTTCACAGGCGCAAAAATAGAACTCATTCATCTACTCCAATATAAATTTTATTGCATTACTCCATCAAGATTTAGCCTCATTAATACCCATAGTACCTTGTGTTCAAGTTTGATACGAAAGTGGATTGCTTTTTTATACACAAGTTGATATGGAGATATGTCTATCAAAGTCTTGTAGGCTATACGGTAGCCCATAATGCATCATCTACCCTTTTATCCTAGTTTATCTGAGACGTATTCATTGTCCTTTCCAAAATAGACATTACCTACTGATTTGAAACCTCAAACTTCCACTTATCTGTAGGTTATAAGGTAAGGATACATTATGTTTAACACCATATTTATCAAGCCAGAATTTTAAAGAACAGTTATAAAAGCTTGAACACCCATCACAAGTGATAGATTGAGGTGCATCTGTCACAATATGATTTACAAGTCATGATGACACCTACTTTATCCCGCCAGTAGGTAAGACAAATCATAGCCTGGAGCCACACACAATGGTCTAACTTGGTGGAAAATGTCCTAAGAGATGAATATCAATATTTAAAGAGTTAAGACTATAATAAAGCAGTCATAACACTCTAATAGATAGATTACAAGGCTTAACCATCTCAAGATTTAGTATTATCAGAACAAGAGCTACTACAAATGAACTATGAGTACTAAATAGTCAAATACAATTTGCCTCAAAGATGAAATACTAGACATTGATAAATAAAAAGAAAAAAAAGGAACTCTGCCTCTAAAAGTGCACCCAATCTTCAAAATAAACTGTGCACAAACATCACATTATCGGTGAAAACTAGTACTCGAATCTTCTTAAAAAAAGGTACTGAAGTGTAGTATGAGTACCAAAACAATGGATACTCAGTAGGCACCATCAGCCAACTAAGATAATTTATGATATAAATATGATAAGATATAAGATAAAGTAAATAATGTCAAGGTAATAGGGCAAACCTAGAAATAAGCACCAACGTTATGCATATGGTAATGAAATAAATCTAGAAAATTAACATAAAGATCACACAATTATAACTACTAAATTGTCCCTCATAAGACAATAAGTTTAGAAATGTCAATAGCCCAACACAAGCCTCCATAAGCCTGGAGGGTACAATTAAAGAGAAATAAGAAACCATTGACCCATAACTCTACCTAATATCAGTTATAACCATAAAACTATCGATATTGAATTGTATCATTCAAAACTTGTAATACCATACACGGACCAAAACTCATATCAATCTCATTAGTTGAAACACCTCAAATTTTGGCCCTTGAAATTTTCCTGAGTTTTGAGCTCATTGCCCTGGTTATGACTGCACCCTATGAGTCGTAAGGTGTCTTGACGAGTCTTTGGGATAAGTCATAACCATACTAGTAAGTTTGTAGCTTGAATCTTCTCTAAGTACGAGTGGCTCACTAAGAGTCATAATATGATGTTACGAATCATAGTCCGTCTAGTGTATGTCCTAATTGGGTTTTGTGTTGGCTATGACTAGACCCTATGAGATTTAGGGTCCCATTACATTTGGTGCCATTGATTTGTAAGGATAACAGTGTAGGTTTCCTTGATAGTACTGCCTTGGTTACAACTGGTGGTGGTTACGAGTCATGGGGATGACTTGTAATCAAAGGCGGAACTTTTTAGCTTTTAAGGTGATGGTATTCTAGACATTTTTCCTCTCAACCAAATATAACCCCATGACTTATAACCTCTTTTAAAGTGTCATAATCTCTCAGAATCATCTAAGTAACTCCTCAAATACTCCTAATCCTTAATATCAAGAACACTATGGATTTTTAAAAGGTTGATCGATTATGGCTCTCAAGGGCGATTTCTCTCTGTACATCTTACTAATACAGGTGTGTTACTATTCCCTCGTTGTTAATTTGTAAAAAACATGGGTTTTAAAGTATTGTTTCATGAGATGTTACTTTACTTTTGAAACAAACTTTAGGGGTTTGAATGTTTATGAATTGAACAATGTTTCTCATGGTTTACATATAATTTGTATGCTTTAATTATGGTTTTGAACATGTGGGTGCATGGGTATGGTGTATGAACTCAGGAATTGTGATTTCCCAAACTTTTGACTTTTGAAGTGGTTATGTCCCAAAACCAATAATATAAAATTAGTGTTCATTATGAGAACTGTGGTAATTTGTAAAATTGAACTAGTCTTTAACTATTGCATGGTATACCAAGGTTTTTGAAATACAATGGTATGAATTAATGAACAAAGGGAGTTGTTTTCCAAAGTTAATGGAAATTGTTTTGCCATTTTCTTGTTACGTTACAAGTATAGTTGGTATGACGATACCAATAATGTATGCCTTAATGTGGAATATGGTTAAATGAATGGTAATGTGTGATACTTTTTAATTGGGTTTTAATAAGGGTTATGTAGTTGAATTGTGAAAGTGGAGGTTTGAGTGACCTATACTGGAAACCGCATTTTCTAACGTGGGGGTCAAAGTGGCCATGGAGGTTTATGTCCCCTTTATTATTATTATTATTTCAGGATTAGTGTGGTTCGATTCTCGTGTAAATCATTAAATAATCGGGTTCTTAAGTCACCTTAGTATATGTTGGGAGGGTCGAGTCCCTCATGTGTATATATATTTGATATTATTCTCTGACTTGTGTGGCTACGGGCACTTGGGCCTGACCAGGGGGTGAGAATAGGGCCCATATAGCCTATAGGTACTATTATATGATGGTTGAGCTACACAATTAGGTTAAGGTTTTGAAAAGAATGTCAAGCCTTGTTCCATATCCCGATTTGTGATATATATATATGTGTGTGTGTGTGTGTTTTCATTTGATTATATTCATAGGTATTTGAAATGATTTTAAATAGTTGATCATGTCATTATGTTATCCTTATCCCCTAGTTACATGCTAGCATTCACTCTGCTAACCATCTTCAGACATTGTATCCTTGCGTGATGCAAGAACTATTCATACTTCTACTCTTCCGTCTCAGTGACTTAGATCTGGGATCAGCTATCGAGTCATATTGAAGTAGTAAGCTTCCATTCATCGAAAAACTCCATTTTATGATTATAGTTTTCAATACATTTTGAGTATTCCTTTGGTTTTAGTTTTTTGCTATTGTCGGGGGCATGTCCTGCCACTTTATTGATATTCAGTTTTGGATCATAGTTTTGATGGCTTTGTTTGAACTATTGTGGCTATTAGGCAGTATATTTCGGTCGATTGGCCGGTTATCGGTGGTTGGTTATGGACATTCATTTAAACTTTCATAGACTACTTAATGCTATCTTGTTGTAAGTTCAAAATTCAGCTGACCTTGAGATGTGGTGTGTTTTATTTGGTTTGGTACAGAGGGTGATCTTCGATCCACGTGGCACTTAAGATACTCGTCATGGCCAGGCCCTGATTCAGGTCATGACATTAGTATAAACATTATTACATTATTTGTTGAACTCGAATCAAATCTCATTGTATCAATGTCATCAACAATTGCTGGACTTGAATCAAAACTCATATTAATAGAGAATGTCAATAAACCATACAAATAACCCATATTCATAAGCCATAACAATAAACCATATAATTACACTCCATCAATAAACCACCAAACTTTACCTGAAATTAGCACCAACTCTCAATTACCAAACTAGAATAATTATTTCATATTTAACCTCTTCAAAGTCCCAAAAGAGTCATTAATAAGGGTTCAACATGCATAAATAATCTATTAAAGCTAACATATGTCTTGGCCTAAGGTTTGCCAGAGGGGCCCACTTCTAATCCCATAAATCTATTTTAGGATAATTCTTCCCCAGACTAGGCTAAGGTATATATGTTCGTTTTTAGATATTAAATATACCCTAATTAGCCCTAAGATAGCAATTATCATAAAACATGAGCAACTAAGTAAATTGTGCCTAAATTATAGTTTCATGATAGTTTAAATAGTCCAACTAACCCAAATATTTTAAATCATACCTGTAAAACCTAAATCCTATACCATATCTATCATAATATCATAATTATACTACAAAATAGCTCAATCTATTGGAGAGGGTAAACCTAGCCTACCTGGACACCAAAACAAAGAATGAAGGATTTGCTAAACCACTTATTTCCATTTCAAAGAAGCTCCCGCAAGGTTCCACGCTATCAAAATCACAATCTACTCATCAAAACAAGAACAATGATACTAAATTGTACTAGTGTGCTTCAAATCCATAATTACGTAAAAGTCCCATGTAGAGATCATTTTTGGAGTTTCACTTTCAAAACCAAAACAACATCCCTCTGTTCTAAAGGAACATGTACCCTCCAAAAAATGTGAATTCTGAGATATAATATGCATCAATCAAGCCACCAAACTTATAGGGAATTTTGGAAAAATATGAAAAATCGTATCATGAAATTGACCAAAGCTTACCATATATTTGAAGAAGAAACATGTAAATTAACTTCACCCAAGCTCTAAAATAACCCACAAGTGATTCTCCTAAGTTTTCCCACTTTTTAGGGTTCAATATTCTAGGGAATGGATAAAAATGGTGAAAAATTGAGATAAGTTGTGCATTTATACCTTTACCAGGTCCACGGGTGTCTCATAAGCAAACACTGGGCCTCTTAAGCGGTCACCACTTAAGCAACATATTGTCACTTTAGTGACATCTGTTGTCACCCCAGATACTCCTTAAGTGACCCTTTTCCTATTAAGTGGCCATTGATTAAGTCTCAAAGCTATCGCTTCTGCTATACCTGCTAGGTGAAGCCAGGCCACTTTAGCGGAATTCGTCCAAGCGGCCCTATAGGCGTTTAGGTGATGCACCAGCACTCATTCAGACTTGGAATTTTTTAATGTCTCCGCCAATCCCTTAGGATTGATCCAAAATCCCGTATACACAAATGAGCTATGCTAACCTAGTAAATTCAACTTTTTGGACTCAATGGCACAGTCAAAATTTTCATTCGAGATTGTTTTTATGAAAAGTGGGTCCCATACCCATGTGCCATTTTTCCTAACTTTTTGCCAATAACAAAAAATAAGTCTGAAATACTTGGGACCCGAATCAAGGGTTAACCTAGATTAAAATCAATGTTTTGGAGCTTTTGGATCAGTAAAAGTTAGCATGCAGTATTATTTGACTAATGGTTTTTTCTAGTATCCAATTTGAACCACCAAAAACTTTAAAATAGATAATTAGCTCTAAAAACAAACAAACTACCCGGTAACTGAACTATAGTTCCAACAAGCCATAAAATATTTAAACGACAAATATGAGTTGAAAGATCGAAGGCCCTGGAGGGTCGTTATTGTGTAAAATCTCAAAAGAAATTCTTCTTCAGAAACATTGTAACGCTTTTACCTTCAATTTTTTGAAGCATAATTGCTTCCACCCATTTTAAACATAGTCAAAAACCACCAAGATATACTTCATTCTATGTGATCTAACAAATGGGCCCATAAAGTATATCCCTCATACATCAAACAACTCAATCTTAAGGATATTCGTTATTGAAAGTTCAAGTCTACGCGAGATATTCCCTTGCCTTTGACATTGATCAGGAATACATTTCCAAATTATTCCATCTAGATAGAACCTAAAAGGAATGGTCCATCCTAAAAGAACTTCCCACCTCATGTATGAACCGCTTTCACTATTGCAATGACATATCTTCTAGGGCCAAATCACTTGCCAAATAATTTATGAAATTCTCATACCAAGGGATTAAGTCTTGCAATGCTTCGAAGACCTGTTCATCTAGAAAAGCATCATCAATTTCAAGATCACCCTTACTTTTGGCATCTCCTCCACCTCATAATATGAATAGTGATTGGGCAACATAATTTACAGTTTCCTTTCGATCCCTAAACTCAAAATAAATCTCCTGCAACAGAAGTGCCCATCTAATAAACCTTTGCTTTGCATCCTACTTTTCCATAAAATGTCTAAGAGATACATAGTTAGTATATAAAAATGAATTTGGTTCTAATCAAGTAAGACTGGAATTTCTTTAACGTGAACATAATAGTAGGCATGTATTTTTCTATCAGAGTGTAATTTTTCTAAGCATAACTAGGTGCTTTCCTAGTATAGAAGATCGAGTGTAGCATTTTCTCTCATCTTTGGCCTAGGACTATTTCTAGCACCACGCCAGTAGCATCGCACATCACCTCGGATGGAAATGTATAATTTTGAGACACAATAATGGAGGCTAAAATCAAAATCTCCTTTAGTCATTCAAATGCTTTTAGACATGTCTCATGAACACAAACTTCACACCCTTCTCCAACAACTTTCCCAATGTGTTATCAGTTTTGGAGATGGCCTTGATGAATTGTCTATAGAAACATTCATTACCTAAGAAACTATGAATGCCCTTTATCAAACTTGGAGGTAGCAATATCTAAATCAAATCAATCTTTGCCTTGTCAACTTCAATACCTTTTTAGAAATTTTTAACTTAGCACTATTCTTCTTTAACTATGAAATGGCACTTTTCCCAGTGTAGCACTAAGTTACACTCCTCATATATCCTCAAAACTTTGGCAAGGTGTACCAAGCAATTATAAAATGAGCCACCCATAATTA
The DNA here is from genome assembly GCA_026120095.1 of Capsicum chinense. Taxonomy (NCBI): domain Eukaryota; kingdom Viridiplantae; phylum Streptophyta; class Magnoliopsida; order Solanales; family Solanaceae; genus Capsicum; species Capsicum chinense. The sequence continues at coordinate 91,271,843 of JAPEIP010000011.1, read as the reverse complement.
AAAGTTATCCATAAAAGCATCAATAGTATCTTTCACCACATTGAGAAAGATAGACTTCATACAATGCTGGAAGAGGG
>JAPEIP010000011.1:91254038-91271666 GCA_026120095.1 Capsicum chinense | reverse complement strand
AATTTTTTAATGTCTCCGCCAATCCCTTAGGATTGATCCAAAATCCCGTATACACAAATGAGCTATGCTAACCTAGTAAATTCAACTTTTTGGACTCAATGGCACAGTCAAAATTTTCATTCGAGATTGTTTTTATGAAAAGTGGGTCCCATACCCATGTGCCATTTTTCCTAACTTTTTGCCAATAACAAAAAATAAGTCTGAAATACTTGGGACCCGAATCAAGGGTTAACCTAGATTAAAATCAATGTTTTGGAGCTTTTGGATCAGTAAAAGTTAGCATGCAGTATTATTTGACTAATGGTTTTTTCTAGTATCCAATTTGAACCACCAAAAACTTTAAAATAGATAATTAGCTCTAAAAACAAACAAACTACCCGGTAACTGAACTATAGTTCCAACAAGCCATAAAATATTTAAACGACAAATATGAGTTGAAAGATCGAAGGCCCTGGAGGGTCGTTATTGTGTAAAATCTCAAAAGAAATTCTTCTTCAGAAACATTGTAACGCTTTTACCTTCAATTTTTTGAAGCATAATTGCTTCCACCCATTTTAAACATAGTCAAAAACCACCAAGATATACTTCATTCTATGTGATCTAACAAATGGGCCCATAAAGTATATCCCTCATACATCAAACAACTCAATCTTAAGGATATTCGTTATTGAAAGTTCAAGTCTACGCGAGATATTCCCTTGCCTTTGACATTGATCAGGAATACATTTCCAAATTATTCCATCTAGATAGAACCTAAAAGGAATGGTCCATCCTAAAAGAACTTCCCACCTCATGTATGAACCGCTTTCACTATTGCAATGACATATCTTCTAGGGCCAAATCACTTGCCAAATAATTTATGAAATTCTCATACCAAGGGATTAAGTCTTGCAATGCTTCGAAGACCTGTTCATCTAGAAAAGCATCATCAATTTCAAGATCACCCTTACTTTTGGCATCTCCTCCACCTCATAATATGAATAGTGATTGGGCAACATAATTTACAGTTTCCTTTCGATCCCTAAACTCAAAATAAATCTCCTGCAACAGAAGTGCCCATCTAATAAACCTTTGCTTTGCATCCTACTTTTCCATAAAATGTCTAAGAGATACATAGTTAGTATATAAAAATGAATTTGGTTCTAATCAAGTAAGACTGGAATTTCTTTAACGTGAACATAATAGTAGGCATGTATTTTTCTATCAGAGTGTAATTTTTCTAAGCATAACTAGGTGCTTTCCTAGTATAGAAGATCGAGTGTAGCATTTTCTCTCATCTTTGGCCTAGGACTATTTCTAGCACCACGCCAGTAGCATCGCACATCACCTCGGATGGAAATGTATAATTTTGAGACACAATAATGGAGGCTAAAATCAAAATCTCCTTTAGTCATTCAAATGCTTTTAGACATGTCTCATGAACACAAACTTCACACCCTTCTCCAACAACTTTCCCAATGTGTTATCAGTTTTGGAGATGGCCTTGATGAATTGTCTATAGAAACATTCATTACCTAAGAAACTATGAATGCCCTTTATCAAACTTGGAGGTAGCAATATCTAAATCAAATCAATCTTTGCCTTGTCAACTTCAATACCTTTTTAGAAATTTTTAACTTAGCACTATTCTTCTTTAACTATGAAATGGCACTTTTCCCAGTGTAGCACTAAGTTACACTCCTCATATATCCTCAAAACTTTGGCAAGGTGTACCAAGCAATTATAAAATGAGCCACCCATAATTAAAAGTTATCCATAAAAGCATCAATAGTATCTTTCACCACATTGAGAAAGATAGACTTCATACAATGCTGGAAGAGGGGAGAACATTACATAGACGAAACGTCATCCTTTTAAAACTGGACGTCCCATTAGACAGGTGGAAGTGGTCTTCTCTTGGTATTTTAGAGAAATTAAGATTTGATTATATCCTGAATAACCATCTAGAAAATAATAACATGCCATACTAGTAAGAAGGTCTAAAATATAATCTATAAAAGGCTTAGAAAAGTAATTCTTCTTAATCCATGAGTTTAACTTTTGATAACCCATGGAAGCACAACATCGGGTGAATGGCCTCATGGATTAGTTCATTCTTCTCATTTCGAACCACAGAGGTTCCACTTTCTTTGGCACACATTGAACTTGGCTCACCAATTTCCTTTTAGCAATAGGATAAACTACTCCTGCATCCAACCACTTAATGATCTCCTTCTTTACAACATCTTGTATTTTAGGGTTTAATCTCCATCGGTCATCTTGCGAGTGCAAATTCCAGGTGGAATTTTCATAATGTTGGCAATGGACCATCCAATGGCCCTTTTGAACATCTTCAATACAAATAGTAAGGCCTCAACTTGCCATCTAATAAATTAGTTGTAATGATAATTGGGAATGTATTGTTGGCCTTAGAAACACATAATTTAAATGAGAAGAAAATGTCTTGATATCCAAAATGGGAAGCTCCTTAATATATTGTTTAAACGATGGGGTCACTTTATTCTTATGATTAAGATCCAACTTCTTTGATTCATAAGTATATAATCCCCTACTAGCAAGTACACTCACAATCTCCTCATACTTTTCAATACCTTTACTATCTAAATTCATTTTCACTACTACAAGTTCCTTAATACTGAGTCTCTCCTCAATAGGAACTACTCTTTCATTAGAATATATGATGCTAATCACCAAAATCATATGTATGTCCTTTGGTTATTTCATTGATCAACATAAATTAAAAGTAACTTTTTTATCATTTAATAAAAACCTTATCTACCCCATTTCTATTTCAACCAATGCCCTGGCAGTAGCACGTAAGGAACTTTCTGATAAGATTGAAACCTCAGAGTCAACCCTGCAATAAAGAACTACAAAGTCATTTAGAAATAGAAAAGATGGAACCTTCACCATGATCCGCACAAGATACCCACAGGACTCTTTACAGTGCAATCCACCATTAGAACTGTCATTCAGGTTTGTTTAGGTAAACCCAAGCCCAACAACACATAAACAACTAGTAATATCAAATTAATGCTAGAACCTTAGTCGCATAAGGCCCATGAAAATTTTGAAGACCCAGTAGTATAAGGAATCGTAAAAGCTCTCCAATATTTCTTCTTTTGAACCAAATAGTGAGAGGAAATTATGCTATAATGGTGCAAATTATAAATAAGATCAAAATTCATTTTCCACTTCTTTGTTATGAAATCTTTCATAAAGATCGCATAGCCTGACATTTGTTCTAGAGCCTCCACAAGAAGGACATTTACTATTAACTCATTCAACATTGAAATAAGATTTTTATATTTACCCCTCTTAGGCTTTCTTATTCAATCTCTAGAGGAAATAAGGAAGAGGTATTCAAATGGACTTCAGTTTTGGTGTGACCTTCTTACTTTTCCCTTTGTCATCCTTAACCTCTTTTTCAGTATCTAGAGGCTTTTAGGATGCATCTTTATTTACCACCACATTCTATGCTTCCTTCTCGTCCTTATCATCAATGACCATAACATCATTCCTCTTGTTATCAGCCACATGCGTAGGCAGATCAATAAAAAACTTATCATTCCAAGTAGTAATATAGAAACAATGATATCATTCTTAGGATTTTTAATGGTGGTTATAGGAAATGAGCCTTTTAATGTTGGTTTAATATGGAATACATCTGCCCAAATTATTTCTCAAGTTATTTAACAACAGTTTCATAAGACTCTACTTTTTCTCTCAAACTTGAAAATGTTGGCCTTAATTTCCTTAAGGCAACTCTTATGGATCTCTAACCCCTTAACAAATTTTACAAGCAAGTCCTCCTTCTATGAATTTCCAGATTCAACATCATGATTCCTTGATGAAACATATAGGCCATTTTTTTCTTTGTAATTATCTTTTAGCTTCCAATCACTATGTCCATCCCTAGTCCTTTTTTGTACCTAGACCAATTACAGTTGTCTCCATAATAGTTTGAACATTTATTCCCTTGACTAGAATTTCAATTATCATTATTAGACCATTTGACCTTGGCTCAGAAACTAGCCACCTCTCTGTTAAGATATTTAGCTTCCTCCTAAGAATTTGAATCTTCATATCTTGAAGCGTTACCTCACGTACCCCATGCATTGAACTTTTTTTCTCCATCTGCTACAAATAACTTACAAAACAAACCAATCTCAGTCCTTGGCTATTCTACCTCTTAAGCTACTATCTCATTCAGTTGTGCCATCTCTTGAGCTACTGTCTCATCTAATGATCACTTCTTAATAGAGGCTCCAATTTTATTAGTACTGGTAGACCTTTATACCTCCTGAATATGCCACCCTCTATTGGTTATAGTAATCTGATCAATGATTTTAGAATCATGTTCACATTGTAGACTTATAAAGTCTCCACCAGTGATAGTGTCTACAGCCTTAGTATTAATATTCAAGTCTATGTAGAAGATCTTAAGAAAGTTTCTTCCACTAGTCTTGTGATTTGGCACATTTTGTAGCTTCTTTTTGAACCTCAATCATTTCTAGTATAGTACCTCAAAATTCAACTATATGAAGTTATATATTTCAATCTTTAATTGTAATATTCTGGAGGGCTGAAAAAATTGATCAAAGAATTAAGTCCTCCACTCGTTCAAATTAGTGATAGATCTATGGGTAAACTTACCTAACAATAGAGTATCTTCCCACATAAAAGAGAATGGGAATAATCTTAGTTGAATCACCTCCTAACTCAGAACAGGTGGATTATATCAAGTGCATATCCTCGTAAAATTCATGATATTCATGTCTACATCATCATTTGACAGACCAACAAAGACCTTCTTTAAATTCAATAGTCGCATTATCTCACTAGTGATATAAAAATTTGTACCTTAAAGGAATTATGGAGGAATGATGGAACCTATTTCAATTGGCTTGATATACCTCAAATCTTCCTCTAGATCATCATAAATAGGTAGATATTTATAGATTTCTTATTGTCCCCTATTGCTTCTTAATCTTTGCCTCATAATAAGTGTAGCTAGATGATCTTATTCATCTTGTCTAGCCCTTTCAACTCATTGGTTAGCTTCTTTCCTAGAATTTGTTCTACAGTTTCCTGAAGATCATGCTAAAGTATCTAATTTACAGTTACTGGTCCATCATGAACCCCTTGATTAGGGATTCTTGATTCTGAACTCCTTCTCTCTCTACCCTTTAATTTTGTCTCAATGTTCTCTCAAGTTCAGGATCAAATATAATTAGGATATTTCCTTGACTTTAAGTATTTGGCATACACCAGTGTGTGCCCTAAAAATAGTAAAAAGGCAAACTCAAAAATCAAAGCAAATAGATCAACAAGCATAATAAATTAACTCTATAACGACATTCCCCAATAATGATGCCAAAATTTAATGTCACCTAAATTATACCTCCTAGAATCAAATATAAAACCCAAAGGTGGAGGTCGAATCCATAAATAAAAGGATGAAATTTAGTCACACGTTTATCTAGGCGAATTGGTGATTAAGTAAAAATATAGGGGATTTGTTTAAAATAAAACATTATTAGAAAAGTTTCTTTTAGATTTTTAATCAGAATAAGATGAGAACTAAGGTTGAGATCCCATGATTTCATAAACCCACAGGTTGTTTGTTCTAAGCAAACCGTTGTGACGTGTTGTATTCAAAATCTTAAAAGATAGGTTTACTGAAATTTCTCCCGACCTTGATTAGATGGATTTCCCTTATTTCCTACTAAATTTAGAGTATCGTACTACTAACCCTTATTCTTAATCTCAGATTAACTATCCCCATTATGACTGTAGTTATTAGATAAAGGTTGATAGCTTTAAATCTCTATTATTATTTCCTTTTCCTAATCCATACCTTTCTCCCTGAACAAGTTCAAAATACAAGCAAGTCTCTAATGTATTCATCCATTATAATGATAATTATAATGAAGGGACTACTAATATATGAAACCACTCCAGTCTAGAATGACTTTGCACTTAACCTTTTTTGTTAATTCACTATGGTTTGCATAACCCTATTTTTGGGTTTTAGCTACTCATTGTTTCAAGAATACAAGAGTAATTCATAGATTATGTGCTTCCATGAACTTAAAATGATAATTAAACTCTAAAATTTCAACATTAATTACTATTATAGGAATAGTTTTAGTAAAATTCTAATAATATGACTTAGAACCTCAAAAATAATAATCTCCAATCATAATAGAGCATAACACGTAAAAATAATCATATAAGAGTATTTATAGATAAAACAAATTCTATCCTAAAAAAAACAAGAAAATAGTGTTGGTTGTCTCGAATGAGAAAAAGGTACGATTGCAGTTAGATCACATGATCCTCCTTTGGATTTCATGGTTTTTATGTGGACTTATCAGCTATTAGAACTTTAAAGATAAGGTTCTTCGTATGTATCTGTGCTATCAATGTACGACTATGGTAAGTTATCTTATGATCGTCATATTTAAGTATGGTCTTAACTTGTTCTTGTTTGACCATCTATCACTTAGGTTCTTCAGCCTTGTTCTCAAGCCTTCTTCCCATGACAACAATGTATGGTCATGGATTCATGGTTCAGTCATGGGAATTTTTTTTTCTTATCAACTCCTAAGGATAATCTCTGACTCAAGGTACGATCGTGGTTAGATCCCACATTCACCATTTCTTTTAGATGAGGTTCCTTTTATTCTATTCTTCAAAATATTTTCTTCTCTAAGTCCCTAAGGCCTGAAAACACCAAAAAAATACATAAAATCCATAAATACATGTCGTTATTTACAAATATTCCTTGTTTTAAGTATCTTAAGTGTTGTAAGTTCATGGTGCATCAAATACTCCTATAATCATAAACATATGTGCGTAATCATATTAAAAGTTAAGTAAAATACATAAAGTAGTTCAATTTTTGGTAAATGAGAATGACTAAAATCATGGAACACGAACTAATTATATGTAATTACTATCTCAAGAAATTATGATAATAGTGGTATACCAAAATGCTAGATAATACTAATGTTCTAATATTGAAATATTAGTGTTTTATCAATAATCTTTCTAAATCATGTGAACCAAAGGACATAATGTTCAAATCAAAATGCATGATATCATAAGTCATCGAGTGTTCATAACCCGCCATCTTTAAGGAATGCAAGCATTCATGACAATTCTATAATCTGAATAGAATGTGAATATTTTTAACACTAGTCCTAAATCATGATTTATTCAATATACTATAGGAAATAAATCTTGAGGGTGTAAAGATACTAAATGTTATGGTAAAACATGTCATGTCAAACTAATATAGATTGCAATCCATTAAATCATGCATAATTTATTTTGGAAGAGGCTAAACTCCATAAAACATGCATAATTCTTCACATATTAATATAACTAAGTTAATGCCATGAAAATCATCAATAATAATTTTAAATAGGTACCATAATAATAAATAATATGAAGGAATTTAAATTCAAGAATTTGTCATAATTTGTGGGAACCCTAGATCATGAGTTCATAATATCATATATGAAATCTGTATTCTTAAAACTATGTTTAGGAATATGGTTAAAAGGAATCCTTTATTAAATACCCACATATCTTATCACTGAAGATTCTTGAACTAAAGTTTACAAAATTTGATCTTAAAGATAAAAAAAACTCTAATTTCTCGCTTTGGGGAAAGAGTTTCTTGTTTCATGTTTCTCTGAGTATTTGCGTATGTTTTAAAGGGAATGAGGGATAAGGAGTAGTTTATTCTTAATATTCATCTTCATTATAGTTAAAATGACATTGTTTATAAGGTTAAAATGGGGAACAGACTCTTATACCTATTTTAAAATATTATTGAAAAATTAGTGTGCTACAACAAATGAACAAACCCATAACCATTGGTTACGTTCGTGGGAACTGAAGGAGCCTTGTCAATTATATAGATTTTAAGGCAATTTATAATCAGATGGGGGAAAGGTACAATCATACTTTCAACCCACGATCATACATTGGATCATGGCATCTAGTTGTTGGATAGTTCTTCACAAATATGGCCATAACTGTTTACTATAATATCAGATAACAAGAAATTATATGCAGTGAAAAGAAGATGCAAATAACTTTTATTTGGTGGGTCTTGAGCTTCAAAATTTCTCATAATCTAGTATTTATACTCTTTTTAAGTTGACTATAGATAGATTCAATACAAGAATTCTACTAGTAAGAAAGCTTTCAACTTGGCTATAAGATAGAAATTATTTGTGTCCTTAATTTATTTATAAATAACTTTTCATACTAAAAAATCATTAATTGAAATTCTATATATTATTTAATAATGGTTCAAATCTTAACTTGGATTCTTAGGGTGTTACAACATAAGTAAGAGACTAGCATCCCTACAGGATCCTGAATTGATTAAGCTTTTAGATGAGCTTATTCTACTATAAGTAGACGTTATAGAGTTATCAACTTGATATGAGAAAGACCACGAAAGGCACAAAAACTACACAAAATAGTCCACACATTGAGAATAATCCAAGGACCCTTTTGAGTGCTTGTTTCAGTCAACAATAACAATACAAGTATCATGACTTTACAAGGTGTTTTTACACCAAAATAGTAACAATCAAGAACAAGATGAAGAAAATGCAGATAAGATTTGGATTCAACAAGAACAAATGATTACAAGATACAAACACTAACACAATTAAAAGAAAGGTAAAGATAGATAGTGAGACATAGATTATTACAAAGATTAGGAACTAAAGAGTATATTAAACTCAAAAACCCCTCATGCATGTAACAACAACACCACACTCTTACGGTGACTTCCAAGGGAATCAACTTACCTCAAGATCCATCGTTTCCAAACAAAGAACAATATTGGATTTTCCAAGACCTAAACTACAATGGATAATCCAAGCCCTAACTAAGAACTACACTACGGTGGTCTACTTCTAAGAGAGAGGATTTTCAATGTCTCATACTATCATTATTTAACTAATAAAAGAAGACCTAGAATGTCCTATTGATAATGTATTACAAAAGTAGACAAAATGACTACACTACCCTTAATTATAGGGGCCATGGAGTGCATTTTAGGCAAAGTAAAGTGACCAAAATGTCTTCAATGAATATTAATCTAAAATTAATAGCCATTAAGGGTCCAAAGCTGTGATTCCTCACGTCTTCAATGCTTCATGCAATCTTCCACTCTTGACCTTAATGTATGGTATGCTCAATGGTAGGATCAAAACAGATCCTCCATGTATGTTCTCATATCCTCGAAGTGACCAAGTCTTGAGCCTCTAAGTATTGGCCTCCAAAGATGTCATAAAAATATAAGATAGTCATTTGTCCCGTATCATCCTCCCCTTCTTGAAAAGGATTTGACCTTGAATTCAAACTTGCAAAACCGAAGTGAGGACAAACAAATACAAACTCCTCATGGCATAAGGGTTAGGGTTAGCACAACAAATTATCTCAACATGCCAAAGTTGCACATACTTGCAATATAACCAAGGATCCTTGGAATGAAATATTAAAAACTCAATAAAAGATGTACGAAGAATTTGGTTATGGGGTTCACCAAGAATTGCACTTTGTTTGTCATGTGGACAAAGCAAAAAAGTTGGGTGCACTAATATCACCATTTCTATATTTGGCATCGGGGTCAAACGGGAAGAGTGGCCATACACACGGGTCTAGACAACACTCTCCTTTCTCGTGGTATCCACCCATACTAAATGACATACTCTCTACAATAGAATACACATCATCCAAAGAAAATAGAGAGTAGAGAAAGATATCACTCAAGTCGACTTAAACTAAGGTTCCCTCATGTGTGTACTCACTACTAGTTTCCTAATCATCACCATGAGTACTCTCAAAAATAAAGTGTAACAAAGTAGAAGGAGAACTAGTTTCCAAGACCACACATTCCTTGCCCTTAAGAGTACTCTCATCTTCCAAGTAGAGATTTCCATCTTTAGAAGGAATGTTGTCACACCATAGTGGGGTTAGCATATAGTCTATAGCTTCCAAGGTGAGATATACCATTATTTTCATCACTAGGCCTATTAGGATTGCTTATATCATCTTCAAACAAGATATTATACCTAAAGAGAGCATGATCTATTTCACGGGCAGATTCGGAACAAACACGTCCATCACTCTCTAAAAGATCAATATCAAGTTTCAAAGAGGTTTCAAGTACAAGATTATCCCAAGAATAGCTCGCGGGTTCACTCCCATTTTGTTTACCAATATTTTCAAATACTTCGCTCACTTAAGTTCTATTAAGTACATCATACATAACCTCAAGTGAAGGGTAAGTTTCACACATAATTTGATCAACACCAATTACACAAGACGATGTACTTTCATTTAACATATTGTCTTCATCACTAGGTGGAAATAAATTGCTCTTACAAGAAAAGTCAATTTCATCACCAATAGGAACAACTAGTGTACCCAAAATTACAACATGTACATCATCAACAAGAGGAAAAAATCATTAGAATAACAAGTAATTAAGTTATAACTCATACTCAATGGGATACTAGCCACACAATTATCATTCACACGCACCAAAGTGTAAGAGTTAGCTATTTTACCTTAAAGATATTGAGTAGATTCCTCTTTGCCATGGTTTGAAGGTCCTCCACAAGCTTGGGAAGAAACTTCACTTATTTATTGCTCTCCTTCGGTTGCTATATTGGTACCTACACAAATGTCCTTAGAAATAGAAGGACAAACATCATTAGCACGGTTTGGTGGCAATCCTCTCACTTCGCTCCACATAACCTTTCCTTTTTTCACTCTCGGATTACCACCTTGCACACCCTTACTACTATTAATCTTTTATCTAACTTCATCAATTGGATTGGAGTAGGTGACCACTTCTCTTTGTGGCCTGGGCAGAATGTACATCACGAGATGGTTTCCACATCGGTCTCTTACAATATTAGGCCAATCTTGTATATTTGGAACCTTATGTTGTGCAATCCAATCAGCACCTAAGCATACATGACAGTAATTCAAGGGAAGAATATTGCACTACACCTCTTCATGGTATTCAAATTGGGAGAAGACAACTTTTACCCTCTTTGTAACTTTAAACCCTTCCAAGGAGTATGGAACAAGTAAAGGCTCTCGAAACAACCCCAAGTAGTCAACCATGGATGGAAGGATGTATTTCCTATAGTACCTATCATTTAACACAACGAGGCAACCCGGTATCCCACAAATGGTCACCTTTCTAGTGAGTACACTCCTTCTCAGATCAACACTGAAAGGAATACGAGTACCCCTTGGTTTTGGAGATGCATACACTCTTCTTCTCGTTAGAAAACCCCCACTAGAGCTAGTATAACCATTCACACTATACCGACCTTGAAGAGAAGTGCTACAAGGGGGAGATTATGAATCTTCATACTTCTCATGTGTATTCTCATCATAGCTCTCATAAGCTTTGTGAACAATATGGTTATAACTACCACCAAATCAAGGTTTGGAGTGAGAAGTGTAAGACTCCTCTCATGCCCTAATGTCATCATAATATCTATCACGAGGTCCTACATCATCTCCAAATTCACCATAAGCACTAGGCACTTCACTCACCTTATTTTCTCCCTCAAAACTGCAACCCTCAAATCTTCCTAAGTTTTGATCATGGCTATTTTCATAGCCTCCATAATCTCCCTCAACTTTGTGGCCATAAAACCCCTCACTACAATCATATTCTCCCATGTTGTAGTCACAATAATCCCAGGCTATCGAAGATATATTCCCCTTATATCACCTTTGTACCTACAAAATGTAGAAATAAGATTAGTAGTAAAGCTTCCTAGAAAACACTTATATACACTGGCTTTTGTGATCCTCACAATTGAAGCATCAAATATTGAAAGTTGCTTGTACTCTGGTAGTCAATAGGATGTCAATTCTACTTGGCGGCCCAAATGAATTCTTGTTTGATCAACTCAAGAAACAAAAATAAAATTTACTTACAAACTCGAAACAAAGAAGTTACTAGGAGTTAAAAACGAGAAAAGCACGCAAATAATGAAGACATGAAAGAAACGTATTCAAAAACTAAATCACAACTTAGAAGATATTTACTAGTTGCCAATTATTATAAGAGTCAACAAAGTTCAAACTAATGAAAAAAAAAAAGAAACTAGGAATACAAATTCTTGAGCTTATGATGATGTGGCACTCGTCTATTGGTCGTTGGAATGTCGTTGAAATTTTCTTTCAAGAATTTAATTGTTTAATTTCATATTTGGATGAAGAAGTTCTAGCTATGGCATAGGCAAACAAGTTCTTAGACTCCCCTTTCAAGATTCAAAAAGGTCTTGACCTACTTTCACTCTTTTGGCAAGACAACTTTTTTGGTAGTCTTGTCTCCTTTCCTCTTTGGGATAATTTTGAAAAGTGGTCTTACTTCTTTTTGGTAGCTACACTTTTTGGAAGTCTTTATTTCCTTACTATTTTGGTGTTATCTTGAAAATGTTTCCAATACAAACACAAGTCTCACTTTTCTTTTTCTTTTTCAAGATCAAACAACCCTTTGAAAGTACTTAAACACAACAAGATACACTCCAAGTACAACAACAACAACAAGCCGTCCAACAATTACCACCACAGAACTTAAAACTTAGCTCAAGAAATTGGATTAAGACTTAAGGAGTGTTATATAGAAATAAAACCAACACAAAAAACAACTAAGATAGGCAAAACACACCTAGATATTAACACAAATCTCGGCCATAACAACAACAATAACATAATTTTGGCTAAGACACAAAAATGGATAGATTGCACTTTTTTTATTTTTTAGTTTTCTAATACTTTTTTAAATTTTCAAATTACCAAGCCCAATATTGATCTCATGGGAACAAAATCAATGATGGATCTGATACCAAATGATATGAGAAAGACCATGAAAGGTACAAAAACTACTCAAAAAGTCCACACATTGAGAGCAGCCCAAGGACCCCTTTAAGTGCTAGTTTTGGCCAACAACAACAACACAAGTACCATGAGTTCACAAGGTGTTTTGACACAAAAATAGAAACAACACAACAAGAACAAGATGAACACAAGATTCGGATTCAACAAGAACAAATAATTACAAGTTATAAACACTAACACAATTGCAAGAAATGTAAAGATAGATAGTGAGACATATATTATAACAAAGATTAGGAACTAAAGAGTATATTAAAATCAAAAAATCCAAATAAATATAATAACAACACCACACTCTTACGATGACCACCAAGGAAATCAATTCACCTCAAGATCCATAGTTTCCAAGCAAAGAACAATATTGGCTTTTCCAAGACCTAAACTACAATGGATAATCCAAGCCCTAACTAAGAACTTCACTAAGGTAGTCTACTCTTAATAGAGAGTATTTTCAATGTCTCATATTTTCATCATTCAACAACTAATAAGAAATACCTAAAATGTCCTATTTATAGAGTATTATAAAAAGAGACAAAATGACATACTACCCTTAATTATAGAGGCATCCATGAAGTGCATTTTGGGCGAAGTGAAGTGACCAAAATGTCATCAATGAAGATGACTCTAAAATTATGAGCCATTAAGGGTCCAAAGTCGTGAGTCCTCTCATCTTCAATGCTCCAAGCAATCTTTCACTCTCGACCTTGATTCATGGTATGCTCAATGTAGGCTCAAAATGGATCCTCCATGCATGTTCTCATATCATCAAGATGACCAAGTCTTGAGCCACTATGTGTTAGCCTCTAAAGATGTCATCAAAAGATAAAATTGTCATTTGTTCCCTATCACAACTGATATGCTCCTTTATTAATGACGTTGACCATCATAGCGATTATGAAGGAGTACAACAAGGATATAGAGGTTCTTGATCTATGGACCCATGTTCCACCCCTAGTTAAGAGAGGGAAAGAAAAGGAAGTGATTTTAACTATTAGTTATGTATAGGGTGCAGACACGAGGTGTGATAAACTTGATATCAGATCTAGGTTCCAGTGTCTTAGGGAGTATATGAACTCATGTCATTAATATCTTATTTCTGATTATGATAGCCTCACTTTTATAAATAAAAAACTATAGAAATTTAAGAAATTTTTCATATTATTTCATACTCTAGGTAGTTAAATGGAGGATTCACATAAAAAACATATGTAGATTTATATATTGCTTTGAATTCCTCTAACTATGCCTCATATTCAAGTTAATGAAAGTAATAAATCTTATTTTTTATGGACATGATGCTCTCTTATATGTCGTGAATCTATAGTAATTGAGATGCTTAAAATGGTGAAAGTTTGCTAGTGCAAGGGCATGTTTATATATATATGATGGCCTCTATTGTATTTATAGGATAAATAGGCTCATAGAAGGAAACTGTTAAGAATTTGGACTTAAAAAGGATTAGATAAATAAATGCACAACCATGGAAACTAAACTCAATCACATAAAGGTTGTAGTGGGTTGAATGGTAGAAGGGGCTCCCTAGAGGTAATCAGACAAAGAGAACCCATGATTGTATGATGATCACATGATCATACCTTGTGCACCTGGGGATAAAGATCTAAAAACAACTACATGATATAAGTAAGAGAGTCATTATAAAAGGAATAATCATGATCGTTGAATGAACATAGGATCATCCCTTGAGGTCATAGAAAGAAGGCCTAGATATGAAGGTTATAGATGATTGAGACAAGGTTGAACAATGGGAACTAGGGATGATCACGCCTAGTACCAAAAAATACCAGAGGATGAGGAGTTCAATGTACGAGCAACACATAATGATCGTGGGTTCTAACCCCAATTGTACCATTCTATCATTCGATGCTACCGACCTAGAATTCCTATTAGTATTAGGATAGTTTTTGTTTTTTTATCAATACTTCTATAATTTTTTTGTATCGGGTTACACACCCTTTCATATTTTACAAAATTATATTGTGAGATTGATATAACCTGAACTAGGCCTAGTTGTGTCAGGTGCCTCAAGCCTAATCGAGACTGGATACCACCCACACTACCCAACCATAACCACCCTACACCCAATGTTAGGTGATTTTTGATTATATAACATAACAAGATGGAACAATCATACATCACATACAGTTAAATGATTTCATTCCCAATAGCATTACCAATTCCAAGGATTAAACCAATACTAACACCGCCCATGCTAACCCAAAGTAGTCTCACAAAGCCTCTTTCTAAAATAAAAAAAACCTAGTCGGGACATGTCCCCGACCATAGCCAAAAAAAAAGCCTAAAAAATAACAAACACATGTAGAGAAGTTTATAATATGAAATGGAGCCTTCCAAAGTATGGAAGCTCACCACTTTAATCTGACAAAAAGCTGTCCCCAAATCCAAGTTACTAAGCAAGAGGAGTAGTATGGTCGGGTCCTGCATCACTTAGGAATACAGCACCCGAAGACGGGTTACGGGAGAATGCTAGCATGTACTTAGGAGTAAGGATAAAATAAATCCAACTTTTAAAACCAATAAAATAACCATATGTAAGTACATCCATACATATATATATAATCTATGCCGTGAAAAAGAACC
Source organism: Capsicum chinense (assembly GCA_026120095.1). Classification (NCBI taxonomy): domain Eukaryota; kingdom Viridiplantae; phylum Streptophyta; class Magnoliopsida; order Solanales; family Solanaceae; genus Capsicum; species Capsicum chinense. The sequence continues at coordinate 91,256,081 of JAPEIP010000011.1, read as the reverse complement.
AAGTTTACCATCCATTTAAAAATTTAACCTGGGTTGTGTACCTTAACTATCCTAAAACTAACCACATCTTATGTATTCTAGTGTTAACCTCTGAATGAACCTCAGTACGTTTAGCTGCATGAAACATAGATATCATAGGGGCTGAGGATTCCTGTGTACCCTTCACTCTCAATGATACAAATATACAAGTATAACTTAGGGGATTCTCGTGTACTCCACAAGTATATGGTCACCATTACCAACCCTCATATTGGCAAATATGAGTTTTCAGTGTCCGTCCATTAGACACACCTTAAGGTTAGCTATCACAACCCACTATTATTGGCTAGTTAAAACCTTTATCACATAACAAAACCACTAATTATAGAGTTAATTATCAAGGAATAATGATGTGGTATCATCATACGGATTATAGGTTACAAGCAATGTCATTATCCAACACTTAGGGATTCCCAGGTACCCCATAGGTTATCAATTAATTAAAACCAAGGCCACCAAGGCATTTCTAAATCATTTAATTCAATTAATCCATTAAGTGTTCCATTACCATATTATTCATTGCAAGGTTTTCAATAAAAATCAAGCTATGTGACAAAAGCATTCGCATAGGTATTTTAACTGATACAAGTATGATCATGATCATGACACTTTTGAGTATTTTTGAAGACTAGTCACCAAAGGGCCCATTTGTCATTTTGTCTATTATTGTAATGTAGTATAAATAGAACATTGTTGGATTTATTTCTTTATTTGATCATTATTATTGAAGAATACTTCTCTTAGAGTGAGAGAGAGTCCAATTGAAACTAGGCCATAACATAAGGGTGGATTCTCTTGTGTATTGCATTTTGCTTTATACGTTGGTGCTTGGGTGGTTGATGCCTCTCTTGTGTCAATTGTAAGATTTAGGTATTTTCTGTGTAAAGTTTTAAAGGTTCAAGAGTGGAATATGCTCTTGGGGTGTTAAGACTACATCAACACTTGTCTAACTACCTATTTATATCTTGTTTTAGTTTCGGCTTCTTGTGTAATGTAACTCATTTGTTCTTGTTGCTATTGTAATATTGTGGAGATTCGACTTGTGTTGCTAAACTTGTTTTTGGATGGCTATTTTGGTGTATTAACACCTTGTATCCTCTTGTTTCTTGTTCTAGATAGTGAATCCGAGAGAGGTCCCCATTTGATTCACAATTTGTTATGATTTTTGGATTGTTTAAGGATGTGATTTCTATTCCCTTGTTTGTTCTATATCATTTGGTATCAGAGCAAGGTTTGATTTTGTTCCAACAAAATCAATCTTGGGATTGTTATCTTGAAGAAAAAAAGTTATTGTTCACATTTTTAGGGTCTTTCAAAAAACTTGATTTTTGTGTGTTTGTAGTGTTAGATCTTATTCCCTAACACTATTAGAGTATAGAAATTGAAAATCCCAACAAAAAAAAAGTGTCAAAATCAAAAATTCCCCAAAAATATACCAAACTCATTTTTGACCCTAGGTCAAATTTTGAATTTTTGATTTTTCATTTTTGTTTGTATTTTTAGTGTTAGATTTGTGTTCTCTAACACTATAGTTGTATAGGGTTCGAATTTGAGCTAAATTGGAGGTTATTTAAGCCATCCACCAATGTTTAGCTTGAGTTTGAAGAAACTTGAAGGTGGGATCTTATTGTGGGAGGTTGTTTTGAAATAACGTGTGTTTTGTGTTCTAGGTTTTGTATTGTATTGTTGTGTGTGACGTTCCGGACTTATTTGGTATCTTGATTGGACCGTAACTTGAAGGGTTATTTTCGATACCACCACAATGGAACCTGAGGCTTCAAATGCTCAAACAATGGATAATAGTGCCATCAATCTCGTTTTGGCTCGCCTTGAAACTATGTCCCGAGATGTGGCTAGGTTGAATGTGGGTCTTGAGAAATCAGATACGGATGTGGCATCAATGAGTGGGAGATTAGAAAGTGAGGAAATCCAAAGGAGTCGACCTTATACCCCTCAAAATATTTCCCCAACTAATACTCCCGAGACCTTGCACCAAATGTAATA
>JAPEIP010000011.1:91237207-91253218 GCA_026120095.1 Capsicum chinense | reverse complement strand
TAATTCGACACCATAGATGACATCTTCCATGAAGCTTTAGAGGTGGTCCAAAAATATCCTCCAAGGTGTGAAGGTAAATTGAATTCTACTTCAAGTCCCAAGAGATTTTAATGCTTCAAATTCCAAGGGTAGGGGCACAAGGCTAGTGAGTGCCCAAACCGGAGGAACGTGATCCTAAGGGATGGAAAATTGTACTATCTTGGGGAAGAAATAGTAATTGAATCGGCTAAGGTTGATGGCAAGGCTCAAGATGGAGACCAAAAAGAGGTTAAAATGCAAGGAGAATAAGATATAGAAGATGTGTGGCTATGTGAAGGAGATTGTGAAGTTCCTTTGTAAAAGAGGTGAGGTTATGAATTTGTGGAAAAATTCCTGTTAATATGGGGAGGATTATACAAGTATGATCATGATCATAGCACTTTTGAGTATTTTTTATGACTAGTCACTAAAGGGACCTTTTGTCATTTTGTCTATTATTGTAATGTAGTATAAATATAACATTGTAGGGTTTATTTCTTTTGTTGATCATTATTATTGAAAAATACTTCTCTTAGAGTGAGAGAGAGTTCAATTGAAACTAGGGCATAACTTAAGGGTGGATTCTCTTGTGCGTTGCAGTTTGCTTGATACGTTGGTGCTTGGGTGGTGGATGCCTCTCTTGTGTCAATTGTAAGAGTTTGGTTTTTAGTGTGTGAATTTTTAAAGGTTCAAGAGTGGAATATGCTCTTGGGTTGTTAAGACTACATCAACATTTGTCTAACTACCTATCTTGTATCTTGTTTTAGTTTTGTCTTCTTGTGTTGTTAATGTAAACCGTTTGTTCTTGTTGCTATGGTAATATTGTGGAGCTTCATCTTGTGTTGATAAACTTGTTTTTCGCTTGCTGTTTTGTTGTATTAACACCTTGTATCCTCTTCTTTCTTGTTCTAGATAACGAATCCGAGAGAGGTTCCCATTTGGTCCACGATTTGTTGTGATTTGTGGACTATTTTGGGGTGTGATTTCGTGTTCCCTTGTTTGTTCCTTATCATTAACAAACATGTTGAGGGAATATTGTTTACAAAAGAAGAACAAAAAACCAATTAACTATTCCCATGCAATAATATGTTCAAACCAACATTATAACATGAAAACCATAAATAGAACATGGAAAAACATTATCCAACCAAGAATAACAAAAAACCCCTACATATTTCAAACTAGAAATACAACAACAACAACAAACCCAGTGTATTCCCACCAACTAGGGTCTAGGGAGGGTAGAGTGTACGCAGTCCATACCACTACCTCCAGAGAAGTAGAGAGGTTGTTTCAGATAGACCTCCGGCTCAAGATAAAGAAAAATAGACCAAAGCGTAATTAAATAGGAAGCAAGATGGATGGATAACATGACAATGAATAAGACACATAAAAATAGAAGTCAAAGCAATAAGAAATAACATAAATAAGCACAATAGGAGAAAGAGACCCACGCTCGCTTGACCGGGCTCCAATCTTTGAACTAAATCCTAGGTTTACAAGCCCGACTCAACCTGAGATCTTCTAACTACTTACCAAATCCATGCACACAACCTAGCCTTCTACCCTTATCCGCGACCTCCACACCTTCCTATCTAGGGTCATGTCCTCAGTAAGTAGAAGCTTCACTATATCATGTCTAATCACTTTCCTCCAGTACTTCTTCGGCCTACCTCTCCTTCTTCTGAAGCCATTTAATGCTAAAATCTCTCACCTACAAATTGGGGCATCCGTGCCCCTCCATATGATATGCACAAACCATCTCAACCTTCCTCTGTGCACTTATACTCCAACAAAGCCACTCCGACCTTCTCCTGAATGGTCATATTCCTGACTCTATCCCCTCTGGTAAGTCCACACATCTAACGCAACATTCTCATTTCTGCTACCTTCATTTTTTAAATATGAGACTTCTTGACTAGCCAACACTCTGCTCCATATAACATAGTAGGATGGACTGCCGCTTTGTAGAACGTACCTTTAAGCTTTAGAGGCACCTTCTTTTCACACAACACTCCCGAGAAAAGCCTCCATTTCGTCCAACTAGCTCAAATACGATTAGAGACATCCTCATCAATCTTGCCATTCTCCTGAATTATAGACCCAAGATACCTAAAACTATCCCTTTTTCGGACCTCCTGGGAATCCAACCTTACCACGACATCATCCTCCTGCCTCACCTCACTAAACTTACATTCTATATATTTTATCTTGGACCTACTCAACCTGAACCCCTTAGATTCAAGGGTTTGCCTCCAAACCTCCAATTTTAAACCAGCAATAATGCCATAAAAATCATTAAGTCAACCATGCTTTTAGTTAAAGTAACAATAAGGGAGGAGTAACTAATGTGCTATTGGAATATAGCACTTACGAAGCTTAAACTAGGATAATATGCATGTACTTAAGGTTATTTTATTATATTTGATGTATTTTATGGAGTATTTTGTAGGAAATTAGGTTGTGGGATGCTAAATTCAAGAAGAACTATGAAAAGTGGCCTGAGTCATAGTTAGAAACTCATTTTCAGCATTTACTTCCCAACGTACGACTTTCTCCTAATAACCTAAAAGAAAATCTTATGAGTCGTATCTTGTAAAGATTCGACTCATCTTTAACTATGCTTCAGTATTTTGGCCATAACTTTTCACGCTGATATCAGATTAAGGAGAAATTTGTATCGCAAGAAAGCTAATTCAATTTTATATATATTGGTGGGTCTTGAGATAAAACAATCTAAAGAGACAAAAAGTTATGCTCAGTTTAAAATGATGATACGAGTGGTAAGATTGTCCGACTTAGTTTTTCCATTCCATTTTAGTTAGAATTTTTTTCCTAGGGTTTATATGTATCTTAATTATACTCCTATGATGTTTTTAAGTCCTATTATGTATGGGTAATTAATTTTTTCCTATTTTATTTAGGATTAGATTTCTTGATTTTTCCTATTTTATTTTGGAGTTGATTTCTAGGGTTTTTCTATTTTATTTAGGATTTAATATTTGTAATATATAAATATCATTTAGTCTTTGTTTATTTATTAATTTAGATATTAATTACTATTCATGTACTGATTATTATTCTTGGTTTGCTCTTGGTTTGTTATTCAATTTAAGATTGTGGGATTTATTCTTTTATTATTTTGAGAATGATTTTATAATTTTGTCTATGGATTCCATGAGTGATCTCATAACTATGAACGACTAATTCTCATAGCTAGGGTTGTGAGAACCATGGCCAATTAACAAAGTAGAGGAAGTGCTAAGTAATTCTTGATAAATATTCTTGAATATATTGTGATTGTCTTCAAATAAATTGATTTCTTAGTGGTGGCCAATATTAAGAACCGCCTGTATTCACTATTTGCTTCAAAAGAGAGTTAGATTGGGAACAGACATCACAACAGTAATTTATGATTTACTTCTATCCCTTTATTATTCTATCATCTCATCTAATCAGTTGAGACTCAAAAGGTGAAAGTGAACTGAAGTAATAGACAAGGATTAGTAATGCGACACTCTGAGACTCACAGGGTAAAGAGTGAGATTTTCCAATAAGTCTACAAGACAATTGGTGATATATAACTTGTCAGATCCTCTATACAAGATATTAGAATAGTTCGACAAGGCATAATAAGTACTAAGTTGAGAAGCTAGGGGAACTCAAACCTAGTGTTCATCTTAGATTATTTATAACTGAGAGCAACCAATTCTTCTCTTTTTTCTACTTCAATAAATCCTCCCCTCTTTTTACTTTTTTGCACTTCCTGGTAATTATAACAAGTTTGAGAAAGATTTCTGATGTATTCCCTTTGGATTCTACCCCAACCTAGTTAGGTTACTTATTTTAAAATGATTGTTTTATGCTCTATTTGAAGGTGTATTAAGGGTGTTATCAAATTTTGGTGCCATTGTCGAGGAATACTGTCTCAGAATTCTTGATTTAAGTTGTTAAAGTTATTGGGTTTTATTTTCTTTTATTTTTTTATTTTGTTGACCTACTCTTCTGGAGATGACAGCCTGGCCAGAGGAAGTACTAAGTGATGATGACTCCTTATTTATTGATCCTTTTCCTTTTATTTTGCATTATTGCTGGAGCATGATCAATATATTGTTGGAACATAATGAGAGCATGCTTGGCACGTTGGCACTCCTAGAAAAAGAAAGACAATATAGCTTCCAAATGGTTGATAGGTTTGTCTTTGATATCTGTCACTTACATGTAGAGTTGGATACAAAAATTATTGTATGTAATGCCCAGCAATCCAAGACTATAGAAGAGTGCAAGGAGGAGAAAACTTACGCCAATATGCTTGAATTTTCTGAGCCAAAATCAAAGAACTATATTCCACACATAAGGGCCAAGAAGTACAATATGCGACATCTATTTCTTGGGTCTCATATCTCTACCCCATGAGTATAACGAGGAACCATAAAAATAGTCAGGGATACAATTTATAATTTCAAAGTAGAAAGAACTTTGAAGGACAACTCTTGGGCTACCTTGATGATGCTTGAGTAATTAAGGTACCTATAGGCATGTTGAGGAAGTTTGAGTACCCAACAAAGTACCGTCATACCATGACAAGAAATCAGGATCTTCTTGGGAGGCAACCCAAGGTATTCTATTGTTTGTATTCGTATTATGTGATTTACATTGGATCCCTGCACCTATTATGTTGCAGTTATGTTTATAACTCTCTTATTTTGGTTTGATGCATTAGGGACAAAGCTTGATTTTAAGTTGAGGGTGGGGCTACTTGTGCGTCTTGATGTTGTCTTTGGGTTTTGTAGTCGTGTCTCTTATCCCTAGAGCCTTGCTCCTAGAAGAGCCAACAAGTTTAGGCATATTGTGTTTTGTTTCATGATGTTTTGTGGTTAGCTGGGAGAAAAATAAGTATCTAGTGCAGTTGACATATTTTTGTTAAATTTTGAGATAAATGATAAAATCTCTCAAATGGTCTATTTTTTAGCTGTGTGATATGTATATTTATATGACTATTATGAATCTTCTTATGTCATTAGTATTAAGGACATAATAATCATTACAAACTTGCATGAATTAGATAGGTGGTAGCTTGAAATACTGACTCTGTGCCATGTATGTGTGAGATGCTACTTAATTCTCTTTGTGTGTTAAATCTAGAACTTGTCTGATTAGTCGTTCTAGGTTGCAGGATAGTGGTAAGAAAAGGATCATAGGTCATTGTTCATATTAGTCCATTTTAGCCTAATTGATCTTTCATATGTGAATTAGTAGCCTTTGATCCTAATCTTCGAGCCTTACAGTCTATTTTTATTACTACACCTATCACCTTCCCATTTGTATTAGAATGAACCAGTTTGGGCCCTGGTCTTACTTGGATATTGTGCACTTCAACTCAGTCAAATCGTCTAAATTGAGGGTGGATATCAAAAGTGTGCGTGATGTAAAATGGGTATAAATAATGGTAAAATAAGAGAAAATAAAGTAAGGTTGGGTGTGTTAGAAAAAAGAAAAAAAAGAAAATTTGTGAAGAAGAGAAAACAAAGACTAAAGGACCATACCCAACCTGAATATGCTTTAAAACAAAAAAAAATAAGGGAGGAAATAAAGTATAAAATTGGTTAAGTGTGGACCTCAAAAGTTAGTGTAGTTCCAAGTAGGCTTACTCACTTTAAATATCCATACATCTCATGCCAGCCCAAAGCCTATGTTATAAGCTAAAGGAAAGTCCTATAGTGATCCTAGCTTCACTGTCTGAAAGATAAGGTAAATAAAATAAGGGCAAGCCTATTGTATTTGACATGCATTTATTGGAACTTCTTTTTGAGAGTGAGTGTCTCTTGATCGTCCCCACATTGACATGCTTGATTTCATATATAATTGAGGAGGGACTTCTTTGTTATGAGGGCACATAGGTTGTATTGCTTGCTGCTTACTTATTTGGCTAGTGTAACTTGTATAGATGAATAGTTGTTTGTTGCTAATGTAATACCATTGCTTGATTCCTTTCTGTCACATTATTGTGCTTCATTAATACACACAGATGGTTTTAAAGAAATTGAACTTGTAAAGGGTAATGTGTTTTGAGCTAAAATTGATGATTGACTACCATAAGTATCTTATATTTCTCTCGGTTAAAATTCGTCTTATTATTCTGCTATGTTGTGTTACCTAAGGACATGCAATGTTCTAAGTTCAGGGTCGTGATGTGCAATAGGAATATAGCACTTACGATGCTTAAACTATGAGAACATGCATGTACTTAAGGCTATTTTGTTAGATTTGATGTGTTTTTGGGAGTGTTTTGCAGGAAGTTAGGCTTTGGGATGCTAAATTCAAGACGAACTATGAAAAGTGGCCCGAGCTGTAGTCAAAAACCTAATTTCTGCATTTAATGCCCAACATACGACTTCCTTCTAACAACCCTAAAGGAGACCTTACATCTTGGACAGATTCGACACAGCTTCAACAGTGCTTCAGTATTTCGGCCATAAATTTTCACCCAAAGTTGAATTAAGGCAAAATTTGTATTGTTGGAAAGCTAATTAAATTATCTATATATTGGTGTGTCTTCAAATAAAAAAATCTAAATACACAAAAGTTTTGCTGGGTTGAAGAGGACGATAAGAGTCGTAAGTTTGGCCAGCTTAGTTTTCCTATTCCATTTTAGTTAGGATTTCTTTCCTGGGGTTTCTATGTATCCCAATTACACGTCTATGATTTTTTTAAGTCCTATTATGTATGGGTAATTAAGTTTTATTATTTTATTTTGGATTTGATTTCTAGAGTTTTTCTATTTTATTTAGGAGTTGATTTCTACGATTTTCCTATTTTATTTACGATTTGAATTTTGTATTCTATAAATACCCTTTAAGTTTTGTTTATTCATTAATTTAGATATTAATTCTCATTCATATATTGATTAGTATTCTTGGATTTTTCTTGGTTTGTTATTCAATTTTATACTTTGGGATTTGTTCTTTCATTATTTTGAGATTGATTTTGTAATTTTGTCTACGGATTCCATGATTGATCTCATAACTACGAGAGGCTATTTCCCTTAGATAGGGTTGTGGGAACCATGGCATATTAACAAAGTAGAGGAAGTGTAAGTCATTCTAGATAAATATTCTTATATTTATTTTGATTGTCTTCAGTTAAATTAATTTCTTAGCGGTGGCCAATGTTAAGAACCGCTTGTATTCACTCCTTTCTTTAAGAAAGAGGTAGAGATTGAGAAAAGACATCACAATAGTAATTTGAGATTCACTTTTATCCTATTATTATTCCATCATCTCATTTAATCAATTGAGACTCAAATGGTGAAAGTAAACTAAAGTCATTGACAAGGGTTAGTAATGTGACACTCTAAGACTCACAAGGTAAAGAGTGAGATTTGCCAATAAGACCACAAGACAGTTCGTGATAAATAACTTGTCAGATTCTGCATGCAAGATGTTGGAATAGTTCTAAAGAGCATGATAAGTCTACTGAGTTGAGAAGCTAGGAAGACACAAGCCCAGTTTTCATCTTAGATTGCTTACAACCAAGAGAAACCAATTCTTCTCATTTTTCTACTTCAACAAATCCCTTTTTTTACTTTCCTGCGCTGCCTGGTAAATGTAACAAGTTCGAGAAGGATTTTTGATATATTCCCTTGGGATTCGACCCCAACCTAGTTGGGTTACTATATTTGATAATGACCGTATTATCCTCTAATTGAAGGTGTATTTTGGGTGTTATCAGTAACATGCCTTAGATACTAATAAAGACAGAGAGATTTTCTCTTGAAAGCCCCTAATTGAATCACTTTGAGGAAACCCTAGCCTCTTTATTGAGCCAAAAGCTTGAGAGATTTAAGAGTGTTTTAGGAGAGTTTTGATCTTTTAAAGTGAAGAATGAGGTACCAATTAATGTTATAGGACGTGGGTCTTAAGGGTTTTGGGGTGGGAAATTTCTAAAATGTCCTCAGCTTAAAGCTATAAAATGAGTGCAGTGGATATGACCACACCATCCAAACCGTACCCACAACATACTAGTGATACCTACGACTCATACCCTTGGCAGCAACTTGGACTCCAATACTGTCCAACATATGAACACAAGGGACAAATCGTATCCAAAACATATGATTTGTACCCTTAAACCATACCCTCAGCAGAATCATATAGGCTAGACATAGGACATCATACAGTTTGGCACTATACCTCTCGTACCCTAACATATCATTTAATCTAGGCAAATCCCCTAATACGCTGTCATTTTGTTCTATCTTAGTTTTATTTTATTTAATTCATAATTTTTTAACCTAATTTATTTTGTCTAAAAATAGTTTAAATCCGCTTCTTCGATTTTCGTTAGCAAGTCTTTAAAAGCTAAGTGCTTTATTTCAAAATGGTATTTGTTAAATTCATATAACTAATGGTCATTTATATTAAAGTAACTTTCCTTAAATTCAAGAAAATAACTTTTCTTGTAAATTTTAACTTTTCGTAATTAATAAGCACTTTTAATTTAGCACTCGCTTAGCTTTTCTTTCAAAAGAATTTTCTATAACATAATTGACTTTTTTGTAATAATTAATAATATGAAAATAATTCCATAGTCTTCTTCCTTTTTACGAAATCAAAAATCCATTATCTTTTAAGTTCGAAAAACTACAACTTAGCTTAATTCAAGTAGAATGTTTCTCCTTAGAATAAATGAATGTTTTATTTAAATGTTTAAATAAATAATTTTAATATCTTCTATAAAATCAAGTCTTTGCAAAATTAGTCACTTTAATTAGTCAAGTTAGTTCTTTTTTCGTACACCATTTTAAACGGACGCTCCTAAATACCTTAAAAACCTTCTTAGAGCATTAATTGAACCCTTACCCAGAATCTCAAGTTTTAAAGGTTTATTTCTGTTTTTTAACCTTTGAAACTCTTTTAAGTTTTTTTTTCTTAATAGTTTTTCTATAAAAATTAAGTGGCGATTTTGTGAATTTCTTAAAAATTTTAAAATTTTTTGAAATCTTTTGAAATAGTCTTAAGATGGTCAAAACTATTTTCTCACTAAATAAAAATCCGAAAGAGATAAAAAAGAAATAATGACTCTACTGGGGAATTATCTAGGTTCTAATCAAAAGAAATTTTTTAATTTGTTGTGACTAATTATTACTTGTTTATTTGTTTAAATTTCATATAAACTGTCATTCCGTTTATATTTCTTCTATTCGGAAAAATTGACACAATCACACGTACATGTGAGGTGTGTTTCGTGTATCCACAAATTTCTTTCAAATTCTAAATTTTAGGAGAGTTGGTGTATGCACGGTGTGTCGGATGTTTTTTTGTGTGACCGCGTAGCCTTCTCACTAAAGTTGTCCACTCGGGAACCTTGTGTCTAGCAAGCCAAATCTTAGAAGAACTTAAGATAGAGCTTCCCCGAATATAGCCCATGCATGCATAAGCCTTAGGTGGTTTGACCCAAGGTGTCATTTCACGAATTTAGAAAACAGCTTTATGTAAAATGGGTTCATGACCCAATGACGATCCTCGTATTATGTGTAGAGATAATGATAAATTAATTCAAGTCAAAATTTGACCAAATTGAGTTTGGAAATCTAACTCCAAACTCGAGTAATGTCATTAATTAAAGCTTGAATCAATTTATCAGAATTTCAATTGATATTTAACTTCAGGCTTACCTTTGGCTTGAAAGGCCCATGATGCTAGGATGCGTAATAATTGTTTATATGCTAAAATGTTTTACTGTTTTGCCTTGTATATGTTTGCTTATCTGTGTATTTAAAGAACATATGCTTGGCTTGAAACATGACTAGTTCATTATTTCTATTTTGAAGTCATAGAGCGTTAATAGGCATATAAGACTCAAAATTTGAACCTTCCAAAATACCTTTAGAAGTTCGTTGGTAGAATTTCTTTCAATTTACCCAATTTTGTACAGAATTTCTTTAGGTTATTATCCAATTCACATTGATCACGTTGCCCTTAAAGTTATTTTTTCCGTATTTGATTGTAGTCAGGGTTATCCAGTTATTCTGTTAATGAAAGACTATGATGTCTTCAAAGCTTTTCAAATAAGCCTTTTTAGGATGTTTATCTATTAATATTTGATTCTTCAAATCTCTTAGTTCATCATGTTCGAAGTTCTATTTTTCCTATCAAATTCAAGATCCGTCAAATGATTAAAGGTCTAATCATTCGGCCACTTTCTCAAGTGTCCTATTCTTCAAATTCTGGACTTAGTCTGTTTCAAATCAAATATATGTCATTTGTTTCGTATATTACTTTGGTCAATCATCACGATCATGAACTAACTTTTTATTTTTTGAGTGTTTTTCTTTTCTTTTAGAGAGAGGCTGATTTGTATTGGTATTCAAAACTTGTGCGCTTCACAAAGGCAAAGTAATCGCTGACAGAACATTAGTATTTCACACGGTCTAATTTCAAGAAGGCAACTATAGAGTCATCAACTCTTGCTTGGGCTAACAAAAGGGCTCGTTCAACTATGGATCCTAGTTTGATTAACACAAATACTTTATCTGAGTCAGTTTCTACCTTTTCTATGGAAATGGACCCGGGTACCTTGATAAGAATGGAAATAACTCCAGAGCTTGTTGCTGGTTTGGAGCAACAAATTGCTGAGCTAAGGCTCATGGTGATGCAAAGTAGAGGATGTTCTCAGACTCCTCCAAAAATAACTTTGCCTCCCCATGCTCAACAAAAGAGACCTATGCTTCCAACGTCAGAAGGAGTTGATCAGGAAGGTCGTTTTGCTCATGTCTCTCACAATGCCCTTTTTTTGTACACATTTGATTGTCCAAAGGTTCAGAACATACCCTTGCCACACCATGCTCTGCCAGTGTACACCTATGCTACCTCCCCACTGGTAACACAAACTCAAGGGTTATACCTCTTAGATGTTAATCATTATGTTGAAACATAGAATGATCCACGAATGTACACTGATGAGACAGTGAACAAAAATCTTAAATCCTTGGAAGATGCAATAAGGAGTCTTCGGGGGCTTGGGAATAACCAAAGTGTAAAATATAAAGAGTTGTGTGCATTCCCCAAGATTGAGTTGCCTTCTGGTTATAAGATCCCATAGTTTAAAAAGTTTGACGGGTCCAGAAATCCCTTCTTTCATTTGAAGACTTATTGTGAAAAACTAATTGGCATGGGCAAAAATGAAGGAATACAGGTCAAGATATTTAGTCAAAGTTTGAGTAGAAAGGCTCTAGAATTGTATGCTAAGAAAGATGTGACTAAGTGGAGCACTTAGGATGACTTGACAAGTGCTTTTGTAGATCACAACAAGTTTCATATCAATATCATTCCTGGTAGGATCTCTATCATAAAGCTAAGACAGAGATCAAATAAGAATTTTTGTGAATATGCCATATGTTGGAGAGAAGAGACAACCAGGGTACATCCCCCTATGGAAGAAGCTGAAATGATTAGTTACTTCATCCATGCAATAAATCTAGAATATTTTGATCGCATGAAAATAATGGCAAAAAAAATATTTATTGAAATTGTCAAGACTGGATAAATGATTGAAGATGGCCTCAAGACAGGAAGAATAATAAATTTGATAGAGCTGCAGTCAACTCATAAGGGTTCCCAGATTGGCTCTTTTGGAATTGTAAAGAAAAAAGAGAAGGAAGTTACGGGAGTGATGACTCAAGACCTTCAACTACAAGCAACCTCTTTGATATCAACCCAATGCTCGCTATGCTCACTATCTAGTCTTCAATAAACAACAGACATATCATGATCAACCTCCACTACAAAACTATCAAAATAATGCTCCTCGTACAAATCATGAATGAAAACCTCCCAGAATTATCACGCCGTTGGCAGAGTCTCTCACCCAGCATTTTGAAAGGTTGAAAGAAGTAAAACTACTTCATCCAATGGAAAAAAAGCCTATGAACACTTTTGCTAGTTGGTATGATCCAAACAAGCGATGTGCCTACCACTCTGGAGTTGTGGGACATAATACAGAGAAATATATCACTCTCAAGCACACAATTCAGGATTTGATTGACAACAAGGTGATAATGCTTGAAGAAGCTCCAGCTAATGTTAACAACAATCCATTGCCCAATCACAAAAAGTAGTCATTGGAATCATCAATAAGAAGAAGCATGAATTTTCCTCAAAAGGCGCACTTTTGGCGTCCTTCTATCCTGAATTTGGAAGTTAGCATTTTCTTTCCTTGTAATCGTACTTTCCCATATTATTTCCTTGTAATTGTATTCTGTCACTTTATTTTCTTGTAATCGCACTTTATGGTTAGATTTTCTCGTAATTGCACCCTTTTAGTTGTAATGAACTATGTTCGACCTAATTTTCCTTGTGGAATACGTAGGCAGCCTGTATTGGCTTCGGCCACATTATAAAATAATATCAAATGTCCCTTTTATTTTTTACGAACTACGTTTGACCTGAATTCCCAAGAATGGATATAGAGGCGGCCTATGTCGGCTTTGGTCAATCCCTTAGAAAACTTATCCTTTCATTGTATGTATGAACTAAATTTGACCTGAATTCTCAAGAATGGGATACGTAGGTGGCCTATGTCGGCTTCGTTCAATCCCTTAAAAGAATTATCTTTTCATTTTATGTTGAAACTACCTTTCCTAACTCAATGGAATACGTAGGTGCTACACTAACTCGATCATATTTTTCGTAAGATTTTCATAGAAATTATGAGAATCTTTTTTTGAGAAAATCTCAGAGGATCCTTTCAAAAGATAAATGAATATGACATTGAAGCATGCAACTGGGACAGAAATTTTTGAGAAAGTCTCAAAAATTTCTCAAAACGTGACATTTTCTACAAAGTTAAAGTTCAAATATTGTTGAAATCGGGGCATAATTTTTGAAGTTCTCTATGCTTAAAGTACTCTACGTTAGAAACAACTCAAGCACTTTGCATTTTTAGACTGGGGAAGAATTTTTGAAAAGATCTCAAAAATTTCATACTCATAAATGACGCAAGTTATAAGAAAGTTCAAGAGTTATATGTTATAGACCGGGGCAGAATTTTTGAGGAAGATCCTCAAAAATTCCATAAAAGTCGTACTTCAAGATCAAAAAGGTGCATCATAAGAGCAAGACAATACCAACACAGTCAGTCTCTCAAAACTAAGAATTTTTCTTTGGATGTAGAAATAGTGAAGTCACAAAGTTGACAACATTTAGCATGACACCAGGTATTAGCAGATCCACTGTGATCTTTCCATAATAATACAAACAACTTTTCTCCTCCATTTTTCCTCCTGATTTATGTTTCTATTATTTCGTCATGATCTCTAACACCTTCTCTGATTTTATAGGAAAATGATCGGGCATAACAACGGAGATGTGGAGATATTATCCAAACTATAATCTCTAAATCATCATGAGTCAAAAAACTTCTTTTATCTTTAAACTCCATATTTTGTTACCCTCTTAACTTAGTTATAATAAATTTTTGTGTTATTAATAAGTGTTTTTTGAGTTACACAGGTGATATTATGCAAGACCACCTCAGAAAAATGAAAAGTATCCTCTCGAAGTTCGAGGATTCAAACCCGAAGCTCAGGACATCCACAAATCCTTCAAAGAACTCCTGATTCAAAGGATGCAGTTCAACGAACACATCTTATTTGGGTCATCCACCCTTTCAAAAGAACACATCTTATATTTGGGTTTTCATCCTTTAAGATAATATATTTAGGCCATCACCCCGTTCAAAGTGACATGTTATATTTAATATTGGTCGCCTACCTTTCAATGGGATACATTGGATCGTTAACCCGTTCAAAGTGACAAATTATATTCAATATTAGTCGCCTATCTTTTAATGGGACAATTGGGTCTTCATCCCCGTTCAAGTGGCATATTACATTCAAGATAGGTCGTCATTCTTTCAATGAGACACGTTGGATCGTCTCTCCGTTCAAAGTGACACATTACATTCAAGATAGGTCGTCTACTTTTTAATAAGACACATTGGGTCGTCATCCCATTCAAGTGACATGTTACATTCAATATGGGTCGTCTGCCCTTCAATGAAATATTTTGGATCGTTACTTCATTCAAAGTGGCATGTTATATTCAAGATAGGTCGTCCACCTTTCAATAAGACACGTTGAACCGTCACTTCATTCAAAGAGGCATGTTATATTTTAAATGGGTCGTCCGCCCTTCAACGATACACATTGGATCATCACTCTTTTCAAAGTGGCATATTACATTCAAGATAAATCATTCATTTTTACTGGACAAAGAAAGCTCTACTTCAGGTAGATGGTTCTCTAAAGTCTGGTACCTGCAGTTTTTGGTGGTATGATTAGTTAGGAGTGGGGGCTATTGCTTATCATAGAAATCTCCCTCCTAGGCTCAACAATATAACAGTTTCTCAGTTTTTAATTAATTCACAACAACACACCGCGGTATGTGTGAGTCAAGATTTTACTTAGTGATCCAAAAGGGTCAACCCCATGGCAGCAAGAAAAGGCGATCTTGTTGTGCACGTTGGGTTGTCACCCGGTTCAAAATAGGTTCGACTATCTCAGCATGGCATGTTCAAACAAGTTTGCACCAATTTATGATTGGGTAATACTATATTTGAAACTAACTATTTTGTTTAAGATGTTATCGAGAGCATCCGAAAGGATGAAATTCTCAATTCAAAACCACAAGTGTGGACGATTTCTAAAAGGACGCAACACAACGTGAAACTTTTTCTTAGCAGAGAACTTGGACATAGTCCAAAAAGGAATATCAAACTCTTTGGACGTGAGCTAAAAGACGACTTCCACCATCATCAAACCACACTCCTTTTACAAGTCATGTGGGATATTTTGAGATATTCTGGTTTCAGTTTCACTTTCAGAATATTTCTAAACTTATACTGGAAGTAACCTTCTCTTTCCTTCAAACCAGAGTGATAACGCACTCAGAGTTTTGGAAAATGTCCAGGTAAATTCTTTTCATGGATGTGAAGAGTCCTACATGCATGGTTAAGAGGTTACAAGCCTCTTTTTCATAAGCTCATATAACTTATCACTCATCCCGAACTAAAGATCGCCTAACACAAAAGATTATCTTTTCTGTCATTCGAGTCGAACTATAAGCAGTCTGATTTCCTAATTATTGAGATATGTTGGCTGAGCTCTATGTAGAAAACTCGACTGCGTTCCAACTGTGCCCCAATTCTCTTATTCCACGACTTTTCAGTTTCATCAAAATTCAAAACTCAAAATAACTTGTGAATTTATTGAAAATATGCTTTAAAATCAAGCTTTATGAACTACAAGTAGCCTGAATTCTCATGTGACCTGAGATATGTAGGAAACCTAATGTTGAGGTCCGGCCATATCTCCCAAAACTCATGTGAAAACCAATCTCATCTGAGAGACGAATTTGTGTTTGGACAAAATTAGGAACGCCAAACTCCTTTTGTCTAGAGTTACTTACATCCACCCTAACCAAATGGAGGGTGACACCTAATTTTTGCCCTCCACATTCCAAATTAGTTTTTTAATTTCTCAATTTTAAATAGTTCTAAAATATTTATTTTAGTTATTTTGAAATAAATTTCAACCCTACCTTTTGAATTTAGGTGAAATTAATATATTTTAACATTTAAGTATGCATGATTATATAATTATCAGTTAAAAAAATACTTTAAAATTTATTCAGAGTGGCCTTGGCTCAGCGGTAAGCTTGCTTACCGTGGTGTGCCAGGGTCGGGGGTTCGAAACGCCCCTCCAGCGAAGCTGGGGTGAGGGCGCATAGGTCAGGCCCGGAGTGGTCCCCCCCCTCCCCGACACCTACGGTGTAGGTATGAACCGGGTCGTCCCTTTTGAAAAGTTTGATTAAATTGCAAATATTCTACTTTTCTCGAGATAGATTGAAAATAAGAAATTGATGACATAATTAGTTTCTTAATTTTTATTTATTATTATTATTATTATTATTATTATTATTATTAGTATTATTA
>JAPEIP010000011.1:91222899-91236626 GCA_026120095.1 Capsicum chinense | reverse complement strand
CCCCAAATTTCAACTACACATTTATACTTTGAGAGGGTCATATGACCCCCCTGAACTATTTTAAAATGAAATTATTACCCCCCGAACTATTTTAAAGTGGAATGTATACCCCTCTAAAAACTCATACACATATTTTATTTTGATTTGTGGTCTACACGCGCTGCCACGTGTCATGCCACGTAATTCCACGTCATATATCATTTTTTTACTATAAAAAATTAATTCCACATCATGCCAAGTCATCATCATCTTCTTCTTCTTCTTTTTCTTCTTCTTCCTCTTCTTCTTCTTCTATTCTTCTTCTTCTTCTTCAATGGCATAATGAATCATATGAAATTCACACGATATGCAATCTTATCAAAATCAAATCAACAATTAATATCCAAAAAATATTTAATTTTTATAAAATGGCGTCGCGACAGTGATGGGCCATAAAATTCAAAATTCCGGTGACTTTATTTTCCAATCTGAATTGATTCAACATTCTCACGTAATTTGAGTTCTTGGATGCCATTGAAGAAGAATAAGAAAAAAAAATTAATTGTCATTGATGGGTTCTTGGATGCCATTGAAGAAGAACTGAAGAAGAAAAAAAATTAATTGCCATTGATGAGTTCTTGGATGTCATAGAAGAATTTAATTGTCATTGATGGATTCTTGGATGCCATTGAAGAAGAAGAATTGGAGAAGAAGAAGAAGAATGGAAGAAAAAAGAAATGAAGAAGAAGAAGTAGAAGAAAGAAAAATAATAATTAAAATTATATATATTTATTTAAAGAAATATTAAAAATAATTTTTTAATAAAATATTTTCGTTTTCACTCTCTTTAAAGAGAGTGAAACACTCTCTTGCCATGTCAGCGTTGAAGGGGTAATAATTTTGTTTTAAAATAGTTTAGGGGGATCATAGGACCTTCTCAAAGTATAAGTGTGTAGTTGAGATTTGGGGTAAAGGTTGGGGGGGGCGGGGTATTTAACCATTTTCTCTTATTAATATAAACTGGTTACAATTTTAAAATTGGGATACCCATTCCTAATTTAATTAAACTAGCCCAAACCCCCTTTTCTGTTTCCGGCTGACTAACAACATGATCAGCCCAACCAGCCAACATAAAACCTCACCATCCCATGACATAGAAGCAATCCAACTTCTCTTTCCCTTACACCCAGCCTAGTGGCGGATCCAAGATTTAAGAAATGTGGGTACTTACTACAGGAAAAAATTAAAAAATTATCTCAGCCAAGTTTGAACCCGGGCACACCTACCAATGGAGAGCCTTAAAGATAACTTAAATGCCAGTACACCGAACCAACTTCTTGTTTAGTGAGTGCTTTTATATAATTTATTTCTATTTTTATATATTTTTAATGTAATTATACCTATTCTGTGTCGAGTTTATTGGGTGCTGGAGCTCCCAAAAATTATACATGGGTCCGCCCATGAGACCCAGCCCAGCACCTCAATTCCCCCTTTCTTTTTCCTAAACAGCGACCCTAACAGCAAACAAACGCTAAAACAGCGTACAACATTAACCCGCAAACCTAGTAACCCAAAATAACCAATCCGTTCCAATAATTTTCAACAATAACAGCGACCCCACACCAACGAACAAATCATCAACGGAAGCTTATCCCCAACGGGCTAATCTAGATTTCGCTCAAAGTTTTTAGATCATATTTGATTTCATACACATGCGGATGGTCATGATTATTTCTTGTTTGAATCCTTTATTTCTTACTCGTTTTCCCCTAAACACTATTTCGAAAATCCCCTATAAATACGAGAGATAGAGGAGATAGAGGGAAGAAGGGGATTTCTTGGGTGAAAAATTGAGGATTTGGGAGATGCGTGCTTCTAATCCTACGTAACCCAAAAGATTCTCGAAGAAACATACTCAAAAACTTAAATCCGATAAATTTGAATTGAAATTTCGGTGATGGAAGTCTGCTATTAACTGTTGTTCCTATTTGCTGCCTGAAAAAAGGTGAACACTCCTTCTCTGTTGCATTTTCCTTATTCAAGTTTGAATATCATAAATACGAAATTTTATAATAATTATGAGAGCGGTTTGGTTTGGTTTCAGCATTGTGTTGTAATTTGTTGGAATTGAGAACTTATTCAATTACGTGTGAATTGTTGAAAAGTTTAAATTTATGATAGAGTGTTGTGTAGATTATTTTGAGTTTACGAAGGTAGCGTTGTTTAATATTATGTCCTGCTTGTGGAAAGCTAAGAATGTTATATTTTTTTTAGGTGTTTTGTTTTCCCGAATGACAACTCGATCTAACTATAATTTGTTCTCTAACAAATGTACTTTTGAAATAGCGAAGAATCATGTTTAAACTTCCCTATTCCTTTCTTTAACGAGTTGAAAAATAAGAGCTTGATTGGCTATAATGACTTGCACTATATTTGCTTGAAGGAGATTGTGTTTGACATGATCATGTTTCCATGGCTAACTTTAAGAGCATTAATTTTAGTCAAAGAATTGAGTTTTATATCTATTACTATGTAATTTCAAAGTAAAGGAATCAAATTTTCAGAGAAATCTTTGAATAAGTAATGACCTGTCATTTTTATAAAAAATCACGTATTTTTTCTTCGAACTGATTCCCTAGTATTACGTGTGACTTGAATATGGCATTGAAGACTTCTGAGGTGTTGTGATTTACTGAAAAACGGATATTTTTTGTGTATAACGTATTGTAGATTACAAAATTATAGGGGTGGCAAATGGGCGGATTGGATTGGATTTGGATGGGTTAAGTATGAATCAAGCAAAAATGGTTTAGATTACAATCCGCCCATATAAATATGGGTAAATATGGATTTGGTCAAATATGGATTGGGTAAAAATGGTTTCAACCCACTTTAACTTCTAAGTCAAAAACTTAAAACTTCTATATCATATCAACTTGACTTTTTTTTCATTTCTTTTTTTTTAGTTTTTTCTTTTTAGTATTTTTTTTGTCTCTCTCCTATATGTAGCCTCTAGTTTTCTTTTTATTTTTTTGTCATTTCTTTTTTCTTTCTCTCTTCTATCTCTGCCCTCTACCCTTTGTTTCTCTTTCTTTTTTCTTTTTTTTTTCGTTTTTCTTTTTAGTCTCCTTTTTTTCTATTTTTTATTTTTTTTGTTTTTACTTCTTTCTCATTTTTTCTTTTTTGGTTGTATTTTATATTTTATATTTTATATTTTTTTATATTCGAAGAACATGGTTAAGTCAAGTACAAATTATGGATGACGACTAAAATATCGTAACCACTCAGTATATTTATTTTCACCATCATCTTTTTTCTTTTTCCTTTTCTCCTTTTTCATTATTTTTTCGTTTTGAGTTTTTTGTATTTTTTTCCTTCAATTCTTTTTTTATGCTTTTTTCTCTCTTCTATCTCTAACGTCTACCTCTCTTTCTACTTTTTTTTTCTATTTTTGATTTTTTTTTATGATGATGAAAATACCATAAGCGCATATTGATTTATATTCGCCCAACATTTATAATTTGAGGGTTATGTGGATCCTCAGCCATATATATTTTAGTCTCAAGAAAATACAATTAATTCATATATTTTTTTGAGTTTTTCATCCGGTGTTCGGTGCATGCATTGGAGCCCCGACTAATTCGGATAGGGCGTTGTAGGGCCCATTAAGGTGGCATCGCTCCCAACAAAGTTTTCTCCATAACCAGAGTCGTACCCTCGACCTCTGGTTAAGGGTGGAGCAACCTCATCCACTGCATCACAATTCATATACTTATTTGTATATAAATACAAATGAAAAATTGCACATATTGACAACTAAACTATTCAAATACAAATAATAAATTTATTTTAATTCATATACTTATTTGTTTATAAATATGCACATGTCATTGCATTTATTATTTGTATTTGAATAGTTTAATTGTCAATATGTGCAATTTTTCATATACTTATTTGTTTATAAATATGCACATGTTGATTTTAATTCATATACTTATTTGTATATAAATACAAATGAAAAATTGCACATATTGACAATTAAACTATTCAAATACAAATAATAAATGCAATGACAAAAAAAGATGAGGAAAAGAATATAAAAAAATAAGAAAAATGACGAACCAAGAATGAAAAAGGGGAAAACGAAAATACAAAAGAAAAAAGAATGCAAAGAAATAAAATTGAAAAGGAAAAAAATGAAGAAAAAGAAGAAAGAAAAAAGTGTAAGAAACGAGTAAAAAATAAGTAGAAAAAATGAAAAAGAAAAAAAAAGTAAATTAAAGCAAAAAAGAAAGAAAAACAAATAGTAAATTAAAGGAAAAAAGAAAGAAAAAAAAAAAGAAATAAAAGATAAAAAAATAATAATAATAATAAAGGAGTGAGACTATGGATTATATTTAATTGATAAGAGATGTTATGAATTATATAGGCTAAATGGGATAATTAGAAGCTTATATTTACTAACACATGTAGGTCTCAAGTGAAATACGAATGATGAAATAAGAAGGAGAAGGGGGAAAGCGAAACAAAAAAAGAATACAAAGAAAAAAGAAATAAAAATAAAAAAGATAGATGAAAAAATGAGAAAGAAAAAAAAGAAATTATAAGGAATGAGTAAAAAAATAAAAAAAAATGAAAAAGAAAAAAATCAAATTAAAGGAAAAAAGAAAGAAGAAGAAAAACTAGAAAAGAAAAAAACTGAAACTTTAAGCATAGGTGGGTGATCTCTGTGTTTAAATGGGTACCCATATTTTACCCATTTTGTCCATACTTGTATGAGCTTTTAAAATGAGTTGAAGCTCATATTTACCCATTTGAAATATGAATGATCCAATTCACTAGATATGAGTTAAATGAACCCTTTTCACAAATATGGGCTAAAATTGCCACCCCTGCTAAATCACCATATCAAATTTTATAATGAAAAATTCTCATTGTCATACATTAATTTAACATAAAAGAACGCAACTACTGTCAATGCATATACTCTTAACTTATTCTCCTGTATAGTAACCTTCCAAGTTTCATTGAGAAAATGATTTACCTTGCATTTATTAGTTTTACACCATTAATATATTTTAACCTACCGCCACAGGTTGCTTACTACCAAATTATGTGGTTTTGAAATTGATGATCTGCGAA
The DNA here is from genome assembly GCA_026120095.1 of Capsicum chinense. Lineage (NCBI taxonomy): Eukaryota > Viridiplantae > Streptophyta > Magnoliopsida > Solanales > Solanaceae > Capsicum > Capsicum chinense. The sequence goes on along the minus strand of JAPEIP010000011.1, from coordinate 91,231,505 downwards.
TTATTTTTGTCAAGCTTATGGTAGTGAGTTTAGTAGAAATTAATGTTGTTTGATATATACATGAACTATGTTATGGCCTTAAGTTATTTATGATTTTTCTCATGGGAGGCTTGGACTTAATTGTTTAATTTTTACTAATATTTGTTTTGTTCAAGGTTCAACTAGTTTTTTAAAGCTATTTTAGTTGATTAATTTATCCATGTTATATGAATTACTTAGCAAAATAACTTTGACAACATTTTTATGGTATGTTTTTTCATTCAACACATCATTGAGTAAATGGTTATATGTATTTCTCCTTTTTTTTAGTTATGTGTTAAGAGCACTTGAATAGCTACTAATTTTTGTTTTCCTCACTTGTTTATGTGCTTCTTGGTGAGTCAAACTGGACTCCATCGCCCCTGCATTTCCTCGGGATCAAAACCATCCTTTCTCGCGTAAACAATCTTCATCAAATCTGTCCAGAGGCTGGTATACACTGATATACGCTATAATTGAGCCTTACAGGTCAAAAGTGGTTGGTATACTTAGTACCTAAAATCGTTGGAAGCAAGTATACAGCTGATATACATTGTATATGCAGTGATATACAGTAAAGTGTGAAGAAATTTGCAGCTGGTATTCCTGTGGTATACAATCCAGGAAAATGGACTAGTCCATAACCTCAAGCCCAAAATGGGCAGCTTTTCTTGATGGGCTAACTACATGCCCAATTTTATATTATTTCTTGAAGGGGAGCCTTGGAGTAACCGGTAAAGTTGCTGTCATGTGACCAGGAGGTCACGGGTTCAAGCCTTGTAAACAGTCTCTGGCAAAAATGCAAGGTAAGGCTGCGTACGATACACCCTTGTGGTGGGGCCCTTCCCCGGACACCGCACATAGCGGTAGTTTTGGTGCACCGGGCTGCCCTTTTTATATTATTTTTGTAACTTGTATTGTTTGTTTGTGTTAATTAGCATGCTAATCATTTAATCTAGGCAAATCCCCTAAGGCGTTGTCATTTTGTTCTATCTTAGTTTTATTTTATTTAATTCATAACTTTTTTAACCTAATTTATTTTGTCTAAAAGTAGTTTAAATCGGCTTCTTCGACTTTCGTTAGCAAGTCTTTAAAAGCTAAATTCTTTATTTCAAAATGGTATTTGTTAAGTTCATATAACGAATGGTCATTTAGATTAAAATAACTTTCCTTAAATTCAAGAAAATAACTTATCTCGTAAATTTTAACTTTTCATGATTAATATGGTAAATTGTGGACTCTACTCTTACGATCAAGTCATTCATGTGTGTCAGTTTCCTTCCATTGAGTCCCGAGGGTACTTGTACCCAAAAAATATAGCTATGTACCTAGAGCCATGTCATGTTATCATGATAATCTCAGTCAAGCCATGATCTATAGAACTCAGTTGGGCATGTGACTTAGGAAACCTCAGAAATCTCATGATCTCAGTTAATTTTCAAATAGTAGCACTAATCCGTCAGTCAACAGAAGTCAGTTACTCAGTCTATGTACCATCAGTTAAATCACATTCAGTCACTTCAGATGGGAGTAGAAGTTAGCACCGAGTGAATCCAAGGATGGGAACTCACCTGTCAGTTTAGGGTGTGATTCTTAGGAATCATCCTTGTGTTCCAGAACTACGTAGCCAGCGTAGGTTGTGACATCTTAACTTATCAGATTAGGGTTGATGAGGTGTCTTAATCTATCAGTTTAGGGTTCCCACCATTCTTATTTTGAGTACCTGCCAGCTAAGGGTCACTCATAGTTGTCCTTACCTGTGGCGCGGTATTGACACACTTTCAGTCGAGGCAGAGATTGGACCCCAACTTAGCTATATGTGTTATTAGGGCATGTCGGTCAAAAAACTATCTCCCACAATTTCAGTCCCAGTCTCAGTAAAAGAACTCAGATAGTTCTTCAGATTTTAGTATATCAGGATTGTCAGATGCAGTCAATTCAATTACAGAACGGAACACAGATAGTTCCATTAGATTCAGGACTGTCAGACATAGTTATTTATGTTATCAAAATTTCAGTATTTGTCATACTAGATATCAGTATATCATGTATTAGTGTCTAGATCTAGATATCACTTAATCACGATCTCAATTACTACGTATGCATGTTTGCACTCTTATGTTTATATCAGTCAGTCAGTTAGCATCGTTCATGTATGTAAACTCATTTTACATTTAGCCTACCTCACTCGTATACTTAGTACTCCCAGTTGTACTGACGCATTTTTGTTATGGTGCTTTCTTTCATCTTACACCATAAGTTCACAGATACGAGCTCCAAATCAATAGTAACAGTAGCATTCCAGTCGCATAGTTGCAGTGAGTCCTCATCCATTCGAGGACGATATTTATTTCATTTATTATTTCAGTTCAGTTTTGCTAGATGGAGTTAGTTGGAGACATGTTCCTTCAACTCCTTATTCAGACAGTATTTAGAAGCTTTCAAATTTAGCTCAAATTTGATTCAGATTTCAGTTGTTTTAGGTATTCGTTACCCCATATGGATGTTATGATTTGTTAGATATTTTATGCAGTTGAACCTTATGGCCTATTATTCATGTTTTTCATATTATTACGTCATATATTATAGTGTATAGGTACAGATATCAGTCATGGGATAGTTTGTGGTTCTTTGGGATCATAAGCACTGTGTAGCACTTCGGTTCAAAAAATTGGGGCGTTACAAACTTGGTATCAGAGCCTAAGGTTCAATAGAGTCCTAGGAAGTCTGAAAGCCACATCTAGTAGAGTTTTGTGCATGGGTGTGTTGCACGCCACATTTATGTGCAAGAGGCTATAAGATGTTTTAAGAACAGTTTTCCTTCTTTCGGTATTCATATCGTGCTAGTGAGCATAATCTCAGGTTAAACTCTTAGTCTAATCCATTTTTCTCTTATATCAGAATATGCCTCCAAAAAGAAGAAACCAGCCAGCTCCTCAGCCCAAAGATCCTTTGGCGAACATGTTTCTCATGCAGAGTTTAGGGCCGCATTCACCACACTTGCTCAGTCTATGGCTGCCCAAAATGAACGGCCACCAGTTATTCCAACTAATTCAGTGGCCAACTCAGCCACAGCTAGGATTTGGGACTTAACCCGAATGAACCCTCTATCTTTCTTTGGATCTAAGTTTGATGAAGACCCTCAGGAATTCATTGACCAAGTCCAAAAGGTCATAAACATCATGGGAGCTACTCCTTATCAGAGTACCGAGTTAGCCGCATGCTAGTTATAGGATATTGCTCACACTTGGTACAAACAGTAGAAGTACGAGAGGTTAGAGGATGCAAGTCCTATAGAGTGGGAGGAATTTATCCCGACTTTCTTAAACAGATTCTTTCCTCAAGAGCTAAGGGAGACAAAAGTTCTAAAGTTCATCAACCTCAGGCAGGGAAATATAACGGTTAAGGAGTATTCTGTCAAATTTACTCAGCTAGCCATATATGTCCCTCATGTGGTTGCAGACAACGGGGCTAAGATGAGCAAGTTTCTGTCAGGGGTGATTGATAGCGTGGTAAATGAGTGTAGGTCTGCGATGCTGAACAGTGATATGACTTTAGCCAGGCTCATGACTCATGCTCAACAAATAGTAGAGCATAAGATTAGGACTAGGGAGAGACAGAACAAGAGAGCAAGGTCAGACAGTTTCAGTTTTGCTCACTAAAATCAGAAGGAGGCAGTCGTTCGCAGTTTTATCCTAAACCAGCAATTCCATATCCTTTCTCTACCAGTGCCTCAGTGCCAAAATTCAAAAATGGCAACAGAAATCGAGTGCCAAGCTCTAAGTCTCAGGATAGTGTCAACAGTGCCTGAACTAATCCCCTATGTCAGACTTGTGGTAAGAACCACAAGGGTACCTGTAGGGCTGGTAGCGATGTTTATTTTGCTTGTAGTAAGCCAAGACATAGGATTAGAGAGTATTCGCAGTCAGGTCTATAGGGTCAGCAGAATCGCTCCACAACCCAATCCGATCACCCAAATCAGCAGGGTACCGCTTCCAGTGCTACTAGTGGGCAACGCCCAAATAGAATCTATGCTCTTCAGACCTGACAAGATCAGGAAAATTCTCCTGATATCGTTACTAGTATGTTACATATTTTCCATCTTCATATTTATGCTTTGTTAGATCCAGGTGCATCCTTGTCTTTTGTTACTCCTTATATAGCAGTCGATTTTGGAATCAGTCCCAAAATTTTAGTAGAGCTCTTTTTATTCTCTACCCCAGTGGTTAAAACCATCATAGCTCGGTGGGTATACAGACACTGCCCAGTTATGATATTTCAAAAATCCACGTTAGCAGATTTAGTCGAGTTAGAGATGACTGATTTTGATGTCATTCCTGCTATGCCACAGTCGACTACAGAACCAGGGTAGTTCAGTTTTAGTTCTCGAATGATCTCATCCTAGAGTGGAAGGGTAGTACTTCATTTTTTAGGGGTCATCTTATTTTCTACCTTCAGGCAAGGAACATTATTTTTAAGGGGTGTGTGTATCATCTCGTTCATATTAAAGATTCCAATTCTGAATCTCCTAGTCTTGAATCAGTCCCAGTTATAAATGAGTATTCAGACATGTTTCCCAAAGATCTTCTAGGCATTTCTCCCGAAAGTGATATAGACTTCGGTATTGATCTTCTTCCAGATACTTAACCTATTTCTATTCCTCCATACAAAATAACACCAGCAAAACTTAAAGAACTGAAAAATTAGTTGAAGGATCTCTTATATAAGGGATTCATCAGGCCCAATGTATCCCCATGGGGTTTACTAGTCTTATTCGTGTGCAAGAAAGATAGTTCTCTCAGGATGTGTATTGATTACCTTCAAATCAACAAAGTTACGGTAAAGAACAAGTATCCCCTTCCCTAAATAGATGACTTGTTTGACCAACTTCAGGGTGCCAGTTATTTCTCCAAAATATACCTCAGATCAGGTTACCATTAGCTCAGAGTTAGAGAATATGACATCCCGAAGATAGCTTTTCATACTCGGTATGGTCACTTCAAGTTTCTAGTTATATCCTTTGGTCTTACCAATGCCCCAGCCTCTTTCATGGACTTGATGAACCATGTGTTCAAGAAGTAATTGGACATGTTCATCATAGTCTTCATAGATGATATCCTAGTCTATTCTCGCACAGAGCGTGATCATCCAGACTATCTTTAGATTGTTCTTCAGAATCTCAGAGATCACTAGCTATTCTCCAAATTTAGTAAGTACGAGTTTTGACTAAGATCAGTAGCATTCCTTGGCCATATTATTTCTGGTGATGGAATTAGATTAGATTCTTAGAAGATCAAAGCGGTAAGAACCTGGCCTTGCCCCATCTCTCCATCAGATATCAGGAGTTTCTTAGGATTGGCTGACTATTATAGATGCTTTGTTGAGGAATTTTCTTCTATTGCATCCCCCATGTCCAGATTGACTCAGAAGAAGGTTAAATTTAAGTGGTCAGATCCTTGTGAGAAGAGTTTTCAAGAGTTGAAGACTCGACTCACCTCGGCTCTAGTTCTAGCTCTTCCAGATATTTCAGATAGGTTCGTGGTATATTGTGATGCATCCATAGTGGGTTTAGGTTGTTTCCTCATGAAACATAGTAAGGTCATAGCCTACGCCTCCAGACAGTTAAAGCCACATGAGAAGAATTATCCTACTCATGATCTTGAGTTAGCAGCCATAGTATTTGCCTTAAATATTTGGAGGCATTATCTATACGGAGTTCATATAGATATCTTTACGGATCATAAGAATCTCTAGTATGTTTTTTCTCAGAAAGATCTCAATCTTCATCAAAGAAGGTAGTTTATGACATGAGTGTCCTTTACCATCCGAGAAAGGCTAATGTTATGGCCGATGCTCTCAGTAGACTCTTCATGGGTAGTGTTTCTCACGTTAAGGACAACTAGAAGAAGATAGCTCAGGAGATTCATCAGATCGCTAGACTAGGTGTTCACTTAGCCAATTCTTTGGAGGGTGGTGTATGTGTTCAGGGTATTTTAGAGTCATCTCTAGTTTCTAAGGTAAAATAAAAGCAAGACAGGAATCCTAGCCTTTTCAAGCTAAAAGAGCCAGTTCAGAGTTAGTTAGTAGAAGTTTTCTTCCAAGGGGGAGATGAGGTTCTTTTTTGTCAAGGTCATCTGTACATTCCAGGCGTAGATGACTTAAAGCAGTGGATTCTTGCAAAAGTGCATGGCGCGCGATACTCTATTCATCCAGGGGCCACTAAAATGTACCACAACCTACGGGAAATCTATTGGTGGAGTAGGATAAAGAGAGATATTGCAGAGTTCGTGGCTAAGTACTCTACATATCAGCAAGTTAAGATAGAGCATCAGAAGCCTAGTGGACCCATGCAGGAGTTCACCATTCCTACTTGGAAGTGGGAAGAAGTGAACATGGACTTCGTGGTGGGTTTTTCTCGAACTCATCATCAGTACGATTCAGTTTGAGTTATTGTAGATAGGATGACCAAGTTAGCTTATTTTCTTCCAGTTCATACCTCTTATTCAGTCGAGGACTATGCCAACTCTATATCAGGGAGTTGGTCAGATTATATGGCGTTTCATTATCTATTATTTCAGATAGAGGTACCCAGATCACCTCTCACTTCTGGAAAGTGTTCCAAAAGGATCTTGGTACCCAAGTCCATCTCAATATAGCTTTTCATCCTCAGACAGATGGCCAAGTAGAAAGGACCATTCAGACACTTGAAGATATGCTAAGGGCATGTGTGCAATTGATTTCAAGGAAAGTTGGGATGACCACTTTCCTTTGATTGAGTTTGCATACAACAATAGCCATCATTCCAGTATTAAAATGTCTCCATTTGAAGTTCTTTATGGAAGGAGGTGTAGATCTCCAATTGGTTGGTTTGAAGTTAGTGAGGCCTCAGTCATAGGTCCTAACTTGGTTTTTGATGCCTTAGAGAAAGTTTAGTTGATCAGAGAGAGACATCGGGCTGCTCAGAGCCGACAGAAGTCTTATGCTGATGTTTATAGAAAGGATCTCGAGTTTGAGGTCGATGACTATGTCTATCTCAAGATCTCTCCCATGAAGGAAGTAAAGAAGTTCAGAAAGAAAAGGAAACTCAGTCCTCGCTATGTCGGTCCTTTCAGGATTCTTACTTGTTTAGGCAAGGTAGCTTATGAGCTTGAATTGCGTTCAGATTTAGCCTCATTTCATCCGGTCTTCCATGTATCCTTGCTCAAGAGTGCGTAGGTGACCTAGCAGTTGTAGTCCCTATTCAGAGCGTTGATGTTCAGAACAGTCTCTCTTATGAATAGATTTCAGTCAAAATCTTAGACTATCAGACTCATCGATTGAGGAACAAAGAGGTCCCTCTAGTTAAGGTTCTTTGGTGAAATAAGTCCGTTGAGAGTGCTACTTGGGAAGCAGAAGTAGATATGCGTACCAAGTATCTTTACCTCTTCTCCGCCGATTCAGATCAAGCTCAAGGTAATAGATTGCCTTAAGCTTATTCAATTTCATATTCATGTTCCCATTATAAATGTTGTATCTACTACTATTTCTACTCTGTCATGCGTTCATGTATTAGTTCAGTTATAAAATTATACATCAGTTATGCATTCTCGTCTTGAGAAACTCAGTTTATCAGAACACTCAATTAGCCATGCATCAGATGTGCATGAATTCAGTATATTTAGCATGTCAGTCATGAAGTCATGTCTCAGTCACTAATGTTCAGTTCATGTTCATTTATTATTTTCCCTCTTAGTCATTCTCATTTGAGGAAGAATATTCTCAAGGGAGAGATATTGTAATACCCGTGCTTATTCCTAGCTAGAAATTATCTTAAGGATGTCAGTACTTGCTTTGAAATACAAATCTATTTTTGTACCCATGGTATTTTTGAAATTTCTACTTTCTATCACATGGAAAATTGAGTTAGCTTTCTAACAATACCAATTTTGTCCAAATTCCATACCAGACAAGGAAGTTATGGATGTTTTACTCAGAACTGACCAAAATGCCCAGGTACGACGTCCAAGTTGATGTACCATCAAACAAGTGACGGACCACCACTTTGACTGTTACAGCCAAGGCAGTAGGGCCACGTTCTGGATAAGGATTGACGGACGAGTTGATGGACCGTCACATTTTTTACTGACCATCATCCAGGCCGTCAACTCTTATCCAGTGAACCCCATTTCTGGTCCACGTATGATGGTAGAAATAATGGACCTCAAGTTCCTTATGGACCATCAGTCGGGTCGTCACACACCACATTCAGTTTACTTCCAAGTTATTTTAACAGGGGTATTTTGGTCACTTACCACTCACCTATATATACCCAGATCAGTCTGAATTCAGCCATTTGGCTTATTATTATTTCACAAACAAAAACTAGGGTTTCTCTCTAAATTTAGACTCCAAGAACAAGACCCAATATTCTTCAAAAATCAAAGTATTTCTAATCCTTTAAGTTAAAAAAACATCAAGAACCTTGAGTCAGGTATGCGTAGTGTTCATCTATGGATCCATTTCGTTCATAGAGCTCAAGAACCATGTTTTAAATATTATTTTGTGATTGTCTTGTTGTGATATGAGCATGTACATGTTGATGATTGTTG
>JAPEIP010000011.1:91193264-91213655 GCA_026120095.1 Capsicum chinense | reverse complement strand
CTTGTTCTTCTCTACTTTATATTTGATAGCAAATATAATGATGATTGTAATTATGTTGTAATTTTTTTGGTACGTGTTTTAATGCATAATTCTCATTCTAATAGTACTAGTGCATAAGAACAAGCACCATTGAAATTTTACATATTATTCTTCAAAAATAAGCTAAATACTTCAAGCCCACTCTTTGAAGAAATTAAATTTCTCGATAAGACTTGAAGTAGGGGGCATTTGTGGACAACGAAATTTTAATAAATTAAAATCTGTACGAAATTTGGATTATATTAAATTCAAAATATATTAGTCTCAAATAAATATTGTGGATTAATATAATTGAATTAAGAGAAAAGGGTCAAAAACACCTCTCTACTTTTATTAATTGGTCATGTTTACCCTTAGTCAAATTATAGGATCAAATATACCCCTACCGTTAGTAAAGTTATCAAATATACCCCTCATTTTAATATTTTTCCATTATGGCAAGTTAAGAGCCATGTGGGGTGATATTTTGGGTGAGGTGGCTGTCATGTGGCGTGCCACCTCATCGTGCGATTTTTCTTATTTTTTTCATTTTAACTTTTATTTTCATCAAACTTTTATTAATATATTTAATATTATAAATTTTAAAAAGAAAATTAAATTATTAAAAAAAATCAACAGCAGCCCCCTTTTCCTTTACCCGTGAACTTCCACCACTCCACTGCACCTCCACAGTTCCACCACCCATCACCCCTCACTTTCGTTGTTTTGTCGAACCTCATCGGAGAAGTCATCTCCGGTGAACAAAATAATAAAATAACAACAAATAAAACCCCCAGTTGCTATTTCCTTTTCCATTTCTCCATCTTCCCCATTTTCGAATTTTTACATTGCTTGAAGTTTTCCAACTAATATGTTTTCTTAGTATGATGTGCATATTTAGATCAAATGTCTGTCGTTCATATATCCACTTATTGTCCAGACCCCCTCCCCCCGGTGCTGTTAAGTTATAATAATTAGTAGTATTAGTTTTTCAATCCTGAAACCTTTATCAAATTACATATGGCCTTTTACATATCAATTCTTCCTCTTTTTGCTTGGTGTTACAAATTGTACAATGGGTCACTCGATAACTTTCTTTCTGGTGCTATCAGCTTGGTGGACCTCTATCACTTCCATGGGGATTATATATGCTTATATGTCAATTAATAAAAATACACAATGATGTATGAAATACAATGATCGTGTAATTTTATCTTTGTCCTATTACATGGTATAAGAGTTATTAATTTTATTTTTTGTTGTTTCATTCACCGGAGATGACTTCTCTGGTGAGGTTCAACAGAACGATTAAAGTGATGGGTGGTGGCTGGTGGAACTGTGGTTGTGCAGTGGAGTGATGTAGTTCACGGGTAAAGGAAAAGGGGTCTGCTGTTGATTTTTTTTAATAATTTAATTTTCTTTTTGAAATTTATAATATTAAATATATTCATAAAAGTTTAATGGAAATAAAAGTTAAAATGAAAAAGAGAAGAAAAATTGCACGCTGAGGTGGCACGCCACATGACAGCCACCTCACCCAAAATGTTACGCCACATGGCTCTTAACTTGCCATGATGGAAAAATATTAAAATGAGGGGTATATTTGATAACTTTGCTGTAACGCCCCGAAACCCGCTCCCGAGATGTCACACGGTGCTCAAGACTACAAGTAGCCTTAAGCTAACCCAATCTGCCTTCTACTAAGTCTAAATCTCATAACAAGGAAAATATAGACATAAAATTCATACTAAATGCGGAAAACTGACTAAAATATCTGAGAATAATCTGAATATAATGTCTGAAAACCAATACTGTAAATCTGAATAACATCTAGCAGTCTGACAAGCCTCTACTACTAATAACTAGAGAGTCACTGGGATAAACCACCAGCTAACTTGAACTGTGTGAAAAAATAACTGAATCATATAAACTAATGAGCTAAAATATCTGAATGACTAAGTCCTGAACTATGAGGACTCACCAACTGTCGGATGTAGATGGAGATGCTCGAACTACTTATGCTACTGATACTGAGCATATGAACGTACATTATGAGATAATGTAGCACATAGACGTATATGTGGATCATTACTTTGAGGATGTACTGAGTATATGAGGGTGAATGCATAAGTAAAATATCATCTCATCATCATAATTTGTAAAACAATGCATACTAAAAGTAAATGACTCACATAAGCTGGAATACCTGAAATACTAAAATCTGTAATCATGAATAGCAAAACATACTTTATAAATCTAGTGACTCATAACATTTAGTTTCTATAAGCTGCACTAATATTCTGTCTGTAAATCATACTGTCTAAGTGTAAAAGGATTCACTTCTATATCTGAAATCTGAAAGCTGAAATTATAGCTAATATCTTTCTGTATAGCATAATCTGAGTAAATTTGTGAGCCTTCACACTTAGTTTTCTAAAAGATTTTCTATTATTCTTTTCTATTAGGGAAAACTATTCTGCAAGGGAAGTTTTTCTAACCGACATAAATCATGTGACCTAACATGGAGTCCAAAGTCTCGTTCTCCTAAGGGGAAAATCTTACGATGGGAAGAGGTGTCATACTCTTACCAAGGAGTATAACCTGAGTTAAGTGATCACATATGTAACTGTCATCCATGTAGAAGTGGGAATAATCTGATAATTTGTACCTACGTTGGCTATATAGTTCTATGGAACATAGGGTACGCTAATCCCATACTTCCAACTCAGTGCTAAATACTACTCCTTTTAGGCTGGGCTAATTCTGTTGGAAATCCACTTTAAAACTAGCATAGGGGTTTATTCTAAAACCAATCATGCATTTATCTGATTAAATTTGTAAATAAAGTTTATCTGAATTCTTTAATCTGTAATAAATCTGTAAAGTGGATTTCAAATCCTATCTGAGGATCAAAAGATTAGAGCTTTACTGAATAATCTAAAAATAATCTGATCATAAAATGCTTAAAGCATCATCTTTTTTGAAATATCAACATAAAAACTAGGGTTTAATAACCCATGCATCAAGTTCATGTAAAAACATCATAAAATTCATGCTTGATAATGAAAATAATGATAATTCATCTCAAAATTTGAAAAATACTGCAATAGACATGAAAATATGAAGATAAGCATGCAATTCAACTTTAAAATTTCTCAAAAATTCATAATCTTGCAATTAGCAAAATGGGTATGAACCCTAATTCAAATCTCATGTATATTCACTCAAAATCATATGAATTAGTAATTAAAACTTGGTTTTGGACACAAGGATGGAAGAAGATCCTTGTTCATAAACCCCGCATACCTTAATTAACTATTAGCTGAAGAATCTTTAATTATTGATTCCTATTTGAGTTCTTGAAGATGAGTTCTTGATTATTTTGCTTTGGAAATCCTCAATTTAGAGCTTTCTTGGAGAAACAATGATGGAATTTGATTTCTTGGAGAATAAGCTTTGGAGCTCTAGGGTTTTTCTTTGAGAGAGAAAGGATGAAAATAAGCCTAATCTTATATTTTTGGACGGATTGGGGGCCTTGGGAATTGACCAAAGTGCCCTTTTAAAACTTTTAATCAGATCTGGAAAAGCAACATTTTTCTGATTTGGCTGGCCACCGCGACGCGCCACTATCGTGGTGGCTCACTGAAAAATGACAAGTGGGAACTGGAAGACCTCTACGATGCGAAGCAATCGCGGTGCACTATAGAAATGCCATTTTGGCCATCGGTGTGACACAGCGCCATCGCTTGGCCTACTGGAAATGGATAACTGAGAAATTGGATCTCTCTGCGATGCGGTACAATCGCGGAGATCCACTGGAATTGACAAATAGGAATTGACCCCTCTCCGCGACGCGGTGCTAGTCGAGATGGCACACTGTCAACACTAAAAGTGCCATAAATTCTCAACTGAGTATCGAATTTAGGCGAATTTGGTATCGATGGAAAGCTTATTCAATTATCTACACAATTGAGGGTCTAAATCTGGAGAATTCCACATGGAATAAATGTTGTTCATTTTTAAGCTAACCCATAATATTCTAGGAGCGAAATTAAGCTAGAAAAAAGTACGGGGTATTATATTTATTAACGGTAGGGTATACTATAATTTTATTAAGGGTAAACATGACCAATTAATCAGAGTAGAGGGGTATTCTTGACCATTTTCCCTTGAATTAATTATTTAAGTTCAAACATGTATGAATTTAATTAAAGTCCAATTTTATTAGGTTAGCTCATTGATTTGGGCTACAAATGATGAACCCACTTTGTTAAACTCAGGATATTGTCATATTCTAGAGGCCCAAATGAGTGCCACGTGTCAAATAACGTGGCATACGAAGTTAAGTGAAAGAGTCAATACAACCATGCCACATGTCAAAATGATGCAGCAGGCTTAGTGAAATCAAAAGCCCATAAAAGTGTCACATCACTTAAATTTGATTGGTCAAAAGAAATTCACCTTCACCATGACTCTTCCTTTTACACAAATATAAATTGGGGTCTCATAATTTAGAAAAAGGCCGAACAACTATAACAAAAAGCAAGAGAAAGCTCGTGGATCAAACGCCGCAATTTCTATACAAAACTCAAGCATTCAAATTCAAGTTCATCAGAATTCAAGATCAAGACCACAAGATTCAAGATCAAGATCAAAAGCCAAGTACAAGTCAAGATCAAGTCCGTCAAATTTTCAAATCAAGTTCAAATTCAAGATTACGCTCGAAGCTCTTGAATTTATATTTGAAAAGGTGACCACAAGATTCAAGATCAAGCCCAAAACCCAAGTACAAGTCAAGATCTAGTCCGTCAAATTTCCAAATCAAGTTCAAATTCAAGATCAAGCTCGAAACTCTTGAATTTATATTTGAAAAGGTGAATTAAAGGATTCATAGAGGTTGTAACACTCATTTATTTAAATTAATAAAACGATTGTTACAATATTTTCTTGTCTCGATTATTATTTTTCGGTCTCAAAATTTTATTGTCCAACAATAATTAAATACGATTTTGCAAATGCAGTAAAACGAAAATTTTTGTCAGAATGGTTACTTTCCCTTTGTTAGCAGATGTGCAAACAGAAGACGCGTAGTGAAAACTCTGATCACCAAGGCAACTTTTTTCGATTGGAACCAAGTTAATGTTATCAATCCCTAAAGCAAAGCCCCAAGATCAGTCCACACCGAAACACATGCCCTCAAAAAAAGAAAATACAACATTTATTAGTAGAGAAGCAAACTTAAGCCATCTAGTTTGATATAATCTATCAAATGTGAGATTTATCAAAAGAATTGATAGTTAAAAACACCTAAACTATCACTTTTTCGAGAATTTTATATCTTAACTATCTATTTCTCTTTACCGACCTAAATTATCATTGGCTTTATATTAAAATACACCTCAATATTATTGAGCTGGTAAATTATTTTTTTCCCAAAACAGGTGCCTATAGACCACTTAAAAGTAAGCGTAGAAATTGTAGGAAGTTATTATGTACACTTAACAGCAAGTTCTAATCCTGAAGAAATGTTGAGTGATGCCATGCCAGAAAGAACAAAATTCTTAAAATGTCAACCTTATTTTTGAGCTAAATTATTTATGCATATAGTTTTAATTACAAAAGAAAAGGAGTATTGATCTTCACAAAGAAGAAACTGAAAGAGAGAAGACTTTGTTTGTACCTTGAGCAGCACAAAATTTTTTATGAATCGCTTTAATTTATAATTGTGAAAAAGAATTCTACATGTTCTTTTCTATTTATTTTACTTATTATTCTTTTTCTTGTTATTTTAGAGAGAGAAGTCGTGTTTATGTCCTTGAATTCTGTTAGTTTTAAGGAGCAAATATGAGCAAGTCCATTCATGATAAGCGTAAGTTGAGACTAAACTAAAACAAAAGCAAATTTATTCTATTTCTGATAGGTGAGGGATAATCTGAACAAATCCATCAATAAGGATAATATTTGGGAGCGAAATCAAAATAGGGACAATTTTCACAATTGAGGGTCATTTGGCCTTTTTCCAATGATTATTGATCTTCAGAGTGTAAATGGTCAAACAATGTCTAAAACGAGGTTGTGAGTTCTAAAAAAGGAAAGTAAAAACGATGAGTAGAGAGAAAACAACGCTAGATGACCATTTCAACCACTAAAATATGTAGACGTAATAAAATAAGGTAGCAACATCAACAAAAACTGAAAGAAAACCTTGGCAAAATGTTCCACCAAAAAACCTGGCGATAATATTGGCCAAACCAGACAGAATTGAAACTTCTCACATTCAGCCCCCTTCCATTTTTTATTTTTTTTTTCGCATATCTTTAGGTTTGGGGAAAATCATCAAGGGGCTGGAGATGAAAAGGAAACATAAACTACCACCCCTACACCATACCCCTACCCCTATCATGTCACTATCTTCAGGCATGCACATTTTATTGGTATTTTTCTTTTTCTTTATCACAAATCCATGTGTCATTCTTCATGTCTCTGCTCATGATGATGCTGCACCTGCACGATCTTTTCCATCTTTTACCCCACAAGACAATTACCTTGTTGATTGTGGTGCCACTTCCCCTATCACACTTCCTGGGAACAAAGTTTTTCAACCTGATCAAAATGCAGCCAAATATCTTTCTTATAGTGGTAAGGACATTCAAGCATCTGCTTCGGAAAAAATTAACGTTCCTTCAACTATATACCTTAATGCAAAAATCTTCACAACCGAAGCTACGTACACGTTTCATGCTAGTAGTCCTGGTTTGCAGTGGATCAGATTACATTTTTGGCCCTTTAAGTACAATGAGTACGATCTCGAAACAGCTAAATTTTCTGTTCGAACGGATATGTTAGTCCTCATCCGTGCCTTCCAAATCGGGAAAGGTGAGGCTACTGTCAAAGAGTTTGTTGTTAATGTCACCAAGGAGCGTTATGCTATTAAATTTGAACCAGCTAAAGGGTCTACGGCATTCGTTAATGCCATCGAATTTGTTACTATCCCTGCCAAGATGCTTGATTATTCTGTACCTGTACTTTTTCCCGTATCACAAAAATTTGATCTTTCTAAAAGTAACTTTGAGACTATGTATAGGCTTAATGTTGGGGGTCCTGCTTTGGATTCAGCTAATGATACTCTTGGACGAAATTGGGTGTCTGATGCACAATTTCGAAACAACTCCACAGGTGAAGAGGTATCTACACAACCATCTTCTATTAATATTTGAAATCATCAGGAGGTTCCCCATTGATTGCTCCACCTGCAGTTTATAGCTCTGCTGTAAAGATGGGAGATTCAGAAACTACACTTCCCAATTTTAATATATCATGGACTATGGACATTGACACAGTATATCCCCACTTGATTCGCCTACATTTCTGCGATATTATTAGCAAAGCGCTTCATGAACTCTATTTCAACGTGTACATTAATGAAAAGATGGCCATTTCTGGGCTGGATCTGTCATCATTGACAAACCATTTGTCTACAGCCTTTTACAAGGATTTTATAGTAGATTCCACCATGGTATCAAACCCACTCGTCATCCGTGTTTCTCCTGTGAAAGATGCCCAAGGTTTTAGAAATGCAATTTTAAATGGCCTTGAGTGTTTCGGATGAATAACTCAGTGGGTAGCTTAGATGGGGAATATGGTGTTGATGGAAAAAAACAAAATGGCCCAAGCAAAACAGTGGCTTATGTTGGATTTGCAATGATGTTTGGAGCCTTTGTGGGGTTGGGTGCAATGGCTGTTAAATGGCAGAAGAGACCTCAAGATTGGCAAAAGAGGAATAGTTTTTCATCTTGGTTGCTTCCAGTTCACGCTGGCGATATGACTTTTATGTCATCATCATCGCGCAGGAGCCAATTCTTCTCATCAAAAAATATGGGATTAGGTCAATACTTTACTTTTGCTGAATTGTCAGACGCCACCAGAAACTGGGAACCTAGTGAAATAATCGGAGTTGGTGGCTTTGGAAATGTTTATTATGGAGAACTTGATGATGGGACGAAAGTTGCTGTCAAGAGAGGCAATCCACAATCTGAACAAGGCATAAATGAATTCCAGACTGAAATTCAAATGTTATCTAAGCTAAGGCATCGCCATTTAGTGTCGTTGATTGGGTATTGTGATGAAAGCGCTGAAATGATATTGGTTTATGAGTTTATGCAAAATGGTCCATTGAGAGATCATCTCTATGGAAAGGATATGCCACCTTTATCTTGGAAACAAAGATTAGATATCTGCATTGGTGCTGCCCGTGGGCTTCATTACCTCCACACAGGTGCATCTACTGGGATTATACATAGAGATGTCAAAACCACCAACATTTTGCTTGATGAAAATCTCGTTGCCAAGATGGCTGATTTCGGACTATCAAAAGATGGCCCTACCACAGAGCAGACTCATGTGAGCACTGCTGTCAAGGGAAGTTTTGGCTACTTGGATCCTGAATACTTTAGGAAGCAGCAACTGACAGACAAATCTGATGTCTACTCATTTGGGGTGGTACTTCTTGAAGCCTTATGCGCTCGTCCTGCTATTAATCCAGCATTACCAAGAGAGCAAGTGAATTTGGCAGAATGGGCAATGCAGTGGAAAAGAAAAGGATTATTGGACAAGATCATTGATCCGACACTTGTAGGACATATTGATCCAGAGTCGATGAAGAAATTTGCAGAAGCAGCAGAGAAGTGTTTGGCTGAATATGGTGTTGACAGACCTTCTATGGGTGATGTTTTGTGGAATTTGGAGTACGCGTTGCAGCTGCAAGAAGCCTCATTAAAAGGAAAGGCCGAGGATGAAAACAGACCAATTGTTACACCAATTTCTCCTGCTACAACTGTCCATGTTGCTGTTGTTGCTGATAACCAACACATTTCTTCATTAGAGCAGCATAGAGATCCTACAGAGGTTCAAGCCATTGATGAGAATTCGGGGACTGCTATATTTGCTCAATTTGCTCCTCTCAATGGATGATAAAAGGAAGGAACACTTGGCTTGTTTGATAGACAAATCGAGAATCTACAACAGGTTATATATGAAATACGTGTGTATGCTTATGTATGTGCTGAAATTCAGCTTTTTTATAGATGCCATTTTGCTGAAAGAATTAATTAAGAGCTGAATTTTACTTCAAAACAATGTATTCTTTCACATAATTTACTACTTCACCACATTATTTTTCTTTTTTTATATTGGTATATCCTGCATCCTTTAGTTTCTTTCTTTGAGATATATTGAAAAGCTCAATCAGCGGATCTATCATGTAGTTCTTTTAAGTATTTGTATCATATTTTTATAAATCATTATTGTTAGTACTAGAGTAATGAACATTCAAGTTCCAATTTGTAGTCTTTTTCTTTTTTTTTAATCACGAGTTCCAAAAGGTCAGTTCTTGCCTAGAGCATAACACGATTACTATTATTACTCCATTTAAAAAGGAATGACTACTGTTTTTTTAAATTCATTTAAAAAGAATAAGCCTTTTTTTTTACAATTCGTTAATTTCAACTTTCCACATAAGATATTTAAAACCACAAAATAAAAGGAAATTTTGATATATTTGACATAATTTTAATATAAGACCACAACATTCAAAAGTCTTTTTATTTTCTTAAACTCCGTATCAATTTATTTTTTTTAAAGGGAGGGAGTATTTATCGAATATAATACAATTTAGTAATTTTTGGCATTAAGGGTCCCTGACCAGATTTGGCTTTGTCAAACCAAGAATGAAGAATCATTATGGGCATTCATACATTCTCTTATGCCATAAGCACTCTTTGCAAAGGAAATATGTCAAATTAACCATTAGTCCCAAGAATAAGATTAAAAAAAGGTGCAGCAACTAGCAATGGTCTTCTCCACTTACACCTGCCAAATTTTCACATCAAGTATATGAAAAATCTAATAGAAACTCAATAGAAGGCAACCATTATCTTAAAGGTGTAGTCCACATAGAGAGGTACAAAAAAATGATGATTGTAGCCCTGCCAAGTCGGCATAGTTTGTGAAGAAAACTCTGCTTAAAAATCCTCCTTTTATAAAGACCAGCAGGATAGCAGTTGTGAAAGTCAATATTACAAATTAAAGCAATTTTGAAAGGTCATATGCAGGAAATTGGCAGTAAGAGGAGTGAATAAAGCTTGTTAACAAAAGAAGAGTGAAGAAAACTCGCAAAAAGAAAATACATAGAATCACACAAAACTATAGCATATGCCAGTCCCAACAACAATGCTTCAAGAACCAAGATATAAGAGCAAGAAACAAATTGATATTTCAAGCAATTATCCTGCTATATAATTTTCCCTTGGAAGAAGATTTCATACCTCAAAGAATGAATTTCTTTTGTTTGATCGGGTAATAATGTCAGATTTCATTCATAATTGGATACAGCTGATTACAAAAGGAGTAGTAAAGTCCTGAAAATGCCTTGGGCCTCCTAACTAAACGTCAATGAAACTGCCAAAATCTAAAAGCATAAGGGAATTATTGACATCAAAAAGATTATACCATGCAAAAAGGTTTAGTAAGCATCTGGACTTTAGAGCATAAAGTGAAGTTGTGTTTCCATCAAAACACCTCTGATTCTTCTTATTCTAAATATTTTATATATGCACTGTGGAATCACCCTCCAAATATTTCTGATGGATTTCCCAACTCTGTAGCTACCCCATGACCAAAAAAATGACTTTGCATGGCTCAAAAAAAAATCTTACAATTAAATGTGTAGATTTCATCTGCAAATGGTAATCACCTCAAATGCCGTTCACTTGGCCAAGTGTGGAATGGTGGATACAGTAGGCAACAGAAACAAAGCTCCCTACACACACATCACAAAACTTGAAAGAAGGGAAAGCAAGCAACACCAAAAAGGATTGCAATGGATGCAAGATACTATTTTCAAGCTTGAGATTAAGAAGTGAAACCTTCAACCATTAAAGCTTCATAATATTCCCTCTAAATCCTTGTGCATGTGCTATAAATTTCTGTTTATTCTTAAAAACGTTAAACATAGAAACTTTTCTACTGAACATATCACTTTCATTTGCTCTAACAATTTCGCCAGACTCAATTTTCCCAATACTTTCATTCTCTACTATCAATTTTCCCAATACTTTCATTCTCTACTATCAATTTTCCCAAACTTCTCCCTGATAGATGATCACTCAAGTTTTTTCCACATAGCCAGGATCCAGATTCAACTGTCACTCAAATAAAGATGGCACAACCTGGAACATTACGTTTAGAAGGAAGTTGTTGTTTCGGGTACACAATATGTATGTTTGCAAAATCCACTTCAACACAAGTTCAAGATTATATCTAGAACACTATGAAGTTTTTCAACACCTTCAACACAAGTTCAAGATTATATCTAGAACACTTATGAAGTTTTTCAACACCTTCAACACAAGTTCAAGATTATATCTAGAACACTTACGAAGTTTTTCAACACCTTCAACCCAAGTTTAATATGAACTATCAAAGAAGTGTGTTATTTTTAAGAAATAAGATGAAACAGAAACATAGTCAAGTCCTCCGAATTCACAGAGTGTCCTTAAGGAATTAATTTCCCTCAAGTACCCAAGGTTGCGGAATTTTTCTCCCAAGATAAAATGGTTTCACAATCAGAATGTAGCAGAAAAATGTAGGTTATATAACCATGAAGTGTCCCTTTGGAAAGGAGGCAATGATTCATCGAAAAGGTGTATCATTTCGAAATAGTCATGTCTGTCCTCCATTCGACACAGTATGTCTTTTCGAACAGTCACAACCATCCGAACAATATATCTTTTCTAAACAGTCACAACCATCCGAACAGTCATCCCTTTTTCGAAACAGTGTGTCTTTACTGAAAGAGTTGTGTCCCTTTCGAGCAACCTTTCAGTGTTTCTGCATGCACGTTAATGGAGAAAAAATATTTTTGGTTTCTTGGATCACTTGTTTTTTCCAATTTTCAAATAAATTTTGTCCAAAAAATTAATCTCATCGATCATTTGGAGCTAAAGCTGAAGCCGAACCGAGCGAGCAGCGACGACGACAGCGTGAGGCACCTTTTAGTTCTTGTCTCACTATTCACTTGAAGGAGTGTTTCTTAATAAGAACACAATAAAGTTTCTTTCTCCTACCAATGTGGGAGAAACAGACTTTCCTTTAGTGAGTACACTTTTCTTTTAAGTATGATCACTTTTCCTCCAAGAATTTTTCTTCATTTTCCATTCACACCAAATGAACCCAAGAATCCCCCACATGAATGGGGAATGACTACTCTTTGTAAAAAATTTTACGAACATGTATGTGATCATCAAGCAAAGACTGATTATATCTGGATAAGTGGGTTTTCTTTTGAAATTTCCATAGTGAATATGCATTGGATGCGTTTGTTCCATCGATAGATTTGATATCTTTGAACCGTCGAGCTTTAATGTACACCTAGACAACACATGTCAGACAACCATCCTTTTACCGTTTATGGTTCTCGCAGTTTTGTTCATTTCAGCCATGAATATGTCTCGATTTCATGAGAGCTCAGAGATTAGGCCTTTACTAATATTTTCCTTGAATCGGCTTCACTTCACCCTCACATAGGTGATTTCTAAACGTTTAATCCTATAGATTAAACTATTTGATCAAATCTGTCAAATTTAGATAATCATTAAAAGACTTCACACCATAAGTCTTATCCTTATTTACTAAACATTGTCTACATATGAGAATGAGTTGGGTATATTGACAATGTTGAACCTGTCAGACACAACTTTGTTTGATATTCTTGAACCTATCTTTTGAGATCTCTAATATGCTAAGTAGAGTTACCATCATGTTGACTTATCCTAGGCCGTAAAACCCATTTCCTTGGATGTTCTGTCAACTCTCTCTCTCTAGATAGTCCTTTTGTAAGTGGATTCGACACATTATCCCTTAACTTCACATAGTCAACAGTGATAATCCTATTAGAGAGAAGTTCTCTAACGGTATTATGTCTCCATCTTATGTGACGAGATTTATTGTTGTAGATCATGCTCCCTGCCCTACCTTTTGCTGCGTGACTATCACACTGTATACATACTGGTGTCAATGGTTTGGGCCAATAAGGAATATCTTTCAAGAAATTTTGAAGCTATTATGCTTCTTCATCGGCTTTATTTAGTGTGATAAACTCAGATTCCATTATGGAGTGAGAAATACATATCTATTTAGACGATTTCTAAGAGACTGCTCATACATATCCACTCGTGGATTTTACTTTATTTGATTCGATGATCCAATTTGTATCACTATATCCTTCAAGTACCACGAGATATTTATTATAATACAAAGCATAGTCTTGAGTGTATTTAAGATACCCCAAAACACTTTTCATTGCCATCTAATGAGTTTTATTGGAATTACTCGTGTACCGACTCAGCTTACTAATAACACATGCTATGTCTGGCCGTGTACAATTTATGATATACATTAAACATCCCAACACTCTTGCGTAGTCCAACTGTGAGTCACTTTTACCTTCATTCTCTTAAAGTGCAAAGCTCACGTCCAATGAAGTCTTACCAATCCCAAATTCCAAATACTTGAACTTGTCAACTACTTTTTCAATTGAATGAGACTGTGACAATGCCAAACCTTGTGGAGTTCTATGGATTCTTATTCCTAAGATCACATCCCCAACTCCAAGGTCTTTCATATCAAACTTACTCTCAAGCATTCGTTTTATAGCATTTATGTCAGAATTGTCTCTACTGATGATCAACATATCATCCATATAGAAACATATAATGACCTTGTGATTTGGAGTGTCTTTAATGTAAGCACATTTATCACATTCGTTTATCTTAAACCCGTTTGCCAATATGGTTTGGTCAAACTTCGCATGTCACTGTTTAGGTGCTTGTTTTAGTCCATAAAGTGACTTAACTAGTTTGTACACCTTCTTTTATTTACCAGGAACTACAAAATCCTTGAGTTGTTCTATGTAAATTTCTTCCTCCAATTCTCTATTTAGGAATGTTGTTTTCACATCCATTTGATGGATTTCAAGACCATATACCGCCATCAAGGCAATTAACATCTAAATTGACGTTATCCTTGTTACAGGCGAGTATGTATCATAGTAATCAAGACCTTCTGTTTGTTTGAAGCCTTTTACTACAAGTCTTGCCTTGTATTTGTCAATAGTACCATCCACTTTCTTTTTCCTTTTGAAGATCCATTTAGAACTTAAAAGTTTATTTACTGGAGGAGGATCAACCAACTCCCACGTATGGTTGCTCAAGATTGATTCAATCTCACTATTGATTGCTTCTTTCCAAAAGGATGAGTTTAAAGATGACATCACTTCTTTAAATATTTGAGGCTCATTTTCTAAGAGAAATGTTACAAAATCCGATCCAAACGAAGTTAACGTTCATTATTTCCTTTAAGGTTTGGTTTTTTCTTTTCACAATTTTATTAGATTGAGGTGAATAGAGGTCATAGTTTGATGGACAATTCCATTCTTTACACATATTTCCACAAAGGGAGATTCATATTCTCTTTTCTTATCACTTCTTATTATTTTGATCATTTTCTCTAACTGATTTTTAAATTCTGTATTATATTTCCTAAACGCCTTTATTTATTTATCCTTACTGTTTAGAAAATAGACATAACAATATCTAGTGTAATCATTAATAAAAGTTATGAAATGTTTTTTTTTACCACGAGATGGTGTTGACTTTATATAACAAATATCAGTGTGTATTAAGTCTAAGGGATTGAAATTACCTTCAACGGACTTATATGGATGCTTAGCATACTTTGATTCCACCCACGTTTGACATTTTGATTCATTGCACTCAAAGTTTGGCAACATTTCTAAGTTAATCAGTTTTCGCAAAGTTTTGTAATTGACATGTCCTAATCGTTCATGCCACAAATCATTAGACTCAATCAGGTGAGAAGAAATAGAACTTTTATTGATTTCAACAGTCATTATATTCATCTTAAATAGGCCATCAGTGAGGTAGCCTTTTCCTACGTACACTTCCCCTTTGCTAATTATAATTTTTCAAAAAATAAATACATATTTGAATCTATTTTTGTCAAGAAGTGATATGAAAATCAAGTTCTTTCTTGACATTGTTGAGAGCCAATACTTTGTCTGATGTCATTTTCAAGCATACTTTTCCTGTCCCTTCAACTTTTGTAGTTACGGAGTTTGCCATATAGATATTCTCTTTGCCTTGAGCTGGAGCGAACACAACAAACAACTTTTTATTTACACAAATATAGTGGGTGGAACCAAAATCCACCCACCATTCTCGAGGATTTCCCACAAGTTACATTCAGATAGCATGGCACACAGATCGTCCATTTCGTTCTTAGATTCAGCCATATTTGCTTGATCCTTCTTTTTGCCTTTCTTTGGGGCATGGCAATCTGTAGACTTGTGGATAATCTTGCCACAATTAAAGTGTTTCCCTTTGAATTTTTTCTTAGGATGATTATTTTATTTTCCATCTTTCTTCTGCTTCTTTGAGTTGTTAGGGTCGTCTTCTATAATATTTTCTCCATTCATTGAAGAATTTTCTTTAGACCTCTTCTCTGTAGTTTTGTTGTCTTTCTCAATGCACAACCTCACAATGAGGTCTTAGACTGTCATCCCCTTTCATTTATGTTTCAAGTAATTCTTGAAGTCCTTTCACAAAGGTGACAACTTCTCAATTATTGCAACAACTTGAAATTCCTAGTTCATAACCAAACCTACAAAAAAGTTTATGTGAACATTAAGAACATTTTTAGTATGTTCAAATAAAGTATTCATTAAATTCATACCTTCAGCAAGGGTATCGTGGATGATGACTTGTAATTTTTGTACTTGAGAAACGACAGTCTTGCTGTCAATCATTTTGTACTTAAGGAATCGTGCAACAAAAACTTCTTGTTTCCTATATCCCTAGTCTTATATTTCTTTCTAGTGCATTCCATAATTCTTTAGATGTCTTCATTTAGCTGTAAACATTGTATAAGTCATTTTGGAGTCCACTTAGGATATAATTCCTACATAGGAAATCAGAATATTTCCATGCCTCTATTACAACAAACCGCTCCTTATTCAATGTTTCTTCAGGCACTTCTGAAGCATCTTCTGATATAAACCTTTGAAGATATAAGGTTATAAGATGGAAGAACATCTTCTGTTGTCACCGCTTAAAATCAACTTTAGAAAATTTTCTAGGCTTTTTCGCTAGTGCCATAGCGGGTGTCGCATTTGTGCGACTGGTTGTAGCAACACTAGTTGCTGCCACACTTGTCACACCATCAACATGACTGTCTGTAGTAATTTTTCCTATCACAAAAAGACAGTCAACTTTAGAATATCACAATACTAATTAAAAGTTTATAGCAACTTTAATCACTACTTATTTCTTGTTTTACAATGAAGTTTTTATGACTTCCAGTCGTTAACCGAATGAGCTTTAACTTGTGATGAAGTTTTTATTTCTTCAAATCACTTGTTAAGTTCAAACAGTGTAGAAAGCATAAAGCTTTAATCTCTAGAAATCAAACAATACAGATTACGAAAAATTAATTCTTTAAGATTGTTGTTCCGGGTACACAATCAGTATGTTTGCAAAACTCACTTCAACACAAGTTCAAGATTATATCAAGAACACTTACGAAGTTTTTCAATACCTTCGACACAAGTTAAATATGAACTATCA
This sequence comes from Capsicum chinense, assembly GCA_026120095.1. Classification (NCBI taxonomy): domain Eukaryota; kingdom Viridiplantae; phylum Streptophyta; class Magnoliopsida; order Solanales; family Solanaceae; genus Capsicum; species Capsicum chinense. The sequence continues at coordinate 91,196,940 of JAPEIP010000011.1, read as the reverse complement.
AAGAAGTGTGTTATTTTTAAGAAATAAGATGAAACAGAAATATAGCCAAGTCCTCCGAATTTACGGAGTGCCCTTAAGGAATTAATTTTCCTCAAGTACCCAAGGTTACGAAATTTTTTATCCCAGGATAAAATGACTTCACAATCGAAATGTAGTTGTATGATACAAGACAAAGAAGGAAAAACACAAAACATACCCCAAACAGTCCACAAATTTAAGAAAAACCATGGACCAAAAGGAGACCTCACTCGGATTCGACAAGTATAATAAGAATACAAGAAACAAGGGTGTATTTGACACCCAAAAATAGCCAACAACTCAACAATAACGAGATGAATAAGATGAAAACAAGAATAACCAGATTCAGATTCCACAACAACAAGATATAACGTTACAAGATTACAAAAGACAAAGGGATATATAGTGAGACATAAACTACAATAATGACTAAGAACCTAAGTGTAGATGACACACAAAGACCCTTAATGATGATAGTAGGAACACCTACACTCTTCAAAGAGACATAAGAGAGGACCTCAATCCTTCAAGCACCCCAAGTTCCAAGAAAACAAACAACAAAAGAGATTACACCCTAATGTTGTAACCTAGTTTCGACCATGCCTTACAAGAGAGAGAACTTGAGGGTTTCAAGTGTATTCTACCATTTTCAACATTAAAAAACTAAGTGAATAAACCCTAACATGTTCCTTATGTATTACAAAACAAATAGAAGTTAAAATGACCAAAAAGGCACTTTAAGAATGGGTTGCCCCTCTAGTGTATGGAGTGGGCGGTTTTGGTGTGTATTTGGGCCTTTAATTACACTTCTCTTGCACATACACTTGGTTGCTTTCAATGCACAGCCACATAAGTCTATTTTTGTGATTACGCTCGTATCATCCTCTCCATCTTGAGAAGAATTTGCCCACAAATTCACAGCTTTACTTCGTTCAATTGGCTAGTTAAAAAAAACACTCAAAACAGTCCACAAAATATGAAGAACCTAAGAGCTTAATATGAACAAGTCTCGGCGAACATCTTTATTTTGAACCTTGGCTTCCTCTCCATCTTGAGACTTGGCTTCAATATTATCCGACTCAAGTCTCCTTCCATCATATAAGCATCATTGTAGACTCTATATACTTTGTGTCCCTTTCTTTCATACTCTTCTATATGGACATATCGATTTTGGGGAAGTGGAGTTTCAGTTGAGGGGGATATTTTTGGTAATGTGGAGCTTTGGTTGTGGAGCTTGGATGGGAGGGAATAGGCCTGTAATTCCTTCTTATGGGACTTGATCAACTTGCGGGAGAAGTGATCTACCTTGTTCTCGATTTTGAGGTTAATTAGTAACTTGGATCATGGCATTTTGTGGTGAACTTGGAGGGTTGACTTTTGTAGGAAAAGTTTTTGGTCATGACCACTTGAGGAAACATAGATTCGAGGGGTAGAATCACGAGATTTTCTTCGACTCTCTATTCGATCCAACTTCTCATTCATAGTAGACATCTCTCCTCAGATTGAGGACATAGTCGTGAGCATACTTTCCATTCCTCGGTTGATAGTTTCAAGTATTTACAAGATAGAATCAAGAGCATTGTTGTCCATTGTAGCCAATAAGTTACCTACAAAACAATAAACAAGTTAGTTGTTCAAAGAATGGTCCTTACACTCTCTCTTTAATCCTTTGTCCCTTGGATTTTCTCACTTTTGATCTCATAATTATTGTAAGTTTACTTGTAATCCATGAGACATTGAGAGGTGAATAGAGTGTGTACAATGACTCAAAAGAATAAAAACACATAAAGGAACGTAAACACGGAAAATATGGTTTCAAAACCAACTCACAATCTAGTAAATTGCCACTAGTTTGTAAGTTAGTATTGGAATCAACAAATGAAACTAATGAGACAACAAAATAAAACTAAAAGATCACAATTTGAGCTTAAAATTTTTGTGTGAACAATAGCTTGGGTGACGTGGCAGCACACCATTGGTCACGGCCCCACAATTAGTCACTAGTTGAAGTTTACAAACTTTAATTACTATGTAATAGAAATAATTGGTTTTGGAGAGAAAGTATATGTCTTGAATCTCTTTAAGTCTAATCTTCAAAAGGCAAGACTTGACTTTGTACAATTCACACAAAACAAGGTCCCTTGAAACAAGGAAAAGTGGTTGAAAAGTAGATGTCAAGTAAGGAAGTGATGACTCAAGTCTTCTCACAAACAACTTTACAACTTGTAGGTTCACCTTTTTTAATCTATATTACACTTTTGGTTGTCTTAAGTTGTAAGATGAGATGAAGAACAAGATGAACACGACCACAATCCTTCAAGAACAACAACAATAATCACGAATTGAAGACCCAACCGGCCACAACAAGTCACAAATTCTCTCCCTAGGTCCTTATTCACAACACAACTTTAACAAGTTCAAGCTCAAATATAGATCTAGACACCTTTTAGTACTAGTGAATCATGAAACTAACACAAGAAACAATAATACTGTAACGACCTGAGAACCTATCCCGAGACGTCACATGGTGCTTAAGGCCACACATGGCCTCAAGCTAACCCTCTAAGCCTGTCATCACTTTTAGAACTCTCTACGAAGAAAATCAAGCTAGAGTAAGAAAGAATAATCATGCCATGAACATACTGGAATATGAAGAGATACTGTCCTGTACAATTAAAATGCTGAAGTTCTGCACATGTTGGTACTCTAGTCTGACAAAGTCTCTACTACATAAGACTGAGGAACCATTGGGACAGATTCCCCAACTGACTCGTACTGATCAGAAAGGAAACAACCATCTATTAACAAGACAAAATCAGGGACATAGGTCCTCGAACCATGAGGACTCACCAACTGCAGAAATGTAGATGGAGGTACTCGAAGATCACTGTCGCTACTGAGACTAAGCACCTGAACCTACATCACAAGGAAATATAGAACACAGAAGAGTATGGGAATCAGTACTTGGGAATGTACTGAGTATGTGGAGGTGTATACAATATTTTTAAATAATATCATAAATGTGTAAAAAAATCATGCATGCTGACAATAATAACTCTCGTCGCTTGAATTACCTGAAACGTAATTTTCATAAATCATCAATAGTAACACATGCTTCATAAATCTTATAAATCATTAGTCTCAACTCAAACTCTTTGACTCATGACTTAGAGTGACTCGGTAACTCATGAAACTTAGACTATTATGGACTTGGGAGTTTCTTATAACTGACATAAACCATGTGAGCTATATGGAGTCCAATGTTTTGCCCTTCTAAGGAGAGAACCCCACATTGGCGGGAGAGTCGTGCTCTTGCCACAGAGTACAACCTCAACTTCATAATCACAAGATCATACTCGGCCTCTGGCCCACAATTATCAATATTAATCCTATGGTGGCACGTAGTTCCAAGGAAATACCATATTTCCCGCTCGGTGCTAAATACTCCTCCTAGACTCAGCTCAGAACGCGTTAGGAAATTCACCTTAATCAATATCAACTCATGGTCTATCATAAAGACCAAAACATAAATATATCTCATATATAAATCATATACAACTGTGGATTCCTAACTCGACTCAAAATCAAAATAATCTTTCTCAACATCAAGTACACTTGTTTATCAAATCATTTCAAATATCAAAAGCTTCAAGAAAAC
>JAPEIP010000011.1:91144041-91173165 GCA_026120095.1 Capsicum chinense | reverse complement strand
AACAAACATAACCATCAAGTATCAAGATTTCTCAATATTGCCTCAATACACATTTCCAAGAATCTAATAAGCGTTAAATAGGTTCTACCAGTGCTAACATGTGTCATAGCCTAAAGTGGGTTAAGAGTCCACTACTAATCCTTGAGTTTCATTTTAGAAAAATTCTATCCAAACTAGGTTTAAGGTATCTAAATCCACCTTTAGATATTTAACAAGATATCATTGGTCCTAAGGTAGAGATTCTTCCCAAACACATTAACTAAGTCAAATAGAAACTAAGACAATCTTCATTAGTGTAAGGAACTTATGCCAAACTTATCCTAAGCATGATTAGTTAGAGCATTTTACTCAATCTTGAGAAATCTAATGCATACTCATGCTAAACATAAGTAATGATGTCCAATTCACGTAAGGCATAAAGAAACAAGCTAAGTATTTCAACTCTACGATTTCAATTTAGCCTAAACAGTCTAACTAACCCATGTCTTGAATTTCATCCATCAAATACCTAAATCCCATCCCAAGTCTAACACAATATCATAAGAATACTATGAAATAGCTCAACCTAACAAGGGATAAACCTAGCTTACCTTGACGCCGAAGAAAGTTCAACGAACTGTTAAACCACCACTTTTTCCTTCTGAGAGGCCTCCTCAAGATGCCAAGCTATCAAAGACACATTCTGCTCATTAATATGAGAATACCGATACACATATTGCACTATTGTGCTTTGGGGAAAAATAGCACATCAAAACCTCCATATGGGTCCCACTTACGGAAATCACATTTTCAAAACCAACCCAACATAATATCAAGGTAAAGGAATCATTACCCTCATAAATGGGTAAAATCCAAGCTTAATTAGGGATAAAATCAAGCCTTAAAGGTTTTGGGGTTTTGAGCAAGAATCACTAAAACCCACCAAGAAAAAGGTGAATTCTTACTTCAAATCGGAAATAATTGCAAAAATTAATGTTAATCAAGATTCGAAGTCACCTACAAGTCTCAATTTAAGATACCACACTTTTTAGGGTTTTTAGATCTCAAGAAAGTGATGAAGAATGGCCAAAATCATGAAAATGGGGTCCTTTTATACCCAGTCCTGGTCCTCAGCGGTCGCTATCGTGACCCCGCAGCTCGCAATCATGGTATCTCTCATTTGTCACATAAGTTGCAGTAGTGACACCCCTTTGTGATTGTGGTATCTCCTTTGCTTAGTGAGTCACAATCACAGCCCAAAGAGTCGTTATTATGGTGCACAAGCTAACAACAATGGACTTGGAATTTCAAAATCCCATCTAAGACCTCGGGATTAATCCAGAGTCTCGTATACGCAAATAAACTATGTGACCATAACAAATTGAATATTTTAGACACAATAGAATAATCAGATTTTCTATTTGAGTTTGTTTCGACCAAATGCGGGTCCCATTCTCATATTTCATGTTCTTAACTTTTTGACCAATAGGTCGAGATAAGCTCGGGTTCCTCGGGACCCAAAACAAAGGTCTACCTAGCCTAAAATCAAAATTCTAGAGTTGTTGGCGCCATCAGAATTTTCATACGAGATTATTTTGCTGAAGTTTGCACCCGATGGCCATTTGAAACCAACAAAGACTTCAAAACTGGGAAATGGCTTTAAAAGCCATATGAACTGCCCAGTAACCAAACTGCCAGTCCCAGCAAGTCATAAATAACTTGGGATAGCTATAGAAAAGCTCTCACGATTAAAATATGTGGAAATATGGCAATGACCTGAAAGGTCATTATAATATCCACTACTAAAGGAACTTTTATCCGCGAAGGTTAAGGATTTGGATGTACCTAGAGTCTCGAACAGGTGAGGATACTGAGTTTCCATATCAATATTGATCTCCCAAGTGGTCTCCTTCACTGGGTTGTGCCTCCACTAAACCTTAACTACATAAATCTCCCTAGTGTGCAACCGCCTGACATCACTAGCCAAAATGAGACTGGCTTCTCTACAAAGTTCTAATGCAACATACAACATGGAGAATGTATCAGCAATGTATCATCGTGACATAAAACATGGAAAACTAGATAAACAAAGGAAAAATTTAGAGGTAGAGTTAACTCATATGCCACCTCACCAACTACATGGAGAATCTCAAAAGATCCAATATATCTAGGACTCCCGAACCTCATCACACCATTCATGGGTGATACACGGAGGAATGCCCTATCACCAACTCTAAATGCCAAGGCACGGAGCCTACAATCTACATAGGCCTTCTGCCTACTCTGAGCCGCTCTCAACCTATCGTGAATCACTCTAACTCTCTCCCATTACTCTTGAAGTAAATTAATACCATGGGGCCTAACCTGAGAAGTCTTAAACTATCCAACCAGAGAATGGCATCTCCTACCATACAAGCCTCAAAAGGCACCATATCAATATTTGAATGATAGCTGTTATTATATGCAAACTCTGCCAAGACTAATTGCTCCTTCTAATGGCCCCAAAATCCATATGGGATGAAAGGCTGTACTAAGATTTACCTGAGTGCTAAACTCTTCCTCGAATGCTCTCCAAAATCTCAAAGTGAACACAGAACCAAGGACTAAAATGGTAGAAATGGGCACACCATGCAGATGAACTATCCCCTGAACAAAGATATGGGCCAACCTCTCAGCACTGAAGGACATCTGAATAGGAATAAAATATGCTGACTTGGTCAAACAATCTACAATGATCCAAATACCATCGGAACTATAGGAAGTGTGAGACAAAAAACTAATGAAATCCATGGTAATCCATTATCATTTCCACTCAAGAATAAGCAACCTCTGACTCAAACTACCTGGTCACTGAAGCTTCGCCTTTACCTGCTGACAACATAGGCAATACGCTACAAAGTCTGCCACATATCTGGTTATACCACTCCACCAATAATGTTGTCTCAAATCTCTATACATCTTAGTTGTACTGGGATGAATGGAATATTTGGAGTTGTGAGGCTCATGCAAAATCAACTAAATAAAGCCACCGATCCTCGAAACACAAATATGGTCATCAAATATCAAAACACCCTCAAAATCTATGGTGTTCCTCTTGAACTCACCACCTAACACCTGATCACGAAGGATGCAAAGCTTACTATCCTTAAACCGACGATCTCAAATCTGATCAAATAGAGAGGACCTCACCTCCAAACTTGCAAAAATCCTTCTAGGATCTGAAATATCAAGGAAAATCATCAAGTTGTCTAAGGAATTAATGTCATGAGCTAACGACCTTTGAGAAACTAAAATACAAGACAAGTTACCCATACTCACTGCCTTCCGACTCAAGGCATCTACTACCATATTTGCCTTGACCAGATGTTACAAGATAGAAATATCATAGTCCTTAAGCAACTCTATATATCTACACTGCCTAATATCAATCTCCCTCTGGATCATAAGATGCTAAAGACTGTGATGATCGGTGAAAATCTCACAATGCACACCATAAAGATAATTCCTCCAAATCTTAAACATGAAAACTACCACCGCCAACTCCAAATCATGAGTGGGGTATTTGTGCTCATGCACCTTAATCTATCTAGAAGCATAAGTAATAACATAATCTTGCTGCATTAATACACAACCCAAACTAACACTAGAAGCATCATAAAACATGGGGAATCCTTTCCCTTCAATAAGAAGAGCTAAAATAGGATATGAAGTGAGAAAATCCTTGAGCTTTCCAAAGCTCGACTCACACTCCTCAAACCACCAAAAAGGAACCTCCTTCCGAGTTAATATGGTCATAGGGGCTGAAATAGTAGCAAAACCCTTGATGAATTGCCTATAATAATCGATCAAACTAATGAAGCTACAAACCTTAGCCAGAGATATATGTCTATCCCAACACGAATCAACTCTATATTAGCTGGGTCTACCATAATACTATCCTTAGACACCACATGTCCTAGGAATGTCACCGACTCAAGACAAAACTCATACTTAAAGAACTTGGAAAAAAACACATAATAAAGTCTGGAGCATAATTCTTAAATGCTATGTATGCTTCTCTCTACTCCTCAAATACACAAGGATGTCATTGATGACCACAATCACAAAGGAATCTAAATAAAGCCTGAAACTGATTCATCATATCCATAAATACGGTTGTGGCATTAGTCAACCTAAATGACATCACTAAGAACTCATAATGACCATAATGGGTCCTAAAGGATGTCTTTGGGATATTCTCAGACTGAATCCTCAACTGATGGTAATCCGATCTCAAATCAATCTTAGAAAACACCACTGAACTCTGAAGCTGGTAAAACAAATCTTTCATGTGAGGCATAGTATAATGGTTCTTCACCATCACCTTATTAAGTTGCTTATAATCAATACACATACGTATGGAGCCATCTTTCTTCTTTACAAACAATACAAGAACTACCCAAGAAGACACGCTTGATCTAATAAAACCCTTACCAAGAAGTTCTTAAAGATAATAATTTCTTAAGCTCGGCAGGAGCCATACGGTAAAGTACTAGAGAAATAGGTCAGATGACAAGTTTGAGATCAATAGTATATTCAATCTTACAGACAGGGGGAATACTAGGCAGGTCGGTAGGGAACATATTTGGAAACTCATAATTTATAGGAACAGAGTCCAGCTATGGAATCTCCATACTAGTATCACAAATATAAGCGAGATAAAGCTTATAACCCCTTGAAATACATGTATTAGCATGAACATAAGAAATAATCCTTATTGGTTCGCGACTAGAAGCTCCCTGCCACATGACTAAGGGTACGTCGAGCATAGATAAGGTAATGGTTTTGGTAAAATAATCCATGATAGCATGATAGTGGATAACTATTCCATGCCCAAAGTCATATCTAAATCCACCATATCCAAAATAATAAGATCAACATAAGTATCAATATCTCTAATAGTCACAACACATGATCTAAAAACCTAATTCACTATTGAAGAATCACTCATGGGAGTATATACACGTAATCGAACAAATAATAAATCACAAGACAACTCCAATCTTGGTGTATATTAAGTAGATATATAAGAATAAGTGGATCCCGGATCAAATAAAACAAGAGTCGACTGGTGACACACCAAAATCGTACCTGTAACAATAACATCTAAAGTTTCATCCTCGGGTCTAGTAGGTAATGCATATAACTGACCACGCCCGCCACCTTGCTGGGCATCTGATCGATTTCTTATTCTGCCTGCCTGAGAACCTCCTTGTATGCCCTTAAAACCACCCCTACAACCATAAGAACCACCTCTAGCTGAGGGAAAACTGCTCTAATAGGCACCCTAAGCTAAAACAATAATCGCCCTAACTAAGGAACTCTAAAATATAATGAATAGGAGCACCATAAGTATAACATGAGTCCTAAGCTAAACCAGAACCAACAGACCTGTTGCCTCAGAGTAACCATCATGACTTGAATGACTAAAAGATACACCCCTCGATGACTGACTACCACTTTGACCAAAGCGCTCTTTAGCACTAGAGTGACCCCCGTCAGTAATTTAAAGTGCTGCCTGAATATGTCTACTAGGATGACTTTGAGACTGATAGGATGGATGTAAAGAATACCTATAACAATAACTAATACCTCTGAATTAGGAACTACTATGGCTCCCACTAAAATTGCACTGATATCTAGGCTTCTTATCATTGCCCTCTTGGTCCTCATGATGCATATCCTCTATCATTCGAGCATGATCCATAACCTTAGCAAAAGACCTACCCATAACACCCAAACTCTGAGTATACATACTAATAGGGAGTCTTAACCCTCTAACAAAGCAATAAACTCTCTCATACTCAGTGTCCAGAATAGAAGTCGCTTGCTTAGACAACTTGTGAAAATGATCCTCATACTCTGCAACTGTCATGGAGCCCTGCTCTAATCTATAGAACTAATCCTCATATGATCTCTAATACTGCGAGGCATGTATTTATCCAAGTACATCTCAGAGAATGGAATCCATGACAAAGTAGAAGATCCAGTTGGTCTAGAATTCATAAAACCTCTCTGCCAATGTCGAGCAACCAAATCTAACTGAAATATAGTGTAATCCACACCACGAGTCTCAACAAGGCCAAAATTATAGAGTTTATCCTTACAATTAATCAAAAACACATATACATCCTCTCCCGAAGCACCAGAAAACCTAGGTAGAGCTAATCTCCAGAATCTAACCTTCATTCAATGCTCCTCAAAAGACATAGTAGGCTTAGTAACCAGTGGCTTAGCAACTATCGATGCAAGAGGAACCTCAACTCTGTTAGCCATAACTATAAGCTATGCCCCCGCTTACTATTCTATATAGACTGAGCACCATCAGACAATACGCCACCAACTATCCCTAAAAGATGAACTAATGTATCTCTGAGTTTTAAAGAAGATATAAACCCCGGTAGAGACTGGGTTAGTCTCTGTCCCACCGTTGGATGGGGTGTAAGAATCACTGGCTCAGGAGAGAGAATAGAACGTAGGGAAGGTGGCCTTTTCTGATCCTTAGCTGGGGACACATCTCATAGTTATACGCGACCTCTAAGTCATTAATGAAAAGTAGCAGGATCTCTAGGATCGATCATAGGACCCTTGTATCATGTAGTAGTAACAGGTGTCCTGTACATCTGCGAAAGAGTAAAGTCAAGGGACTACTTCTACAAACCAACTTATACTCTTAGCAAGATATGAGTGAAAGAAGTGAAGAACTCCTAAGAATATCCCATAGCCTCACAAAGATAGTAAACAAACATCGTTATTCCAATCCTTAGGACTCTACTAGACACTTTCTCCTATATCAATAATATCGATGAAACCTAAGTCTAATACCAATTTGTCATGACCTGATTTATGATTCATAATGAAACCTACTAAATCCCGCTAGTAGGTAATCCAAACCATAACTCAAAACTAACAAAATGGGTTAATTTGGTAGGAACTCCTAATCATAGGCAAATTTTAAGAACACCATATATAAATAAACCAAGTGGTCTAAATAAATAAAACCAGTCAATACAAAATACCATCCCATGACCTGGTAGAGCCAGTACAAGAGCATCTAATAATAATACAACTCAATGTATAGAATAGTCAATAATATTTGTCTAAAAAATAAAAGACTGAATGTAAAAGACAGGTAAATGGGTGAGTTGAACTCTAAAAGATCACCCTATCTCTAGAAATCAATCACTATACGAACGTCGATCAACAATGATAACTAGTACTTATATCTACACCAAAAAAGATTAAAAGTGTAGTATAAGTACCAAAACAATGGGTACTCAGTAGGCATCATCAACCTACTTCGCTAAATCATGATATAAGAATGATAAAACACAAGATAACATAACATAAGTTAAGGTATAGACAAACCTGAATTAGCTCTAACATTGCTGTACATAGATTAATAATTGAAACGGAATAATAATATAACATAAAGCATCAACACATATATTATCACTACAAAATTTGCTCTCATACGCCAATTGGTGCATAAAATAAATAACGTATCACAGACTCTTATACGCCTGGAGAGTATATTCTAAGATAGAATAAAGCACTCAACCAACATTATAACTAACCTTCATTGTCATTTAACCTATCTCTCCATAATTTACCAATATACGATAATGATACCATCATTTAACAGTCTTATCATCATTAATCACATATCACTATTTATTAGCTAACCATATCTTATTAACTAATTGATTTAATAACTAATAGGAATTATTAGAAAGTAAATGGGGTACTTATAGTTGTAAACAGTCAACTACAAAAGAACTTAACTTTAGATATAATCAATCGGAGATGAACACTAGGACTATGTTCTCCCTAGCTTCTCAACTTAGTATGCTTATCGTGCTTTGTTGAACCAACCCAATATCTTGTATGCAAAATCTAATAGGTTATGTACCATCAAATGTCTTGTGGACTCCTTGAAGGATTTATTTCTTTACCTTTTGAGCATTAGGTTGTATCTTTACTAACCCTTATCCTAGATCCCAATTAACTATTACCTTTTGAGCCTCAAGTTATTAGATGAAGGATAACTATCTTAAGTAGATGCTAATGATTAGCTTGGATTGACAATTAATCTTCAAATCAACATTATGATTATCTTTTCCTAATTTCTACTACTCTTGTGAAATATGTAGTGATATACTAGGTGCGATCTTAACGTTTCCATCCACTAAGAAATTTATTAAACTAAAGGTAACCACAATACATACAAGAATATCAGTTCAGAACAACTTAGCACTTTCCCTACTTCATCAATCCGCTAGGGTTCCCACAACCCTAGCTAAGAGCTTTAGCTGCTCATTGTTGTGAAATGATCAATGAAATTCATAATTGAAAACATTAAACAATATCACAATAATCAACGAATAAAACCAAAGTCTTCAACTGAATTATCAACCAAAATCTAGAACAAAGTAATCCCAAGATCAAACTGGATCTCAAAATCAAATATATATTTGTAAGTATCAAGAGTGTGTAAAAAAACTAAAAAACATCAAAAGTGTATATATAGAGTACAAGGAAACCCTAGGAAACCATTCCTGAACAAAAGAGGAAAATCAAGGTCGGTTGATACTTTCTAGGCCACCTACGGGTCGAAGGTGGAACCTACAGACAGTAGGTGGTCCCATGTAGGTGCCCCTACTCCAAAAGCTCTTAAAAACTCTCTATATTTTGATCGTCTGACACCTACTCTATCACTTACAGATTGTAGGTGGCATATAGTCCGTCCGTACCCTCTGTAAGTAGCATGGTCTTCTTTTCTTAGCTTCCAAGCCTCCAAAATTCATTTTCTGACACATACTTTGGCACCTATACCCCATAGGCAGTACATACAGGCCGTAGGTGCCCACTTCAATGGTACAAAACTTGAACTTTCACTTTTTTTTCTAGAATAGTTCCAAAAACTATTTTCCTGCAAAACATATCAAAAATACATCATATCTAACAAAAAGACCTAAGTAACTTGCATTTTTTCATTATTTTAAGCATCAAAAGTGATACAAAATCATAGCATATGAACACCCTCAACTTAGAACATTTTCATGACTTCAGGCAACACAACACTACAAAATAAACAATGACGCTTAACTAGGAGAACTCTAAGCTATCTACGATAGTCTATCATCACTTTAAGCTCAAGAATATTATACCCTCATATTTAAATAATTTTAAACCAATTGTGTGTGTACATAAAGCATAGCAATATGACACAAGGGAATCAACATATGACATTATATTAGAAACAAAGAACCATGCATACATACAAGTTACACAACCCAAACAAGAAAGCAGCTATCCATACAATCCATATGCCCTTACAATAAGAAGGTCCCACACACTCATATGAAATCATGCATGTTAATATAGGGACTGTCAAGAGACACTCACACTCACAATACAAATTCCACCAATGTGCATCAACTACCATAGACTTTCCCTTATTTTATCCATCTAAGCTTTCAAATAGTTAGGCTAGGACCACTATAGGACTTTATTCGGCTTGTAATGTAGGCTTGGGGGATATTATGGTACCTATGGAATTCATCATTCAAATAGTTGAACTGAAGAATCTTGTCCATTCAATGTGCATTTTGATATGCATCCACAAATGCAAAATGGAGAAAAATATTGGATCAAATTTTTGGATTAATTAATATTAAACAATTAAGTTTTGAATAAATTTTTCAAAAAATATACTCTCAATTGATTATTTGTCAATTTAAAATCCAAATCTAAATCTAAATCCTAATCCAACTCTGAAGCAGAAGCCGAGCCGAGCAACAACGACAATGATGTGAGGCATGTCATCTTTTTACCTCACTAACAACATGGAGTAATACTTCTATATTTAGGCATAAGAATATTTATTTCTCTCATCAATGTGGGAGAACACTTCTTTTATAAAGTGAAGGAACTTTTCTTTTTTTTCCTCCCTTTGTTCCCTCTAACATCCATTCATATTTCAACTAGAACCCAATAATAACTTTAAAATATTATCTAGTGACTTAAAAATATGAAAGTATTACGTGAATTTAAGTGGTGAACTACTTTTTTGGAAATAATAACTAGTGACTTAAAATTGTGAAGTAGTGACTTAAAATTGTGAAGTGTTCAATTAGTGAATTGAAGTAGTGAACTAGTTACTTGGAAATGTTAACTAGTCATTTAAAATTGTAAACTAGTGACTTTAAAAATATGAAGTATTTAGTGAATTGAACTTGTGAACTAGTGACTTGAAAATGTTAAATAGTGACTTAAATATTTAAGTAATTAATTGAGAATGTTAAGTAGTGACTTGAAATAGAGAAGTCTATATTGAATTGAAGTTGTGGACTAGTGTTATGGAAAATATTTATTAGTGACTTGAAATGTTAACTAGAGACTTAAAAATATGAAGTGTATCGTGAATTGGAGTTGTGAAATATTGACTTAAAAATGTTAACTAGTGACTTAAAAATTATGAACTAGCGACGTAAAAAATGTGAAGTGTTTAATTAGTGAATTGAAGTCTTGAAAATGTTCACTGGTGACTTAAAATCGTGAACTAGTTATTTAAAAAATGTATAGTGTTTAGTAAATTGAAGTTGTGAACTAGAGACTTGAAAATGTTAACTAGTGATTTGAAATATTTAAGCAATGCATTGAGAATTTTATGTGGTGATTTGAAATAGGAAAAATATAGTGGATTGATGTTGTGGACTAGTGATTGTGGAAAATGTTTAGTAACTCAAAAATGTTAATTAGTGATTTAAAAATATGAAGTGTTTAGTGAATTAAAGTTTTGAACTATTGACTTGGAAATGCTAACTAGTGACTTAAAATTGTGAACTAGCGACCTAAAACTGTGAAGTGTTTACTGGATTGAAGTTGTAAACTATTGACTTGAAAATGTTAACTAGTGACTTAAAATTTTAAAGTGATAAATTTAGAATGTTAAGTAGTGACTTGAAATAGTTAAGTAGTACATTAAAAATTTTAAGTAGTTGACACACCCAAATCACAACTCATTTAAGAAGCGTAAGCGGCATTGTCAAATATATGACTCAATAAAGGTTGGGGTCAAATTCCACACGAAATATGGTGATAACTAAGTCAAATGCGATTAGGTGACTATAAGTCATTAGATTCCATGAAATGGGTTTTTTTTTGAAAAAAAGTTAAATTTCACTTAATGTTTAATTTGTTTTACATATGAGCATTAAAATTATGAAATCATAACCAATAGAGAATATGAACTAGGATTATGTTCACCATGGATTTTTATTTTCGTTGGGCTAATGTCTATAATAAATTTGCTTTAACAGAAGTGAATGATGGGCAATTGACTCAAATATTCACCTAAACGTTTCTCAACCCAATTAGGTAACTATACCTTCAATTCTTTTAACATAAAGTGGTGGAAATTATAGACTCAATTTCATCCCCAAGTTGCTTAATGTTGTTAGAGCATTACTCATTATATAGAGGTTAGAAGCTTTGAATTTGCATTGTTAAACTCATTTACTAATTTTATCATCTTGTTTCAAGCATGTTAAATCCAAGGCTTATCCTAATGTTTGAAACCATTAGAAATATGACAAGACGAATACAATAACAACATATTTACATGTATGCCATGAATTCATAAAAACATTAACCCTAAAATCATTATTTAGTGATGGATTCCACAATCCTAATTATAGGGTTTTGAGCCATTCATAGTCATTAAAAGAATGGAAGAAATATATTTCATAATTCAAATATGGAGTCTAACAAAGTTGAAATTCAAGCCTTTGATTCTTAATAAAAAACAAGAAGTAGCATTTGAAAAATCCCAAACTTCTTTCTCCAAAGAAAATAAGTCGTAGAAAATATTGTAAGTGCCATAACATGCCTATTCTAAACCATAGTGTAAGTATTTATAGGATTTAGAAATCTAAAGACTAAAATTTGAACTCGGACTGCTGCCTCCATTGTGACTGCTCACCTAATGGCTCGCTAGGGGCATGCTGGTTTGTCACTTAAACCATTACTTGGATTTGTCTTGACATTATTCAATTTAGATCTAACAGGAGGGATGGCAGTTCACCAGCCTCCTGGTAGTTCATCAACTTGCTGTCACACTTGAGGTGTATTTGACAAAAACTTGTTAGACCAGGCAGTTTAAGTGACGAATCGCCAGCTGAGCCGTCACCTAGTGTGATGACAGTTAAGGCATGCTTTTCCAACTGAGCCATAACACAACATTTTCAACACATAGTCACTGTTTTTGCCCTTGGGTCAATTTCATATAACTAAAGACAAAAAAAATTAAAACTAATATCGGTTTCCTAAAAACTCATGATTAGTCTTTGTTAAAAGCATAAAATATGTTGTTATTAGTCGGCACATCAACATCCACAACTTACAATGTTTGCTACTTATCCTTAAGCAACCAAATAAAGCTATACCGGATGATACTTTAAACACAAGACAACTATGCTAAACTGTAGAAATCAATTGGCATTATTTAGTTCCTTCCACATTTCACCCCATTTTTAAAATTTTTCAATAAAGCACATAACAGTCATCCAATATGTCAATAATTCCATATCTAAGTATTTTATTATGATATCAACGAACAATTTGCATATATAAGAACCTCTATCCTAATAGTTAGTAATCAACAATGAGTTTATGGTGTCCTCGCTGTATAGAAGTCAAACATACATAACAAATATAACCAAAGACTTGAAAAATTCATCCTCACACTTATATGAAACATTCTAATGACGCACATACAAATGCATTGGCTTGACCATACTATCCTAATTTAGTTTCTTTTAGAATTGTGATCGGGATCACTACAAGACTTTTATTTACTTGTAATGAAGACTTGGGTGCTGGTAGGATACATTTTGGGATCTGTGCCTTTGACCTCTTTGATATAAACGAGCTCTATTTCTACCTAACTTAATATTTTTCCCTTATTCATCTTTTTGTCTCAATCAATCCCATTCTTAAGTGAATCAATTCTTCTGGCTCACCTTTTTTTCTTTATTTTCCTTTATTTTCTCTCCTTTTTATTCTTTTTATTTTTTTTTTCTTTTTCTACACTTATAGGATCTTGTTTATCCACACCTTCTCTTTTCATATCCTATTTCACTTAGTATATACTTCTAAAGTAGCCACCCTCAACTTAGGCAATTTGGTTGAGTTGTGGTGAATGATGTCCATGAGGGACCAGGGCTAAGAGGAATGGTAAGTATTTGTTGAACAAAGAATTTTGAACTGCTCTAGACAAGGGTCAAGGGAATTATTCATTTTAGTTGGACAATTGCCTTAGGCTAAGTGGACTATATTTAGTAGGGCCTGTGATCCCTTTTTAATTAATGACTTACAACTTAAATAGAATAGACTAGGCAAGTTGTAGATTCATACACAAAGTAAAAAAAATGCAAAATAGGCTCAGACACACATAGCACCAAAGAACACTTGTAAATACTTACTATCATGGTTGTAATTAAGCTTAAGCAATGTTATTTTGTCCATATAAACAATGACAATCAGAGATCCAAAAGGTCGATAATATGAAATCATACCATCAATGCTAAAGAAAAGTTAATTTTGGATAGGTCTATATTTCTCACAAAATCCATAGGAAATCACAAAAATCAAGACACTAATTACTAATAGTTTAACTTAAAAACATAAAAAAAAATTAAACCTAAACATATTGGTTTGACTAGATAGCTCATCCGAGGGAAGAGAAACACAATCAAAAAAACCTTCTAGTGGTTATAGACTCATATGTACCCCAACTTCATCAAAATAATATTTATTTTCCCTAATGCATAAATATGATAAATAAAATATTAGAGAAAGGAATGCTGGTGAAGCCCTTAGGATTTAAAATTTGGGAAATATTTGAAGGCCTTTATGGCCTCAAAATCTAGGATGATAACATTGCTGGACTGGGAGTGTGCATTATCTATGGTATAGGCCCAACTCTGGGTGCCTAGCAAGAAGAAACTCCCACCAACTAGTCTTGCTCGGGATTTTGCTTTAATTCCTTATCTATTTTAGATTATTTTGATGCCTTCCTTGTATTTTTGTCCTCTTGGGTACAATAGTTCATTCATTCCATTGACTTCTACTTCTCACCACTCTCAGTGGGTCTTTTATTGCTAGCTTTAAGGTGTTTCCATATCAAATCAAATATAGGTTAATATTACTCCGATTATACTATTGTTAAGTCAAAAAAACCCTAAAACAGGGGGCCTTTTATAATATAATGATATCATCTTGGGCTGTATTTAGTTTGGTCGTGAACTTAGCCAAATCTAAGATCGATATCTCCCTCAACTTGTTATTCACCTGCAACTCCATATCATCCATATGGGTATAAAAATATTCATATGACCTTAGTGCTTCCTTGATTTTCCATTCTATAAAGGGCTTAAATTCTTTAACCTATTCGTGTAATTGCCTCTCGAACTTCTTTTAGTTCTTGACCATTTTCATAAAACTTTGTGAGGTTAATTAGAACTCTGAGTATGCAAGTGGCATAAATGTTGTCATCCATCTTAAAAGTTATGGTATGATCCCCTATCCCATATGTAGAAGTCCTACCTTATGAATCAGTAGCAATATGGCTAAAAGTGTACCTGAAGGATTTCTTAACTCCTCTATAATAGTCTATGACTAAGTTCCAAATGCTACCAATTTATGGGCCCTCAACTTTAAGTTTGAATCATCTCATTTCTTATCAATGTCTTAAGTCTTGGTGTCTATCACCTTATCATCAACCCTACTTAGAATAGGTACCTGCATAAGTCTACATAGCTCGATTACTAGACAAGAACATGGTGATTATGTAGTAGTCTTATAAGCCCTTATGTGTATTTTATCTGCAATCAGTTGGCCAAAGTTTTATTTGAAAACCTCCATCATACTCATAACCAAAACTTCCCTGATCTCATTTACATTGGCATATCCTCCTATAGGCATTAGTCATAACTAGATCACTGCCCACTAGAATTTTTCTATAAAGTTCAATAAGGACTTGGCTAGCCTTTCTTTCTTATTTTGTAACCATGAGGGTTCACCATTCTATGTCAATATTTCTGCTAATTAAGGTTACTCATAGATGTTGACATTATTTAGTGTTCATACTCTGGGTGATTGTTGGGGGTTTGTAAAGTTGGTCAAAAAGGATTTGGTTGATTGTATGACCAGAGATACCCACTAAAATCCCATGAACTAGGAGCCTTACTTATAATATTATATAAGAAAATTTTTGTCCTTTCTTTCATTATTTTTGAGGATTTCCAAGTAGTTTGCATAGAATTCACAAACCATAGTAAGGTAGTACTTTCTAGGCTGTGTTGTTATCAAACCAAACTATATTTATTGAACTACAATGTATGTCTAGGTACTCGAGCAATTTCGTTGTGATAATTTGAAGTTTTTTCCATCAAAGGGTCTCTTAAACCCCTTGTTTTCATCAGAAGGATACCATCTTGGTAATGTTTTTTTGCCTCCTCAACTTTCCAATAAATAGATTCTCTAAACCTTGGGGCCTTGGTGCTAATCACTTCATCCCTCTCCTATTTAACTTTTATTTCTGGACTTTTGGTGGCCTCAGTACCACTATTTTCATTTGGGTTTGAGCTCAAGCTATCACTATTCTCTTCAAAATAACTAGACTCCTTACTTAAGGATTCACCCTCTCATTAAACTAGGAGGCACAAGTATGGTTCATTGAAATTCGCCTACTGTAGTAGCATGGTGTTTCAATCTCCTCGACCATATTATTTATTTCATCTCATGTCTCAGGATCGAGGAAAATCTATCTTGCCTCTTTTGTGCTCTGCCAGGTGATATGGGATATTTTTGAGTTATGGTACTTGGGGAGGGAAAAAGGTAGTCATTATGCACAATAGAAGACCTTAATCACAATACTTAAGATTAAAATTATTTTTTTACTTGATGGGTTTCAGTGATAGTTCATCATCGTTGTGATGGTCAACCCGACCATCAATACTTTTCAGGGTCGCATGCAATGGATTTCCTGACGGTTTGTCACAAGCCTAATGGATCGTCAGATAAGCCATAATGTCTAAAAACATTCTCAAATTATTTCTTTCTTATGATGGTTTATTTTGGCTGTTCATCACATTTCTGACGATTCATCACTTGAGCTGTTAGGACTATCTAGTTCAGATTTTCCTCATTGAGGCATTTTTTTCAAACACTTGACTTGCAACCTTTGTTCTGTGATTACTCTTTTGAGTTTACTTTCACTTGACATATCTTATTACACATGCTCATTTTGGTACATCCCAGTTACTTAGTATTTACCCATTTGGTTGCCCCATAAATCAAATATAAGAACAATACACCTATTTCAAATTTAACCAACAAAAAAATGAAGGTTTATGCTTTCTCCAATTCAATTGAATTTAAACATAAAGGAATTAAACTAAAAATAAGATTTAGCAAGAGTATACCTTGAATTTAGATGATGAAGAGAAAGAACACTTGGGGTAACTTGTATAACAAGCATAGGCATACAAGGTATGATAGAAGTGCACTTGGTATTGGTAAAGGTTAAGTTATTGAACAAAAATATTTGTGTAGAGATAGAGGGGGGTAATTGGAGTTAATGGATGAAAATATGGGTGAGTGAAAAAGTAACATCTTTAGTAGTGGGTAATTGACGTTGAAACAGACATAGAAGAGTAACCACCAGATTTGAATTGATTCTCTTAAATGAATTAGGTTTGGATAGGTTTTGGGTCGAATTTTAGGTTTAAGGTTTTGTTGTTATTAGATTGGGACGGGTCACTTAAAATAAAAAAAAGATAATTAGACAGACCTTTGATGCCACTAGGCTGATGAGTCACAAAAAGAGTGATGGTTCAACACACGGATCATCATACTTAATAAGAATATAACAATAGGGACCTAAGGTTGGAAAGTCAAAGCAATAGTTTGTCGGCCATCTGACGGGTCACCATATATGTCAGCTCTAATCAGAATAACCTATTTCACTTCTTCTTCTAATGGTTCAGGGTGATAGATCACCAGAGCTTTGATGGTTGGTTGTGTGATACATAAACCCTTAACTAGGATGACTTATTTCCATGCTTATTGTGATGACATAAGGTGATGGTTTATTAGAGCTTTGACATTTAGTTAGACGAATCGTCAATTTCAACCAAATTGTCATCCTTGATTCCTTCACATGTACTTTATTTTTCTATACACTAAAACATTTGAATCAATCATGCTCAAGACTAAAAACTATTCTATCTTATTTTATAGTTACAAAGTGTGGATTTTCCCAAATAGCACCTGATTTAACATTGCGACACGACTCAGGTATCTTTACTACTCAGACTTTATCAAGATACACCAGTGGTAATGATTTACCTCTTCCTACAGTCCAATATATTATTTGACCTATTTCTTATTCACTTAAATTCCAACTTTGCTATTCCGAATGGAAATACTTGATTATCTTTGGATGGTCTAGACCATTTAGATTTTAGCTTGCTTGAAAAGAATTTGAACCTTGAGTTGAAAAACAACACCAAGTCACCAACTTTAAATTCTCACGTCTCAATTATCCTATCATGGTACAACTTCATTTTCTCTTTGTAAAGGTCAGTTCTCTCATAAACTCATAGTCAGAATTTATCTAGCTCATTTAGTTGCTCCAACCTCAAATCCATAACCTCACCCCGACTCAAATTTAGCTTTTTAAGACCAAAAAAGGCCTTGTGCTCAAGTTCTATGAGTAGATGACAAGATTTACCAAATATGAGTTAGTGAGGAAACAAAATCATTAGCAATTTAAAAGCAGTGTAATAAGCCCACATTGCATCAGCAACTTACGAACCAATGCTGTGGTTAGAATTTACAGACTTTGCCAATATCATCTTAATTGTCAAATTTGACACCTCCATGTAACGACCCAAAATCTCCTCTGTAGACATCACACGGTGCTTAAGGAAATAAGTATCCCCAAGCTAACCCTTTGAGCCTGGTTCTACCAATAATACTTATTTCAAGATGAAATAATTCAAACACTAGCATAGTTATATCATATGAAGGGGAAATACAGAGAAAATACTCGGTCTAAATGCCCACAATACTAGAATTCTCAACACAATCACAATCTGACAAGTAGTATGACAAAGCCTCTACAAATCCATGAACTAAAGAACTAAAGAGCCATTGGGACAGGTCCTCAACTGACTCGAAATGAACTGAAAGTAATAACATAGTCTCTTAAAAGCTGAAATATCTGAGGATAGGTCCTCGAACGATGAGGATTCACCACTGCAGGAATGTAGACAGAGGTACTCAAAAGTCATTGATGAGGCAGGACTGAGCACCTGAACCCACATTATAAGACAATGTAGCAATAGATGTATATGTGGATCAACACTTGGGAATATACTGAGTATGCGGGGGTGCATGCATTTATATAAAACAACATCAATACTCTTCAATCAAATCATGCATGAAATAAGTAATGACTCACATGGATTGAATAAGTATCAAATGTAAAGCTCATGAATCATGTAAAATGGAGCATGTAACACAAATCTTGTGAGTCATCATAGGTCAACTTTGAAATCGAAAATCTTCTCTTATTCTCATTACCTATAGGCTAAAGGAAACTTTAATCAATACTTTAAACTTTTTCATATGTCTGATGGAGAGTAAAACTTATTCAATGCTCAAGAACTTATAACTCTTTTGAACTCAAATACTTGAAATTCAAAATCATATAACTATGGAACATAGTTGAAGGCATATCATTCACGTTAGGAAAATATCTTATTTCAAGCTTTAGGAAAAATACTCATATCAAGGGAAAGTATTTTTGTTTTAAAAGAAAATATCTTATCTCAATGAAAAATACTTTAGTTTAGGGAGTTTCTCTTAACCGACATAAACCATGCAAGATACATGGAGTCCAACGTTTTATCATTCTAAGGAAGAGCCCTCATGTTGGGAAGAGGCATCATACTATTGCTAGAGAGTATAACTTAGGTCTAGTGATCACTAAACAAACATAGCCTCGAGCCCAATATCAACTCGGCCTTAGGCCCAATGATAATCATAAACTCGGCCTCAGGCCCAACCTATGGTGGCACGTAGCTTTAGGTGTATGAAACCACAGTAACTTATCCGCTTGGTGCTAAATACTACTACCTTTAGTTTATCTCACTCATCTCATGAAAATCTACTTTAGAATAATCTCATGGTTCAATAAGAACCCAATAATCAAATCTGTAATCTTATGTAGTAGAGTGGATTTCAAAACTCAATGACCATTAGGTCAAAACATTTCTCAATAATCTCAGAATACCCAAATCATGGATGCTTATAGCATAAGAGTTCATAAAATAACAAATCTCAAGTAAGGCTCAATAACTCATAATTCATTCTCAAGTTACAACTCATCAAAAGCATAATAGATAGCATATAGATTCATAACTCATGTAGAAATCTAAAAATTTTCAGCAATTTGTCTCAAAATTTCAATGTACTCATATAATTTAATATCGCAAACATTTCAACGATTAACTTCTCAAGGATTAAAATCATGGGGTATAGACCTAGCTGTAATTTCTCAAGAAAATATGTAAAAATCATGTCATTAGACTCTCAATTTAAGGAAAACTGCAAAAGCTTGCAACCAATAACAATGGGTGAAAACCCCCAATTCAATTTCATGTAAAATCTCATAATTTTTAGAGAATTATAGTTTAAATAATCCTTTGAACACAAGGGTGAAAGGATTACCCTTGAACAAATTCCCACATACCTTAGATTATGAAATTGGATGAACAAGCTTGCTCTAAGCTCTTCTTCTTACTCTTGAGAGAGGGTTATTGCAACCCTTGTACTTGGGAAACTCAAATCTCAACTCAATTAATTGAATCTATGGTGAGTTCTTAGATTTCTTGGAGAGGGGTTTTAGATTTGATCTTGAGGGAGAAACCCTAGATCTCTTGTGTTTTGACTGATAAATAAAGCTGTTTGATTCACTTGGAATATATCTAGTTGATAAAAGAGTGTAAAGACCAAAAAATTCCCTTCTTAAAATGAGTTAAAAACACTGAACGAAGCCTGCAACGGTCTAAGTGATGGTCCATCGCAATCCTGATGGCCCGTCGGGTTGTCCGTCGTATGTTGGCCAGAAAATGATCACACTGCTTTGAAGAAACGGTCAAATCCAAGGTTCGTCACAAGTCTGGCGGTCCGTCGAATCATTTGTCGCACGTTGGCCAGGAGGAGGCCACACTGCCTGAGCGCGACGATCCCAGAGATGGTTGTCTAGCCTTGGCGGTCCGTAATTTTGGTTGTCATACTTGGGTGAGAAAAGGAAGTTACTGCCTTGGTTGCGACGGTCCAAGCGACGGTTCATCACAGAGTCGATGGTCCGTCGTACCTGGGCGGCTCCAACAACTTCTATTAAAATGGCCATAACTTCTCACCCTGATATCAGATTTGGACTAAATTGATATAGTTGGAAAGATAATTCAATTCTCTACATGAAAAAAATTTAAATTTAAGAAAATTAAATATGGTTTAAATTTAGATAATTCAATTCTCTAGGGTTTAGTATACCCTTGGTTGTCCTCTCGTTTTTGAGTTATGTCAATCTATCTATCTTTTACTTTATTATTCCATTACCTTATTTCCTTATTTTTGTGATTTTGTATGTAGTGTGTTTCCTTTATTTCCGTGTCATTTTTATTTATGTATTTTTGTCTTGTATCAGGCACATATCATCTAATAATATTGTCAATAGAGAGTCAAAGCAGATAAGTCTCATCATAGAAGTAATTGCTCATATCATGAGGAAATTTATTTCTTTAATCGGGACTCAAATCTTCTAGTATCATGTCGCTAACCAAATAGTTAGCAAAATCAACGTACCATGGTATAGGGTTAAGGAGGCAGCAAGTACCAGTTTATCTAAAAATGAGCCATCAATCTGCAATTCATCCAACCTCTTCTCTTTGTTCTCGAGTTTAGATAGCTGGTCTACAGCTTGATTATGACATATTTTTTGGTCTTTGACTTTAAACTCAAATTATTTAAGTGGAAACACCCATCTAATCAACTAAGGTTTGGTATATTTTGATTTCTGTTAAGTACCTTAGTGCAATATGATCAATATGTACAATAACCTTAGTGCCAAGTAAGTATGCCTAAAATTTCTCTTAGGCGTAGAGAACCGCAAGCAACTTCAATTTATTAACTGTGTAATTATTTTATGCCCCATTTAAGGCCTTGATAGAATAGTAAATATGATGAAAGCTTCTCTCCTTTTTTCCCAAGTACATCATCAAGAGAAACCCCAGTCGCATCACACATAACTTTTAAAGGTTGAGACAAATTTGAGGCAATAATTATAGGGAAAGCTACCAACTTCTCCTTAAGGCACTCAAATTACTTTACACATTCACCATCAAACATAAACCTAGCTTCCTTCTCTAATAATTTGCATAATGGATTAGCAATTTTGGAATAAACCTATGGTATAAACCTGCATGGCATAGAAAACTTCCAACTTCTTTCACCAAGATTAATGGTGGTTGTTTTTCAACCATCTCTATTTTAGCACAATCTACTTCAATTCTTTATTCAAAAATCTTGTGTCCCATCACAAGGTCCTTCTTAACCATAAAGTGGCATTTTCCCCAATTGAGCTTAAGATTGAACTTTTCACATCTTTTCAAGGCACTGCTTAGATTTCCCAAGCAGTCTCCAAAAGTGACACCTACCATAGAGAAGTCTTTCATAAGCACTTACAAAGTATATTCAACCATACCTAAAAAAATTGATATCATACACCTTTGAAAGGTTCGAAGATATTACATTACCCCAAAGACATATTTTTGATGGAAAATGTCTTGTGGGGGCATGTAAAAATAGTCTTCTTTTGATATTTAGGTGCAATAGAGATTTGGTTATAGCCTAAAAAAACATCCAAAAAGAAGTACCAACTACTTCGTTCCAACTTATTAAGCATTTAATTCATGAATGTCATTGGAAAGTGATCTCGAAGAGTCCATGAATTTAGCTTTCTGAAGTCCATACATGCCGGCCAACTAGTGACCGACCTTAATGGAATCACTCATTTTTATCATTAGAAATCATAGTCACACCTCATTTATTTGGGATGCACTACATGAGACTAACTTATTTACTATCTAATATGAGACAAAAATCACCCGCATCTAGCTACTAAATTGTTTCTTTCTTCACCACCCCTTGCAATGGTGGGTTAGCCACTACTGATTCTTAATTATGAGTGTGAAATCTTCCTTAAGCTGAATCTTGTGTGTACAACTGGATGGTAGAATTCCAATAATATCTGGAACCGTCCAACTAATTGCTTTCTTGTATTTTTTTTAACACAAAGCCAAGTGCTTCCACTTGACATTTTATCAACCAATAGCTATGATCACATGCAATATGCTGTTTTCACCTAAAATACATATCATAGATGACCAGGTAATTACTTTATATATAACATATATAGTTTTCTACTGATGGATTTAATGGATGAACTGGAATATTTTTCAGATCCTAGTCTAACTTCTTTGGGGCATAAGAGTACGATTCCATTCTGTTTAAAACACTTATTGTCTCTTTTTAATCTTTTATATCCTTCCTTCAAAGTTCATCATCATAGTAGCTAATGTTTCCATTATAAATCTTTCTTTAATAGGTACCTCAATCTCAACTTCATCAATAATGTCAATGACCAAGATAACACTCATATCTCTTGGTTTCTTCATCGGCTGACATATGTTGAACTTCACCTCTTTGTTGTTCAACTTAAATTTTAACTCATTGTACTCCATATCGACCAATACTCTTTCGATGGATAAGAATGGTCTACCCAAAATTATGGGTACTTTAGAACCACATCACAATCAAGAATCACAGAATCTTTCAGAAATATAAAGTTATCAACTTTCACAACAACATCATGTAGTACTCCCTCTAGCCTTTTAACCAAAGAGTCAGCCATCAATAGTTGTATTATCATCAATTTGAGGGTTTTGAAGCCAAATTATTGGTCAATTGGTATGGATATAATATTGATGCTAGCACCAGGGTCACATAATATTTTTGTAAAAGTAACTACACCAATTATGCATGGAATTGTAAAGGCCCCAAATCTACCTTGGTTTGCACCAATAATCACAAAAAAAATCATACTATACTAATGAATGTTACCTTTTGATTCAAAGCTTACAGTATTTTTTCATAACTAAGTCCTTCATGAACTTAGCATATACTAATATTTTCTCAATGGGATGTTCACCGATAGTTGATTCAACATCGATAGCAACATGCTAAACTTACCATTCTCCATTTTTTCTTTATTTAGTGTAGGAATAAAAGAGGAGGTATAGGGATTTGAGTTATAGGTTTCACAACTGCTTTTTGCTTATGCTTGCTCACTATAACATCATACTTCACAGAGGTATACTTTTTAGCATCTTATCTTTTATCATCAACATTTTCTGACTTGGCTGAATTTTTATCAGCACAAATATTATTATCCACCATTTCATAATTAGTGGCTACATCTTCCACATATGTTTGTACCATAAAATAGGGTTCTGATAATACTTTACCACACCTAGTGGTGATAGAAATGAAACTTCTATCATTCTGAGGATTCTAAACAGAGTTACTAGGTAGAGTGCCACCCTTCCACTGTTTGAAAGTTGCAGACACCTGGCCCATATGGTACTTTAATTGATTGATTGAAGTAGAGTAAGAGTCTACAAGATAACTCATTAAAGATAAGTCATTCTTCATCTATTTGACCCCTAACTCAGTAGATTCCACCCCTTTAAGTACCTTCACTATCACCTCTTCCATTTTGGACTTCCCTGAGTGTTGGTAGTTTAATCTTGATTTACTATTGGTATATATAAACCACTTCTTTTATTCTTTATTTTCCAATTGCCTAGTCATAATCTTTGTAGCCATCCTTACATAATAGTCATCACTCTAATAGTTTTGACCTTGATTTCCTTGGCTATTAGCTCAGACACCCTCCAGGATGTTGTTTAAATAGTTAGGACTAAAAGTCAAATAAAGACCACAACTTAATTGAAAACCATATTATTCGGTAATAGTGCCAAAATTTGATACATCCAAATTACAAATCCTTTAAGAAGTTTAAGTGGTCATTGTCAAATATATAACCCAACAAAAGATGGAGTGAAATTCCATAAGAAATATGGTGATAGCTAAGTCGTATGCGATTTAAGTGTCTATTAGTCATTAGTTTCAACGAAATGAGGGGTTTTGTAGTAAATTAAATTTGATTCAATGTCTAATATGTTTTATGTAATGAGCATTAAAATTTCAAAATGATAATCAATAGAGAAGATGGACTAGTATTGTGCTCACCAGGGATTTTTATTATTATCGAGCAATGTCTATAATAAATTTGCTTTAACACAAGTGGATGAAGGAAAATTGAGTTAAATCGTTACCTAAACATTTCTCAACCCAATTAGGTAACTATCCATTTTATTATTTAAAACTTAAAGTGGTGAAAATCATAAAATCACTTTCAACCTCAAGTTGATTAATCTCGATAAAGCATTACTCATCAGACGAAGGTTAGAAACTCCGAATTTTGTTGTTAAACTCTTTTTTTGATTTTAAATTCTTATTTCAAGCAAGTTAAACTTAAGGATTATCATATTTTGAAACCATTAAAAATATGTTAAGATGAAAAAATAACCACAACTTTACATGTATGCCACAAATCCATACAAATATCAACCGCAAAATAATTATTTAACCATGGATTACACAAATCTAGTTATAACGGTTGTAGCCATTCATAGTGATTAGGAGAATGAAAGAAATATATTTCATAATTCAAAGATATATTCTTATAAAAATGAAATTTAATCCTTCAATTCGTCAAAAAAATCAAGAAGTCGCATTTGAGAAACACCAAATGTGTTTCTCCAAAGAAAACAAAGGGTAGAAAATATTCCAAGTGTCAAAAGATGCCTACTATAAACTCTAGACAAGGTATTTATAGTCTCTAGGAATTTGGAAATTTAAATTTGAACTCAGAATGTCGCCTCCATTATAACTGTTCACTAGGGGTGAGACAGTTCGTCTTATGAATTATTACTTGGCTTTATCTTGACAGCAATTCTATTTAGCTCTAATGGGAGGACTGATAATTTGTCAGACTTCTTGCAGTTTGTTAGATTTTTTGGTCACACTTGAGGTGTATTAGATATAAATTATTTTGACTTGGCTCTGATGGATCACCTTCTTAACCGTCACCTAGCTTTATTGGAGAATTAATTCTATCTAAGCCTAAATATTGGTGCGGCGACTCACCTAGGCCCTACTGGTTCGTTAACTGAGCTGTAATACAACTGTTTTAGCATTAATTTACTCTTTTTTATCATTGGTTAAATTTTCTGTAATTCAAGACAAAAAGAAATCAAAACTAACACCCATTACTTAAAATCTGACAATTATTCTTGGCTAAAAGCATAAAATGTGTCATGATTCACTGATACATTAGTAGTAAGTTTAAAATGTGAAGTAAAATGTGAAGTAATATTGACTTAAAATTGTGAAATCGTGACTTGAAATAGTTAAGTAGTGCTATAATGAATCTTGCTAATTTGTAATTAAGTATCTATCATTATTTGTAGATTATGATATGGATTATTAAATTGGTAGGGGTATAAACCCCCAATAATTTGATGGTGTTATAAAAGGATATCTTCCAATGAACAAATATAAGGTAGAAGACAATAGAGTCAGAGTCAGATGTATGTGTTGAACCAAGGGCTCAAAATGCCTATGTAAGTTTAAAAATTTACATTCAAAGTAATTATAGCATATTATTATCACACACACATACACATATATATTATTTATTTTTAATATACAGAATAATTTTGAATACTACTTGTTTTATTTTGGTTTGACTAAGCCTACACAGGAGGAAACTATTCAAATTTAGATAGAAAAAGTGGCTGGGTAAAAGATAAAAGAAGAAAGTCTATGGGATGAGCTCTAAAAAATTGCAATAGATTTAGTAAGGATATCAAGGTATTGGTTTCTCATGCAAGGATGAAACAATTGACAATATTCAGATTATTATTATATCATAGTTGATTGCGCAGCTTACGCATGCCTTGTCATAGTTCGAGGACCAATAAATTTCTCAAAATGGACACATGCAAGACCATCAAGGAACTTAAGTAACAAGTGATTATCATGTCTCATCGTCATCATCATTCTCTATATTTCGATCCAAGAAGGGTAGAAGATACCGAGAGTGACGAGTTTTTGGGGTTACTCTTTATTATTGTTAGATTTAATTCTTCTAGAAACCTTTTAGATATTTTTGAATGTATATTTAACGGTTGGAATATTTTTTGGAAAGTTTAAGTGTTTTGGATGTTGTTGGATTGATTATTTAAGTGTTGTTGGTTTGGATTGTTTAAGTGTTTTAATAATATAGTGTATTATGTATTATATGATCACTTTAGAAGGAATGAGTGATGCTTGGGGCTTTATATAAATTTTTATTAGGAAGGTGAAATGCCGAAAATGCAGATTTCCACTTCAAAAAAAATTCAAAAATGTCAGCATCACTTTTCTAGATTTTTCTCTAGAAAAACGATGCTATCCATCATTTTAGTTCTTCATATGAAGAACAAAACAATGGACAGTGATGCTCTAGTCCATCACTTTTCTATTTTTTTGTGAAAAATTTAGCAACAACGATGGATAACATCGCTTTTATTGGAAAAAGATAATAATTTTGTAAAAAGTGACGTTGTTCGTCGAACAAAAGTGACAAACAATATCGTTTTCTTGGAAAAGTTTTTTTTTCAAAAAGAAATGTTGTTTATCATAAATATGCGACACTGTTCATTGCTTTTGAAAAACAACGCCCTTTTTTATGATGCAAGTGAATGCGTCGCTTGTCTATTATTTTTGACAAAAATGATGTTGTCCATACTATTGGGACGATGTGTTTTTTTCCATTCACTAGTATAAGCTAGCCAACTTAAATTTCTTCATACTCTATGTCAAGCCTAAAAGATCAATTCCATAAATCTAGTATCACCATCCCCAAACTATCGTTCTTTCTATCTCATCATCCACAATTCAAATTTTGGGTCTTGTACTAAATATAGAAAGTAACACAACTTCTCACATATCGCATATATTTATAGATACAATATGGAAAATCAAGATGCACTATCCCAATAAACATTTAAAAAAAAGCAACCAACCTTAATCACACCTCCTATCTAACTTAAACCTATAGGTATATTTTTATTTCATGACATCGCTACACTTACACATTTAATACATCTCTCATGACTAAACCAAACTTACAGGCCCTATGAATATAAAAAAGCGACAACTTTAACTATATCATCTTTCTACTTCACAACCTATTCATAACCTTTCCCTTCCAAAACAATTACATGCCATCATAAAATCCTCCCCTGGTTCAAGCATATTCCGAGTTATCTTACCAAACCATCTCTTTTGTACTTACTACCATAAATCTACACAAAAATTATTACACCTAAGAAAACACATAAGGGCATATCACTACATTACTAACTTAATGGATATTTTACTTTATCTATTAACCATAATCAAAGATTAACCCCATCTTTTTGCCACAACACTTCTAAATAAATACTTTTAACTCTAATGTCATTATACTACTTAAGACTCATTGCATCCCAAATCACACAATCTTTCGAACAATAATACTATTCAAGAATTAGGATACAAACTCTTTTTGTTCATCAATGTTATCTGTAATGAAGGATTAGGGAAGAGAATGAATAAACATCATATTCTGGGTAATCAACCCAATTCATATAGATAAGGGTAAAGTCTTTCTTATCAACAAACTAATACATACTAATGGGATCCTATTAAGCCCTTTATACAGTCTTTAAAATGTCTCATAGTTCTCTATGAGAATACCATATCAATATGGAAAAAGCTTTAATTCTTTTATTTCCTCATGTATGAGGCATATTATAAGGAATTTAAAGTAACAGACTAATCTATATAAGTTCTTTTGGAGAAACTTTATTACAGGATCAAGAGTATAAAAGAAGGAAATGTTACCTAAATGTCCTGTAGCCCCTCTCTTATAAGTGCGACATATTTCACACCCATAAAAAAGACTATACTAAATGTGGATACTTTATATATCCTCATACACTTGAACCTATTTCTTTGATACTAAATTGTCATGCTTGAGTCTACACCCTGGACAAGACATAATAGGTAGAATCATAAGTGCTCCTAAGTAAACCCTTGGTACTGGCATGCTACTAAATCAAATATTATTTTGAATATAATGGAAGCACTTTTATCAGATTTATGGGTAATCTAAAAGGAATGTCTATTTTAAACAATTGATAACAATAAAGACTGAAGAATACCTGGTTGCCTTTGTATTAATGCCTCTACTAATCATAGATGAGTTATTGGAACAAGAAACCCAACTATCTCAAAATAAACAAAAATTAAAAATGTGTAAGATTATGAACAAAAATTACAAGTTGTCCTCTTCAGAGGACTCATCAAGTCCATTGGCTGGTTGGCTGGTATGCAAATCCAAATTGAGTTTGAGAACGGGTACCAAAATCTATATCATGAAAGGATACAACTCAAGAGAAAGGTATTTTGTCAGTACTTTGAATGTATTAAACCTATGAGATATGCTAAAATCATTTAGAAACATTTAAATCTTGCATTCAAACGTAAATACAATGTAATAAGCAAGTTATAGAAATCATGTCAAAATCTAAAAAACAATAAAGAAAAAGTTGTGGATACAAACCATTTTAAAATGTATAATTTAGAACTGTAAAATATAGATCTTTTATATAGAGTGATCTTGATATTTCCCAAATTACGCCATGCAAAAAGTATAAAGCTATCATTAAATCAAATATAAAACCACATAAGGTTAGGACCAAATCCACAAGGAGTTGGACAAAATCTAACCAAGTATTTGTACAAGTAATTGGG
>JAPEIP010000011.1:91114418-91138134 GCA_026120095.1 Capsicum chinense | reverse complement strand
AGAAAAAATACGCCAGGCCTCAGTACTTTTTCCTGCACATTTTACTGTTCACTACTATTCACGGTTCGATCGGAATGTTCATAACTCGTCGCTCGGGTGTCCGTTTTGGATGATCCACATATCATTGGAAAGATTATTCGATAATCTACGCAATGGTGGGTCAAAATCTAAGACATTACGCATGGAAAATTTGTAATTCATTTTAGAAGATAGAACCCAACACGTTTATGCACAAAATTTCACCAAAAAATTTCCCGAGGTATTACAAAAATCATAATGCAGGATAAACCACATGATGAAATCATATTTAATCAACTCTATATCTATTGAAGGGCATGAATCATCAAAGCATACCCAAGAACTCACCAAGGCTACAAATTATACTAGTAATAATCAAAACTCTACCAATTCGGATAAATCCAACCTTAGTAAAAAAACTAGTCAATTTTATGCTTGTTCTAAGCAACAAATACCCATAGGCACATATCACTAAGGAGAAGCACTCTGCTAAGTCATATTAGTTAAAAAATATGCTGAAATGAGGATTTCTTGATTTCCCCCATTTTATTCAAACTTTAACTTAATTACACTATTAATGACATCACAATCGAATAGGTCACCAATCTCATCATCATTGCCAAAGTCAAGACCACTACAAAATAATGAACCAAGCAACTTAAGATAATGAATTTCCAGTTTGCCAACTGAAGAAGTTGTCATAGAAAAGATCACATATTTCACCTCCCTTAACTCCACTATAACAAGAACCATATCATGTCAAGAATAAAGTATCCAACTCCACATTAATACCAAGATCATAATATTACCAGGAGATGAACCCAACAAAACTGAAAGGCAACCTAAGACCTCCCAACATCAAAATTAAGACCACCATCGGATGATGAACTAGCCGAATCAAAAGAATGGATCACAAACTAGCTAACCTCATAAATGGGCTATATAGTGGAGGATATCAAATGTTGAAATCTTACCAACCAGAAGGCAAGGTTTAGAATCACTGTCACAATACGATGTCCCGTGTCATGATGACACCTACTTTACTCCACTAGTAGGTAATCCAAACTGTAGCTCAAAACTATAAGTAACAGGTTAGATGGTGGAAAATGGAATAAATGTAGAAAATATTCAAGAAATTAAATTACAAGACATAAATCTTAAAAAGTATAGCATAAATAAGAAGAAATAAGAAAAAAAGTAATATCATCTCATGACCTAGTAAAGTCGGTGCAAGAGACTTAACAAAAAATACTAGTACTATCAAGTCAACATAAAACAATCTCAAAAATAAAAAAGACTATCAAAAAAGAAATGATAGAGAAAAGGTCAACTCTAGCTTTGAGAGCTCACCCGATCTTCGAACTCTAAATTACAAAATCATAGCATCAACAGCCATATCTAGTACTCGAATTTACACAAAAAAGTATAAAAATGTAGTATGAGTACAAAAGCCACAAGTACTTAGTAAGCATCATCAACCGACTGAGCAAAATCATAATATATATGTATATATATAATAAAATGTGAGATAAATAAGCTATGTTAAGGAAAGAGGGCCAACTTAGAATAATGCTCCAAATATTGAAAGTAAATAACTGGCACAATAATATTAAAGAAAACATTGCTATCATTAAAACATTGTTATAACTACTTAATTTGGCCCCCATTAACCTAGAAGGTGCAAATAAAGTAAAAACCCAAGACGGGCACCCATAAGATCGAAGGGTGCCATCAAGGAGAAGTAATGCTATAATTATACCAATTATTTAAATCTCAAAATTGAGATTAAGGATCTTCTCATACCATAAATGCTGAACTCGAATTGGTCCTATAACTGTCATGATTAATCTCTTAATACCGGACTTGAATCAAAACTAGTATCATCAACAATTCTAGAATTGAACTAGTCTTAGTATCATAAATAATTAGACTTGAACAAAAACTGATATCATCAATAATGTCAGAATCGAACAGGTGTTAAAATTATAAATCGTCGAACATAAACCAAAACTAATATCATCACTCAAGCGTCAATCTAGTATGAACCATCATATTCTAAAAATCTCCTCGAGATCAATAATGTAATTAGAATAATATGCAATGCCCATTAATTTTACAAGAAACTAATCGCAATCCTGGTCTAAGGTTGGACAGAAAGGCCCACTTTTAACCCCGATAATCTATTCTAAGACATATTTGATAACGCTAAACTTACACATCAATTTAAGCGTAGGGCGATCGTTGTCAATATAAACCCAACAAGAGTCAGGGTTGAATCCACAAGGAACACAGTGAGTGGCGAGTGGGTAAGTTCGAAATACAAGTACTTACTATGTTCAAACCTAGGATACAAATATTTGGGGATTTTGAATGTTTTCAAAGATATAATTATTTTTTGGGCCTCCAAAAGACTAACTCGAGACTAAGAGTAAAGAGTAAAGAGTAAACAATTAGAAATGGATCTTGGGATTGTTCTTTTCTACGGGCAAGTTTTTCATGGGAATACAATTATTCGATGCAAATTCTAATCATTAATGATGTGGTAGGCTAGGTTGAAAGTCCTTGAGACTAGTTTGTCAACAAAGTCTCAAAGATGTCACTCATTGAACCTTTCAAATACCTAACAAGTGTGTAAATTAAATCCACCCAACACCTCAATTGGGTATCCCTACTTCTAGGAAAATGCCCAAAACATAGCCTACTATCTATTCACCCTAATTTCTAAGATAGTAAAAAGATAGTAAACTAAATCCATTATTGTCCCGTATTGCTTTGTCCCCCATAACCCTCTTTCAAGAATACCATGGGTTCAAAAAGTTCACCAACATCCCCTTTTCAAGGATGATGTGAGCTTTCAAGAGTTTGGGGTTTTCACCCACAAACCCACTTTGGGTGATTAGGATTTTCACCCATAAATCCCAACTAATTAAATCAAGCAATAGTGAAACCCATCATCAACAAACTAGAATCTATACAAATACATCACAACTCACACATAATTGCACCCTATTCTAATATATTCCCAAGAGGAAGAACTAGACACTCATAAAGATATTAAAAAAAATGATACCAAAACCTCCATCAATTTAATTCATGAAAAATAAAGAGAATGCAAACCACAATTTAAATTCCAATGAATCTTCAATGGAAATTTGCTAATTCTTTACTTAGGAGTTACTCTAATGTAATCTTAACTCAAGATTAGTACAAAAATTTGCTCCAAGCTCCCAAGAGATGAGATAAAAAGTGAAAGCCCCAAGATAGGATAAAGATGGTGAAAAATGAGCTAAAAAATCCTTATTTGTGCCCTAATTCCATATTTCCCAAATATTACAAAAATACCCTTGAAACTTTTTTGCTCTACCGCGATCGCCACCTCTTCACTGCGTTCATGACTCCCATGATTATGGTAGTCATATTGTGATCACCCTCTAATTGACTTATTGACTGGTCGCGATCGCGACCCTAAGGCCATGATCACAGTAACTGAGGGTCGATTCATAGGCTTGATTTATAGCATTTTGCTCTTTTCTTTCAAATTTAACCTCTTTGTGACTTGAATGACTTCCTTATCTTCCCATCTCATCTTTTCCTTCATAAATGAGAATTAAGTAAGAGATTAGCATAAAATCAGTAGAAAAGCATGGTAATTTAGGCTTAATAGGTGTTAAAAAATCCTAAAATTAATGGTTTATCAACACCGGCAAACTTAAACTAATACTTGTCCTCAAGCTACTAAAAAATTCAATGAGATTGGGTATTCAACTAAAATCTACCCAAAATAAAGATATACTAAGGGAACAAGCTAACAAGCTCTATAATGACGTTAACATGTCATGGAAACAAGTGAACCAAATTTTTTCAATAAGGACATCTTTATGAAGCAAGGATGCAAGTTTATATCACATGAACCTTCCAAATCAACAAAGCATATTAAGATGAGACACAAATTCTTTAAAGATTATCTAAATCTTCACTATGCAACTTAATTAACCCATTTACCCAAACCGAGAGTAAGACTTCATCCTCTACCCTAAATTATCAATGCCACTCATAAGCAAGAGTTAGCTCCACACATACAAAAGACATTGAAATTTCTAAAGGAGCTCAAATAATTAAAGAATTCACACTCACTCTTGCAAAAAAATTCAAATACAATGAGTAGAACCATAGGCTTGCCCTTTGTGTTTTTTCCCACTAATGAAGACTTACCTAGTTTGGAATCACCAAGGTCTTTTGGGTCAAGATAAAGGTTTAAGGTGTGGGAAGGAATATAATGGATCAAGTGACTTAAATACCTCCTTCAATGCAATTCCTCAACCCTTCTACCTCCAAAATTTCAAACTATCCACCTTATTCTCCTTCAAATCATTTCTCATATTTCCCTACCTTTTTTTAGAATTTACAAAACAATTAAGATCCACCCTTTTCTTTCTTCATTTCTTTGGATTTATCAAGATACTTTCTAACTTTAAGCGCTTCATAGCCCTCCTCATTTGCCTTTTTTTCTTCATATTCTATAGGCTAGGCTATATAACTTTAGCATTAATATGTCTCTTGTCTCTTACGCATATGGTTTTACCTCCTTACATATACCTTTCTTGGATTATCTTAGCATATTATATTAAACCCCCCCTTCCCAACTTGGAGTTTGAACCACCCTTACATTATTCTCCCAACTACACATAACCCCCAAACTTTGGCTTTCACCTACATTTCATTATTTTTAATCATTTGATGCATCAAAGGGGGTTAAGAGCCAAAAGGAATATTTTAAAATGGGTTAGGTTTGTTAGAATGATTATAATTACAAAAAGAAAGAAAAATGGGCAAAAAAGCTCCAAGGGGCTAACTAGGGAGCGATGTTAAGGTGGGAATTTGGCTATGTGATGGGTTAAAAATGGCCTCAGGTCATTTTTCAAACCAAGATTGTCTAGAATTTCTCTTTGAACACCCTACGAGAAAGTTCTAGACTACTTATTTGTACAAGAATTATTCAAAAAATTTCACCATACATGGCCTCGTACTCATAGACCAAAAAGTTAATCTCCCAACCAATTTGAGCTTAATAAGTTACTCAGAGTCAAGGACACATCCTTGTAACGAAAGAGCCAAAAATTTAATTTAATGGTATCATTCCATAGAAACCTTAAAAACATCCTTGATCATGTTCACAAAGAAAGCTATAATTTTTTGTTGGTTTTCTCAAAATTATTTCATTTCTTGCCAATAACATTTTGAAAGCATTTTTGAACTTTTGCCTCTTCCTAAACAATTAAAGAAAAAGTTAGGGGAACATAAGGCAATATTATCATTAAACTTCGTGGGATTGTTTCCGCATAACTTCACATATCACCCATTCATGTCTCTCTAACCATGGGCGTAACATTCCTAAAAAAGTTCTACCAAAAACCACCGGTTATCCCACTTTTAAGACCAATTGGACTCAAAGCTAGATTCCAAAAATGATCACAAAAATCCCCAAGAAAGTTTACATTAACCTTTACAAGCATATAAAACATTTCTCGCTTATTGACATTTTAACAAACATGTAGTGTGCTTGAAAAGTAAGAGCTTGAATAGATAAAATAACAACACATGTGAACAAGACCAATGAGCAAATTCATCACCAAACATACTACTTGTAATCATACTAAAAAAATTAATTCACCCGCCACTCAATTAAGCAAACAAACCGCAAGTGGGTGTTTCATAAAAGACTCGATGTGCACTAGTGTAAGGAAATAAGAATTTTGCAATTTAGCATTTGAGGAAAGGCACACATTCAAAAATCGTCATCCCAACAACCACATTATTACAAATTACGCTCAAATGAATTTAATTCAAAACAAAAGAAAGCATGGAATGTAATCATCATTTTTATTTTAAAGATCATACCTTGTAAGCTTACTAAAGAGGGAAAAGTGATGAAATGAAATTTCAATATACTTATCTAGGTACCCATCCCAAAATTTTCTATCACCTACAAACACCCAAAAATAAGCTAATAATTGAAACAAAAACATTAGAATACATTAAGAAAAATTTGTTGGGTTGCCTCTCAAGAGGCGCCTTAGTTAAAGTCGCAGCACGACATCTTTTGACTATCATTTATGTCTCCATTTAAAATATTTGAATTGACGACCCAACTTTAGATCAATACATCTTTGAGGTACTATGGCCAAAGGTGAGAACACAATGAAATATTTTTTATTCCGCCACTTTGAAGACTTGAACCTTTTACCCAACTTCACATCAAACTTCCTAATAGGCTTATTGGGTATCGATGAGAACATCAAGAATTCACAATCACATTTTGATTTTTTTTTGCCTTCAAGTGAGGAGCTTCATTTTGCCCTCTTGAAATAACAAACTTCAAAATGTAGGGATTTTCCTCCCTATCTCCTAAATTCATCATTTGCTTGGGTGGTTCGACTTTCATTACCTTCGCCAAACATAATGTTGAAAAGTAGTTTGAGTGACGTATTCTTCCTAATTTTGGAGTTATATCCTTCTTAATATTGTCACCCCAAAATGAACTAAAGTCTTCACAAAGGATTTTTTTGGGCTTTTTCTTTTAGTTCTACTGCTATTTCCTTAATCTTGGCATTATCTCTCATGTTTGGTTCAGTTGGTTGGGAAATTATTGAGGGGTTTCCACAATCAAGCTTGTTATAATCAATGTGGCTTAACATCTTTTCTTCTATAACCTTATTTTTAAAAGTGGGCCTGTTCATGGTTTTTGAGATGTCAGACTCATTACCCATTTCTTCTATCCTTTCAATTTTATTTTTACATGCCCCTACGGCTTGGTTCATGAGATTAATCTTATCCCCCGTTGTTTCCACCCAATCCAAGATAAGTTGAAGTATAGCTTTAACACCATTATATTAGCAAGTTGTTCTTTCTTTTTCTCATTATTCAACCTATCAAACTCATAAGAAGAACTAGCATTTGGGTTATCATAACGAGGGGAAGGGGCATTTGGATAATCGCTACAATGTTTATCTCGACCACCACATAAGGAACAATCATACTACCAAGAGGATCAAGATGGTGCACACATCTCTTTCCGGGGAGGATATCTACAATCTTGCCAAAAGTGGGGTCCACCATAATATGGACATGGATTATCAAGATAAGATTTCCAACCACTAAACTTATATTTATCCAAGATAGCATAGTAACAAATAAACAAAAATAAAAATCTACCTAACACGAGGACCGAAAGAAAATCACAATTAAATATTGACAAGTTTGAACCAAAGAAAGTAAGCTAAAATTCTAAACTAACTCAATACGCCAAATTGTTCCTCGTCAATAGCACCATTTTTGATAATGTTCTACTTACACGTCAATTTATGTGCAAGGTGTTCGTTGTTGATATAACCCAAACAAGAGTGGGAGTCGAATCCACAAGGAACAATGTGAGTGGCGAATGGGTAAGTTCAAAATAAAAGTACTTACTAAGTTCAAATCTAGGATACAAATATTTGAGGATTTGGAATGATTTCAAAGATATAATTATTTTTGAGCTTCTAAAAGACTAACTTAAGACTAATAATAATTAGAGAGCGAACACTTAGAAACTTATCTTGGGTTTATGCTATCCTACGGGAAAGCTATGCATGGGAGCATGATGATTTGGTTCAAATTCTAAGCATTAATGATATGGTAGGCTAGGTAGAAAGTCCTTGAGGCTAGTTTGTCAACAAAGTCTAAAAGATGTCACTCATTGAAACTTTCAAATACCAAATGAGTGTGTCAATTAAAGCCAACCAACACCTCAACTGGGCATCACTATTTCTAGGAAGATGCCCAAAACTTAGCCTACTCTTTATTCACCCTTATTTCTAAAATAGTAAAAAGACAGTAAACTACATCCATTATTGTCTCCTATTGCTTTGTTCCCCATAAACCTCTTTCAAGGATGCCATAGGTGCCAAAAGTTCACCCATATCCCTCTTTCAAGGATGATGTGAGATTTCAAGAGTTTGGGATTTTCACCAACAAACCCATTTTGGGTGTTTAGGATTTTCACCCATATATCCCAACTAATTAAATCAAGCCATAGTGAAACCCATCATCAACAAATGATAATCTACACAAATACATTACAACCCACACACAATTGCACCCTATTCAAACATAATCCCAAGAGGAAGAACTCACAACTCATAAAGACAATAAACAAAAATATACCAAAATCTCCATCAATTTGATTCATGAAAAATAAATAGAATGCAAACCACACTTTACATTCCAATGAATCTTCAATGGAAATTTGATAATTCTTCACTTAGGAGTTGCTCTAATGTAATCTTAGCTCAAGGTTAATACATAAATTTTCTCCAAACTCCCAAGAGATGAGATAAAAAGTGAAGATCAAAGATAGGATAAAGATGGTTAAAAATAATCTAAAAATCCTTATTTGAGCCCCAATTCTACATTTTCCAAATGTTACTAAAATACCCTTGAAATTTTTCTACTCTACCGCGATTGCCACCTCTTCACTGCATTTTCGACTCTCGCGATTGTATTTGTCATATTACGATTGCCCTCCAATTGACTTTTTGACTGGTCGCAATCCCGATCCTTATGCCGCGATAATAGTAACTGAGGGTAAATTCTTATGTTTGATTTATAGCATTTGGATCTTTTCTTTCACATCTAACCTCTTTTTGACTTGACTGACTTGCTCATCTTCTCATTTAAGATTTTCCTACACAAATGAGCATTAAGCAAGAGATTAGCATAAAATCAATGGAAAATCATTGTAATTTAGGATTAAAAGGTGCTAGAAAATCCTTAAATTGATGGCTTATCAACACCTCCAAACTTAAACTAATGCTTGTCCTCAAGCAACTAAGAACAATTCAACGAGATGGGGTATTCAACTCAAATCCACCCAAAAGAAAGCTCTACTAATGGAACAAGCTAACAAAGCTCTATAATGACTTTAATATGTCATGGCACCAAGTGAACCAAAATTTTTCAATAAGTACATCTTTATGAAGCAAGGATGCAAGTTTTTATCATATGAACCTTCCAAATCAACAATGCATCTTAAGAGGAGACACCAAATCTTCAAAGATTGTCTCAATCTTCCCTATGCAACTTAATTAACCCATTTACCCAAACCGAGACTAAGACTTCATCCTCTACCCCAAAGTATCGATGTCTCTCATAAGAAAGAGTTAGCTCCACACACACACAAAATACATTAAAATTTCTAAAGGAGCTCAAATAATGAAAGAATTCACACTCACACTTGCAAAGAAATTAGAGTACAATACGTAGAACAATAGGCTTGCCCTTTGTATTTTTTGCCACTAATATAGACTTACCTACTTTGGAATCACCAAGTTCTTGTAGGTCAATATGAATGTTTAAGATGTGGGAAGGAATATAATTGATCAAGTGACTAAAATACCTCCTTCAATGCAATTCCTCAACCCCTTCTATCTCAAAATATTCAAACTATCCACCTTATTCTCCTTCAAATTATTTCTCATATTTCTCTGCCTTTTTATTATAATTTACAAAACAATTAAAATCCACCATTTTCTATCTTCATTTTCTTGGATTTCTCAAGAGACTTTCTAACTTTAAGCACTTCATAGCCCCCATCATTTGCCTATTTTTCTTCAAATTCTATGGGCTAGGCTATACAAATTTAGCCTTAAGTATGTCTCTTCTCTCTTAAGCATATGATTTTACTATCTTACATACACCTTTCTTGGCTTATCTTAGCATATCATATTAATCCCTCTAAACTTGGAGTTTGAACTACCTTTACATTATTCTCCCAACTACATAAACCCCTCAAACTTATGCTTTCACCTACATTTCATTACTTTTAATTATTCAATGCATCAAAGGGGGTTAAGTACCAAAAGGAAGATTTTAAAATGGGTTAGGTGTGTTAGAAAGGTCATCATTACAAAAATAAAGAAAAATGGGAAAAAAGGCTCAAAGAGGCTAACTAGGAAACAATGTTAAGGTGGGAATTTGGCTAAGTGACAGGTTAAAAATGGCCTCGGGTCATTCTCCAAATCAGGATTGTTTAGAATTTCTCTTTGAACACACTAGGGGAAAGTTTTAGACTACACATATATACAATAATTATTCAAAAATATCACCACACATGGCATCGTACTCATAGATCAAAAAGTTAATCTCCCAACCAATTTGAGCTTAATAAGTTACTCCAAGTAAAGGACACATCCTTGTATGGAAAAATTCAAAAATTGAATTTAATGGTATCATTAAAAAGAAAGTTCAAAAACATCCTTGATCATGTTCACAAAGAAAGCTATAATTTTTTTTTTGGGGTTTCTCAAAATCATTTCATATCATGCCAATAACATTTAGAAAACATTTTTGAA
The DNA here is from genome assembly GCA_026120095.1 of Capsicum chinense. NCBI lineage: Eukaryota > Viridiplantae > Streptophyta > Magnoliopsida > Solanales > Solanaceae > Capsicum > Capsicum chinense. The sequence continues at coordinate 91,127,728 of JAPEIP010000011.1, read as the reverse complement.
ATTTTAGCTCTTCCTAAAAAATTAAAGAAAAAGTTAAGGAAATGCAAGGCAATATTATCATTAAACTTTATGAAATTCTTTGCTCACAATTTCATAAATCACCCATTAGATCATAAAATACTCATAACACCAATAGAAACACAAATGACCCAATACCCATAAGAATGGCGTTACCTAATCTATCATAGGGCAGTACAAACATTCATGTCTCTCTTACCATGGGCACAACATTCTTAAATAATTTCAACCAAAACCCACTAGTTATCCCACATTTAAGACTAGTTTGACTCAAAGCTATACTCCAAAAATGATCACAAAAAGCCCTAAGACAGTTTACATTAACCTTTACAAGCATATAAGGCATTTCTCTCTTATTGACATTTTAGCAAACACATGTGTGCATGAAAAGTAAGAGATTTAAAAGATTAAAAAACAAAACATGGGAACAAGTTTAATGAACCAATTCATCACCAAACACACCATTTGTAATCATACTAACAAAATTAAATCACCCACCACTCGATTAAGAAAACAAACCTCAAGTTGGTGTTTTATCAAACACACAATTTGCACTAGTGTATGGAAACAATAATTTTGCAATTTAGCATTTGAGACAAGGCACACATTCAAAAATCTTCATCCCAACAACCACATTCTGTCAAAGTAAACTCAAATGAATTAAATTCAAACCAAAAGAAACCATGGATGTGATCATTATTTTTATTTTAAAGATCATACCTTGTAAGCTTACTAAAGAGGAAAAAGTGATGTAATGAAAGTCCAATATACTTATTCGGTGTTTCATTCTTGAGGTATCCATCCCAACTTGTGCTATCACCTATAAACACCAAAAAACTAGCTAAAAATTAAACGAAAAACATTAGAATAAATTGAGAAAAATTCCTTGTGTTGCCTCCTAAGAAGCGGCTTTTGTTAAAGTTGCGGCATGACATATTTTGACTATAATTTATGTCTCCATTTAGAAGATTTGAATCGATGACCCAACTTTAGATCAATACATCTTTGAGTTACTTTGGTAAAAGGTGAGGACACAATGAAATATTTTCTATCTCTCCACTTTGAAGACTTGAACCTTTTACCCAACTTCATATCAAACTTCCTAATAGTCTTGTTGGGTATCGATGAGAACATCAAGAATTATCTTGTCACACATCGCATTTTGAATTTTTTTTGCCTTCAAGTGAGGGGCTTCATTTTTCCCTTTTGGAATAACAAACTCCAAAATGTTGGGATTTTTCTCCCTATCTCCAAAATTCACCATTTTCATGGGTAGTTCGCCTTTCATCACATCCACTAAGCATAATATTGAAAAGTAGTTTGAGTGAGGTCTTCATCCTAATTTCAGAGTCACATCCTTCTCGATATTCTCACCCCAAAATAAACTAGAGCCTTCACTAAGGATTTGTTTGGCTTTTTCTTTCAGTTTTACTGCTAATTTCTTAATTTGGGAATTATCTCTATGGTTGGTTCGGTTGGTTGGGAAATTATTGAAGGTTTTTCATATCAAGCTTGTTATAATACATGTGGCTTGACATATTTTCTTCTTTAACGTCATTTTGAAGAGTGGGCCTGTTCATGGTTTTTGAGATGTCGGACTCATTACCCATTTCTTCTATCTTTTCAATTTTATTTTTACATGCCCCTACGGCTTGGTTTATGAGATTAATCTTATCCCCTATTATTTCCACCAAATCCAAGATAATTTGAAGTATAGCTTTAACACTATTATATCAGCAAGTTGTTCTTCCTTTTTCTCATTATTAAATCTAAATAACTCATAAGAAGAACTAGCATTTGGGTTAGTATAACGAGGGGAATGAGCATTTAGACAATCGCTCTAATGTCTATTTCGACCACCACCTAAGGAACAATCATTCTACTAAAAGGATCGAGATGGTGCACACATCTCTTTCCGGAGAGCATATCTACAATCTTGCCAAAATTGGGGTCCACCATAATATGGACATAGATTATCAAGATAAGATTTCCAACCACCAAACTCATATTCATTCCAAGATGGCATAGTAATAAATAAATAAAAATAAAAATCTACCTAACACAAGGAACAAAAGAAAATCACAATCAAATATTGACAAGTTTGAACTAAAGCAAGTAAGCTGAAATTCCAAACTAACTCAATATGCCAAATTATTCCCCGTCAACGACGCCATTTTTGATAACACTCAACTTACACGTCAATTTAAGTGCAAGGCAATTGTTTTTAATCTAAACCCAACAAGAGTCGTGTTTGAATCCACAAGGAACAATATGAGTGGCTAGTGGGTAAGTTCAAAATAAAAGTACTTACTAAGTTCAAACCTAGAATAAAAATATTTGGGGATTTTGAATGTTTTCAAAGATATAATTATTTTTAAGCTTCTCAAAGACTAAATCGAGATTAGTAGTAATCAGAGAGAAAACACTTAGAAATGGATCTTGGGATTATGCTTTCCTATGGGTAAGTTATGCATAGGAACAAGATGATTCGGTGCAAATTCTAACTATTGATGCTGTGGTAGGCTAGGTTGAAAGTCCTTGAGATTAGTTTGTCAACAAAGTCTCAAAGATGTCATTGACCCTTTCGAATACCTAATGAGTGTGTCAATTAAAGCCAGCCAACACCTCAATTGGGCATCCTATTTCTAGGAAGATGCACAAAAATAGTCTACTCTCTATTCACCCTTATTTCTAAGATAGAAAAAAAATAGTAAACTATATCCATTAGAGTCCACTATTGCTTTGTCCTCCATAACCCTCTTTCAAGGATGCCTTTGGTTCCAAAATTTCTCCCACATACCCCTTTCAAGGATGATGTGAGCTTTCAAGAGTTTGGGGTTTTCACCTACAAACCCATTTTGGGTGTTCAGGATTTTTACCCATAAATCCCAATTAATTAAATCAAGCAATAGTGAAACCCATCATAAAAAAACTATAATATACACAAATAAATCACAATCCACACACAATTGCACCCTATTTTGACATAATCCTAAGAGGAAGAACTAGAAACTCATAAAAATAATAAATAAAAATATACCAAAATCTCCATCAATTTGATTCATGAAAAATAAAGAGAATGCAAACCACACTTTAAATTCCAATTAATCTTCAACGGAAATTTGCTAATTCGTCACTTAAGAGTTACTCTAATTAATCTTAGCTCAAGGTTAGTACAACAATTTGCTCCAAGCTCCCAAGAGATGAGATAAAAAGTAGAGATAAAAGATAGGATAAAGATTGTGACAAATGAGCTAAAAACCCTTATTTGAGCCCCAATTCCATATTTTCCAAATATTAAAAAAATACCCTTGAAATTTTTTCGCTCTACTGAGATCGCTACCTTTTCACCACATTCGTGACTCTTGTGATTGCGGTAGTCATATCATGATTTCCCTTCAGTTGACTTGTTGACTGGTCATGATCTCGACCCCCAGGCCTCGATTGATGTAATTGATGGTCAATTCTTAGGCTTGATTTCTAGCATTTGACTCTTTTCTTTCATATTTAACCTTTTTTGACTTGAATGATTTGCTCATCATTGATTTTCAACTTTTTCTCTATAAATGAGCATTAGATAAGAGATGAACATTAAATCAATGGAAAAACATGGTAATTTAGGCCTAAAAGGTGCTAGAAAATCTTTAAATTAATGACTTATATACCCATACTAGGCTATCATATCAATTTCCACTACAAGATACTAATAAGTCCGATTGGGTTGCAAGATAATATATCTACCTAAAGAATGATTAATTAAGTCAATTACTCCTAATTACGGCCTCTAAATTGGCTAATCATCTAATTCACACCAAATGTAACTCCAAGTACTAATTTCCATCCGAAATACAGCATCATACCATATTGATACCACAATTAAGCCCAATATAAGAGAAAAGTAAGTCTATCCTACCTGGACGCTGAAGAAAGCCTGATAAAGTCTGTTAAATAAAAAATTTCCCCTTTCGAGAAGATTTCGAATGATGCCATACTATAAAAATGCTAATATATGCTTTAATATGAGAACAATGGTACCCATATTCCATTTTTATGCTTCGGGTCCCAAATAAAGTCAAAATCCTATGTGCGGCCAGCTTGCAGAATCATACTTTCAGTACTATCAACATGTCCCTCTATGCTCAAGGAATATTTATCCTCAAGAATGGGTAAATTTCAAACTCAAACGATACCATAATATACTCAACAAGAATTTAGGGAATTAAATCTAAATAGAAGAATTAAACGGAAACTTACAAAGATTTTGATGAATAAATGATTATTCCTAGCTCAAAATTACACCAAGATGTCCTAATAATTAGTCTCCAAATTTTCAATACTCTCTTAGGATTTTGTCTCTTGATACATATGAGAAAATGGGAGAAAATTGGGTAAGAAGGGAATTTAACAACCTCCAGGTGCCACTTAAGCCGCCACTTGACCGCTTAAGTGGTCACCTCTAAAGCGGTCCATGGATCGCTTAAACGATCTCCACCTTAGGATGACCTCCGCTTAACAACAACAACAACAATGACAAACCCAGTGTATTCCAACGTAGTGGTGTCCTCCGCTTAAGCGGATGTACCAACTGAAAATTAGAAAAATTCTAATTTTCCACCAACCCTTCGGAATTCATTCAGAATCCTGTGAATGCAAATAAACTATGTTACCCTATCAAATTCAAAATTATGAACTCAATAATGCAATTAAAATTTCCATTTGGGGTCATTTTGATAAAAAGTGGGCCCCACACCTAAGGACCATTTTACCTAATTTTGACCAATAGCCCAAAATAAGTCTGGAAGCCGTATGAGACGAACCAAATATCATCCAGCTTAAAATCAATATTTTAGAGCTGATGAAACTGTCAGAATTAGAATATGAGTTCATTAGACTGAAGTTTATTTCTAATAGCCAATACTAATTAACGAAGACTTCAAGATCAAGAATTGACTCTAAAAACCAAACGAATTGCCTAATAATTGAACTGTTAGCTCCAACAACTCAAAAATTACTTGGGGAAGCTACAGGAAAGATCTAAATGACAAGAATTTATGGAAATGCAGAAAATGGCTTGGAGGGTCATTACAATATCCAGTACTATATGAACTTTTGTTTGTAAAAGTAAAGGGCTTGGATATACCTGAAGGCTCAAATAGATGAGGATACTAAGCCCTTATCATAATCTCGATCTCGCAAGTGGCCACCTAGATAGGGTGGTGTCTCTACTAAATCTTAACCATTTAAATCTCCCTAGAAGGTCAACATCACGTCCAACTAAATCTAGTCCTACAAAAGCACATAGGATGTATCAGAATATAATGCAAAAACCTAGAAACATAGAAGATTAGATTAACAACAGAAAATATGGGGTGAAGGTTGACTCATAAGCCACCTATCTAACTATTCAAAGGATCTCCAAAGGTCCAATATATATGGAAATTAGCTTGCCTTTTCTCCCAAACCTTGATGGGTGATACTCAAAGAAATGCTCAATCTCTACCTCCAAACCTCATGACACAAAGTCTACAATTTGTATAAGCCATCTACCTACTCTGAACTACTTCAACCTATTTTGAATTACCCTAACACTATCCAACAACTCCTAAAGTAAGTTAGTACCATGGGTCCTAACCTTGAAGACCTCAAAGTATCTAATCAGAGATCAAAATTCCTACCACATAGTGCCTCAAATTGTGACACCTCAATACTCTAAGGGTAGTTATTATTATATTCAAAATTAGCCATTGCTAAATGTCCCTCCCACTGACCTACAAAATCTATAACATAAGTTGAGAGGTCAAGAACCTAAATAGTTCATTCAGACTATCCATCGATTTGAGGGAGAAAAATAGTTTTATGATCCACCTGAGTACCCAACTTCTCCTTAAAATCTCTCCAGAAGCTAGAAGTGAATACCAAGCCCTGGTCTAAAATAACAGATATAGGAACTCCATGCATGCGAATCATCACACAAACATAGATCAGGCTAATCTCTCAGCACTAAAGGACACTTAAATAAGAAGAAAATATGCCGATTAGGTTAATCGATCTACAATGACCCAAATACAATTGAAGCTGCATGAGGTTTAAGACAAACCACTAACAAAGTCCATGGTGATCCACTCCTATTTCTACTCGAGAATGGACAATCTTTGAATCAAGTCACCGGGACTTTGATGCTCGTCCTTCACCTACTAAAAACATAGGCAATAATCTATAAATTCCACCACATATATCTTCACGCCACTCCACCAGTAGTGCTATCTCAAATATCTATACACCATAGATGTACTAGGGTGAATAGAATATCTGGAGCTTGAGGCTCATGCAATATCGACTGAATTAAGTCTCTAACCCTCAGAAGATAAATGTGAATATCAAACCTTAAAATACCTTCATAATCTATGGTATTACTTCAGGACTTACTACGCAGCACCTGACCTTGGATGACAAATTCCCTTATTCTAAAATTAGAGACTCCGTATTAGCCAAACAAGTAGACCTCACCTCAACAATAACAAGAATTTTCCCAAGGTATGTTTTTCCAGGACGCGCCATTAAGTTGGCTAAGGAATGGATGTCTTATGCTAACAACTCTCAAAAATTAAAATAAAAGACAAACTATCCATACTCACTACCTTTTGACTCAAGGCATCCGCAACCACATTTGCCTTGCTTGGATGGTATAAAATAGAGATGTCATAATATTTCAGCAACTCTATCTATCTACATTGTCTAAAATTAAGATCTCTTTAAGTTATAAGATGATGAATACTATGATGATTGATGTAGGTATCACAATGCATGCCATATAGATAATGCCTCCAAATGTTAAGCGCAAAAACTATCGCCACCAAATCTAAATGATGAGTGGGGTAGCGCTCATGCACCTTCAACTGCCTTAATGCATAAGTAATAACTTGTCCATACTACATCAACACCCAACCCAAAACAATATCTAAAACATAATAATATACAGTTAATAACTTGCCCTCAATAGAAAAAGCCAATATAGGAGCTAAAGTGAGAAAACCATTGAGCTTCTAAAAGCTGAACTTAAACTTCTCATAACACTAGAGAGGAACCTCCTTCCAAGTCAATCTGGTCATCAGTGCTGCAATATTATCAAAAACTGTAATGAATCACCTGTAGTAACTAGTCAAACTAATGAAGTTTCAAATCTCAGGTAGAGATATAGGTCAAGTGCAATCACAAATTGCCTTAATATTTGATGGGCCTACCATAATACCATCCCTAGACACCACATGCCCAAGGAATATCATTGACTAGATCCAGAACTCACACTTTAAGAATTTGGGAAAAAACCTATGATCTCTCAAAGTTTGGAGCGCAATACTAAATTGTTGCATATGATCCTCCCTACTCCTTGAATACACAAGAATGTAATTGATGAACACAATCATGAAGGAATTTAAATAAGGTCTGAACACGTAGTTCAGAAAATCCATAAATGCAATTGTGACATTGGTCAACCCAAAGGACATCACCAAGAACTAATAATGGCTATAGCAAGTCCTGAAGGATGTCTTTGAGATGTCCTCAACTCAAATCCTCAACTGATGGTAACTGGACCTCAAGTTAATCTTTGAGAACATCATTGCTCCATAAATATGGTCACACAAGTCATCAATATAAGGCATAGGATATTTATTATTCACACTTTATTAGGCTACTAATAATTAATACACATGCGTACGGAACTGAAACACCCTAAACTTTGGCGTTAGTTTTGAACCTTTTATTCATCATACAACTCACACCTTAAGTCAAATGGTGTGATGACTGGTCTAGGGACCTCACTCATATATTGGTCAATGTATTTTTGGCGAAGTACTGTCCTTGGTATAAAAGAATCTATATGAGTCGTATGTTGATATAACAATAGGGTTTAGTCCAGTTGTATGTTGCTAGTGTCTAGCCCTTAATGTTATATCCTAAATATGACTTGATGGTGGTAGTCATATAGTTTTATGATGGGTAAAGTAAGAGAGTCATATGTTGGACAAAATATGGTGTACAACTTTCTAATCTTGTGACGACTTTAGGTTACTACTCGTATGTTGTGATGATGAGTTGGAGGGTCCAATTGTACTCACCTATGAGTTTTCTACAGCTTTTAAGCTGAGGATATTTTGGAGATTTTCCACCCCAATCCCTTAAGACCCCACGTCTTATAACACTTATTAGGCATTTATTTTACACTTTTAGAAGTGGTAATCTAGAGTATTAAAGATAAAAATATTTTCATAAATATTCATAACTCAGTCATGTGACTCTTCCGTCATTGTTAGTTCACAAAAATCATATGTTTTAAACATTGTTTATGAATCATTAATAGTGGTTTTGAAAATCATAGTTGAGGGTTTGAATGCATAATGTTGAGTATTGTTTTCTCATGGTTAAATTGTGATTATACATTTCTAGAAAATGGTTTTATACATGTGGTTGCTTGGGGATTCTGATTGAATCTAAGGGTTCATGATTAACCCTACTTAATGGTTTTTGTCTTGAATAGTGGTTTGATAATGGTATTCCCTCATCCTATTTATAAAATTGCCTATGAGAATAATCTTGTCACATATTGATTTGTGTTTTGAACTAAGGAATTGGCCTAATAATGTAAGTGGTTGGTAAATTATTTTATGAAGGCATTGTTGACCATAAATTGATTTAAATCATAACCTTGGTGGTTTAATTGGTTAAATGGGCTTAAGTCCCAAAATTTTGATTTGAATTGATGTTTTTGTTTAGACAATGGGTTCGAGTCGCAAAGTGGATTGATAATAGTTATGGTATGTTATATGCTATCAAGTGGGGTTGGTATGATGATACTAATAGGATGCCTTTTGTAAGTAATTAGATTAATGGTTGTGTATATTTGTAATGAATGTTTTAATTAGGCTTTAAAGCGTGATCTGTAGTTAGTCCATGAAAGTGGAGTTCGAAGGACTAACACTAGAAATTGCGTTAGCTGGTGTGGGTGTCTTTATAATCGGAAGGTCGAGTCCTCCGAATGAAATATATTAATAGGAGGTTCGAGTCCCCCATATTTTATACATTGGTTCTTAAGTTACCTTGATTATTCTAGGAGGTTAGAGTCCCCCATAAAGGCATATACGAATATGGATATTCTCTGGTTCTTACGGTTACACACACTGGGTCCCTTCCAGCTAGAGGAGAGCTAGGCCCATTAGCCCGTGGGTGCCTTGTTATATTATGGTTATTCTACATAGCCCAGGTTAAAGTTTTCAACATTCATGCTAAGCCTTATTCCCTATCTATATTTATGTACATATGTGATTGTATATGATGATTTGACTTAGTTTTGAATAATGGAATTACTTTATTCCTCTATCCCTGAGTTACATGCTAGCATTCCAACCGCTAACCATCTCTTAACACTGTTTCCCAATGTGATGTAGGTGCCTAAAATTCTTCTACTTTTCCTATGTATTGATCAAGTGTTTGAGTGGTTCGTGAGTGGATAGTGAAGTAGTGAGCTTCCATTCTCTGGAAAGCCTCATTTCATTGTCTTTATATTCTATGACTCAGACTTTGTTTTTGGCTATTGTCCGGGGCATGTCCCGACATTTTATTAACTTTGGATTTATAGAGGCTTTGTTGGATTATTGTGGACTTGGGTTTGTTGTTTTGGTAGATTGGCTCAGTGATGGATAGTTGTCCGATTACTGGTGATTGGATTAGACATTTCATGAATATATATCAGTGTTAGTTTATACTATCTCGTTGTATGTTCAGTATCCATCTGACACTTGAGGTTGTTGTGATGTCTAGGTTAGGTGAAGGGGTGATGTACAATCCACATGGGACTTGAGATACCCATCATAGCCAAGACCTAGTTTGGGTCGTGACTAGAACAATTCTTCTTCTTCACGTACAAGACAGGAGCACCCCAAGGAAACGTACTAGGCCTATAAAACCCTTACCGAAAAGATTCTCACATTGAGAATTCAAATCATAAAGCATGGAAGGAGACATATAGTAAGGTACCATAGAAATAGATCAGTTGCATAGCTTAAAATTAATAATAAACTCAATATTACACTCAGAAGGAAAATCAGGTAGATTAATAGAAAAAATATCAGGAAAATCATTGAATATAAGAATAGAGTCAAGTGAGGGACTAATCATACAAACATAATGAATATAAGTGAGAAAAGATTTGAAACCCCTCAATATAAGTCTTCTATCCCAAACATAATAAATAATCCCCACCAGCTCATGGCCAGAAGATCTTTGCCACTCAACCGGGGGTATGCCGGGCATGGCTAAGCTAACAGTCCAGAGAAAGCAATCCAAGGTCGTATGATAAGGGGAATAACTAATCCATGCTCAAAATTAAATCAAAATATACCATATATAATATAATTAGATCAACCTAAGTATTAAACTCTCATATAGTTCCAACACATGATCTATAAAGCCGATCAAGTATTAAAGAATCACCCATAGGAGTAGATACACATAACATCATAGATAAAGAATTCCACGACAACTCTAACTATGGTGCATAATAAGCAGATAAATAATAATAAGTGGATCTTATATCAAATAAAGTAAAGCCTAACTAATAGCACTCTAAGATCATACTTATAATAACAATATTTGAAGACTCTGCCTTTAGTCGACCAGGTATGACATATAAATTTCCTTTCTAGCCACCTGGTTGGGTTCTTGACCGATCACCAATCCTTCCTGTCTAAGACCTCTGTGAGCACCCTAGGGACTACTCGGATGACCCTGCATACCACCTCTAATTAGGGGCAGCACTTCCCTAATCGGTGGAACTCGTTATGCTATTGGTTCAAATGCCCCATGACTGGGACACTCTCTAGAGAAATGGCCAAAGGCCCCACAATCATAACACACCCCCAAACACTGCACTATAACCAAAGGATCTAATTGACCTAGAATAACCACTTTAACTAGAAAACCCAAAATACGAACTCCCTGAATGCTGACCACTATTTGGATAGTGTGATCATTGTAACTAGATTAAACTCCATTGATCATATAAAGTGCGATATAAAGGGGCCTGATGGATTGACCCTAATGCTTATTAGACTAGCATGAAGTGTATCTACCCTGAGAACTACTACTTTAAATTGTGAGGTACTCTGGCTTGCATTGAAACTCTCCTGGTATCACAAATCTCTTACCGCTACCCCTTGGACCTTATGATGTATCTCCTCCATAATTTGAGAATAATTATAAAAATTAATAAAAGATCTAATGGAAACAATGAAAATCTATGTATCTATGCAAATATGATGTATTAATCCCCAAATAAAATACCAAATTTGGTCATACTCTATTGGAAAAATATATGTAGCATTCCTAGATAATTTATGAAATCTTTCCTTATACTCCAAAACAGTCATAGAACCCTACTCTAATCTTAAGAACTGGTCCCTCAGGAAATCTATAAAGCTATGAGGCATATACTTCTCTAAGAAAACCTTGGAGAACTAAGTCTATGTAAAAGAAGGAGGTCCAATTGGCTTTAAATAAAGATAACCTCTCCACTAATGTCAAGTAGCCAAATCCTATTTTTCTATGCTACCATATTTAACAATACCATGACTCTCAACTAGGCTTAAATTACAAATCCTATCCTCATAAATAACCAAGAAATCACATGCATCCCCACTTGGTGCACCAAAAATCTTAAACAGAGTCAATCTCAAGAATCTACCCAATATCATCTACTTGTTAATGAACATAACAGGCTAGGAAACTACTAATTAAGTAGCTATTAGCACTAGAGGGATCTCATCTATAGGAGGCATAACTAGAGGTTGCACCCCTACCCCAGTACCACATTGATCCACACATTATGCACCATCAGATGGTGCACCACTAACCAAACCAAAGAGCTAAACAAATGTATTCTTGAGTAATAATAAAGATATAAACCTATATAGAGCTTGGGTTAGCCCCTGGCCCACCACTAGGTAGGGTAGAAGAATCTCTAATGTAAGAGAAGGAATAGGGTGTGGTGAAGGCTCATTATACTAGTCTTTAGCTGGGGCAATATGTAACGCCCCTCATTTTAGGCTATAATATAGACCATAATTCTAACGTGTTGATAAACCCAAAATCCATAAAATCCTATGCTAATATGGCATGTTAATTATTTGTGTAGCATATGAATCCATCCAATCTTGAAATTAGACCATAGAGGTCCTTCAACTAAAGGACGAGTTGAAACTATTTTGATCGACTAAGTTTTAGTGGATGTTGTAAATTATGTCAGCTTCCATTGACCATAATTCTCTCTATATATATTGAATTAGGGAGCCTACTATGTGTCAAATGATAGTTCTTCGAGTTAGCTTTCCAATGATACTAATTTTTCTAATATCTGACACCCGAGCAAGAAGTTATGGCCTTTCAAAGTGAAATACGTCGCCTAACCAATCGCCTATGGTCACTGGGAAGCATAGGCAATATCCTAGGTGGTGCCTATGTTAACATAGGCGATAGCCAAGGCGGCATCTATGTAAACATAGGCGATAGCCTAGGCGACGCCTATGTAAGTATAGTCAATGGGATGGGCGACGCCTATGTAAAGAATTCAAGTGACTTAAACACTCTGTTTTTGGGGTAAAATGGTCCTTTTCCACCCTTACTTAGCCCTAAAACAAGAAATTAAGTTTCAAGGACCTCAAAATACACCTTCATTCATCATAAGTGCTCAAGGATTCTCCTTAGGGTTTCAAAATAAAAACCAAAGAAACTCGAGATTCAACTGGGGTTTTATAAACAAATTGAATAATTGGAATCCTCTCAACGTAGGCTTCAAGAAAAATCTAATATTCGTAGTAATCGAGGTACGTGGGGTTATCTCAAAAATTTCATGGGCTTTAAAAATTTATGTTTTCAAATGGGGTTTTTGAAATTATTAATATGATTATGTTTTAAACATTTTATGATATTGATTTGGCCCTTAGGCCTACTCCCAAGTGATTTGCTATATGATATATGTATATGCATGTATTCCAAAAAGATGTTAACTCGAGAGCATGAATGACATGAAATTTCCTCTCTTGATGTAAATTTGTTTTAAATGTTCATATGATGTAAATTGTTCGAAAACATCTTGAAGAGCATGACATGAAATATTTTGAGAATTGATATGATTTTGACTTGAACACGAGAAAGTTATTCATGTTGAATACAATGGTTGAATGAGAAGAATAATGTGATATTGATGGCTTGCAAGTCGGGTATGACGATACCCTACAGAA
>JAPEIP010000011.1:91080184-91100299 GCA_026120095.1 Capsicum chinense | reverse complement strand
GAACAAGTAAAGGTTCTCGAAACAACCCCAAATAGTCAACCATGGGTGGCATAATGTAGTTCTTATGGCGCCAATCATCTAGCACAAGGAGGCAGCCCGATACCCCATAAATACTTATGTTTCTAGAGTGAACACTTTTCATAGGATCAACATTGTAGAGTTTAGGACAACCCATGGGCACATGAGTACCCTTCGGCCTTGGAGATGTATTCTCTCTTCTTTTCATGGGACAACCTACACTATAGCTGGTATACCAATTCACACCACTTCGACCTTGATAATAAGTACTATAAGGTGAAAAATATAAATCTTCATGCTTCATACGTGCACACTCGCCATGGATCTCATAAGCTTTACGAAGGAAAGGATTATACCTTACACCAATTGTAGGTTTGGAGTGGGAAGTGTAAGATTCCTCACATGCACCAACTTTATTATAAGAACCATCACAAGGCCCTACATCATCCCCATATTCACTATAAGCACTAAGAACTTTATTCACCTTATTTTCTCTCTCAGAATCGTAACTCTCAATTCTGCCCATGTCTTGATCATGGCTATATTCATAGCCCCCATAATTTCCAACATCATCATAGCCATAAAATCCCTCACCGCAATCATAGTCTCCTATGATGTAGTCATAATAGTCCGAGGCTACTAAGATATGTTCCCCTTATATCACCTTGTACCTATAAAATGAACAAATAAGATTAGTAGTAAAAGCTCCCCACCAACACTCGTATACACTCCCCTTTGTGATCCTCACAATTAGAGTAGTGACTATTGAAAGTTGCTTATACTCCGGTAGTCAATAAGGTGTCAATTACTACTTAGCGGTCGGAATAGATTCTTGTTTGATCGACTAAAGACACAAATTAAAATCTACTTACAAACTTGAAGCAAAGAAATTCAATGAATCAAAATGAGAAAAGAACACAAAGAACGAAAACACGAAGAAAATGAACTCAAACAACTAATTCACATCTAATTAGGTGATTACTAGTTGTTAATTAGTTCTAGAATCAAGAAATAAAACTAAAGAAATGAAGAAAAGAAACTTAGAACCTAAACTTGAGCTTCAAGGTATTTTAGAAGTTGATGATATGGCACTTTGATGATGTGGCAGCCTTGGTCAAATTGGTCAACATTTTGGAGTTGACTTGTTTCTAATTTAAAATTCAACAATCTTCTTCTTGATAGTGTGGTAATTGGTTTTGATGAAGAGAACACAAAGAATGGACCCCTTTTCAAGCTCAAAAGAGTTTGAATTTGATGTGGTCCCCCTTGTACTTTTCCTTGTCCTCTTCTTTGAGAATATTCCCTTTTTGATGCTTTTGGACTCTTTCTTCCTTTGGAAGACTTGGAATATGCTTGGAATATTCTTTGTACAAACAATGACCACACTCTCTTTCTTCTTTTTTTTGATCAAACCACCACTTTTTAAACGTTCGTCTTCAACAACATATAAAGAACATGAAGAACACCAAGAACATTCAAAAATGGAAACTAACCCAAATGAACTCCAACTAGAATGATTTTTGACTATTCAAGCACACTTTGAACTCCCAAACACCAATATCACATTTTCAAGCCACAAATCTCACAAAAACCCTTCTAATTTTGAGATCCACCTTTCAAGTTTCTTCAATTTCAAGTTCAACAATAGTGGACGACTCAAAACAACCCGGAAATAGCACAAATTCAAGATCTAGATTCCCATAGTGTTAGAGAACACAAATATAACACTAAAAATACAAGAAAAACACAAAATCAAAAACTCAAATTTTGACCTAGGGTCAAAAATAGGAATAGTACTTTTTTGGGATTTTTGATTTTTGATACTTTTTTTTTTGTGATTTTTCAATTTCTAGACTCTAATAGTATTAGGGAACAATAATCTAACACTATAAGCACCAAAAGACACAAAAATCTAGGACCAAAAATTTTTGCCTAGGGATAAAAATGGGATAATAATTTTTTTTTTTTTACAATTTTCAGATTTAACACTTCTTTTTTTGTTTATTTTTTAGATAGCAATCCCATGATTGATTTTATCGGAATAAAATCAAACTTTGCTCTTGATACCAAATGATATAAGAATGACCTAAAGAGATGAATACTAAAAGAAACAAGATAACAAATCCAATAAAGTAAGATAGATAGCTTGACATATGAGATTACAAGAAATAGGAACCAAATCCTGTATCAAACGATAAGACCCCTAAAACCCACAATAACAACACCAAACTCTTATGGTGACTGCTAAGAGAATCAACTTCTCCTTACAACCACCATTTCTAAGTAAGGATCAATAATGACTTTTCTAAGCCCTACACTACTTAGCTTTTCCAAGCCCTAAACTACACTCTCAGAGAGAGAAGAAGAAGTCTTTCAAATATCAATAATCAACTAAAGATTAAATGACCTAATAGAAGTCTATTTATGGCTAGATTATTACATAGCAAAATGGACAAAATACCCTTAATAAAGGGGTGGTCATGGAGTGTCTTTCCAGTAAGTGTAATCCCTAAAATACCCTTAATAAAAAGTGTTTCTTTAATGCTCCAAAACCAAGGGGTCATGCTTCAACACTTGTAGACTCGGGTTGGCATCAAAGGTAAGACCCCACGTAATCTTCCACACATGGGTTTGCTTAATGTCATGCTCAAAACGGGTTCTCCATGCATGTTCTTGTGTCCTCGAGGTGACCAAGTCTTGAGTCTTTATGCATTGGCCACTAATGATGTCTTTAAAAACATAGATGGCCATTTGTCTTGTATCACTTATCCTTAAGAACTATCTATCATTTATTTATTTTTAGTATTTTTTATTAGTTTAGTTAATTATAGTTAATTGGGGACCTGTACTAATAGCTCATCATAATTTAGAGACTTTTAGACAGATAGATATTTAGATATGTTTTCAGTTTCACTGAGTATTTCTTATAACACCAGTATTAACTTTGCTATTAATCAATATCAGTTTAAATTTGTTACCTTCCGCTTAGTACTTTGTAGCATCCTTATAGTAATTATAGGTTATGCCAGGACATGGGTTAGCGTAGGGTCACTTATGACTCTAAGCACCGTGTTATGACTAGGGGCAATTTTGGGTTGCTATAAAGTTGGTATCAGAGCACAAGGTTCAAAGTGTCCTAAGGTGTTTAAAAGCCATATTAAGTATAGTCTTGTTCATGGGTGTGAAGTACACTACACTTATAGGCAAGAGGGTACAAAATATTTTAGGAAAGTCTTACTTTTTTAATTATCCATGCCGTGTGATAGAATGTGAAACCTATTAAGTTTCGTCTTCTAACTCGTCCTTTACCTATTTATAGAAAATGCCTCCCAGAAGGACTAATAGAAGGAGGAAATAGGACCAGTTAATACCACTGCCTGTTCTCAAAGACCCTCTGAATGAGAGGGTCTATCATGCTAAATTTAAGGTAGCTTTTACAATATTTCCCTAATTTATGGTAGAATAATCAACAAGTTGTTGTCCTAGATGCCTAATAATGAATATGAAAGTAACTAACATTTAGGACTTCATTTGGATAAATCCCCCAATATTCTTTGGGTCTAAGCCTGATGAGGATCCACAGAAGTTTTTAGATAGTATGCAGAAGGTGCCTTAGATAGGTGTCACCTTGAGTAAAAGTGTTAATTTAGATACTTACAAATTTAAAGTTATGGATCACACTTGGGTTAAGCAGTGGAAGGAGGATAGAGGTGCTAATGCAGGGTATGTAGAGTAGGATAAGTTTGCTACCGCTTTACTAGATAGGTTTTTCCCACTTGATAAGAGAGAAGAAAAAGTTTAACAGTTTATCAACTTGAAGTAGGGCACATGAGTGTTAAGGAGTATTCACTCAAGTTTACTTAGTTGGCAACGTGTTCTTTGAATATGGTGTCTCATTTAGGGCTCGAATGAGCAATATTGTATCTAGTATTGGTGATGATGTTGTTAAAGAGTGTAAGACAAATATTTTGATTAAGGAAATGGACCTCTCTAAATTAATGGTTCATGCTCAAAAAATTGAGGAAGAGAAGATCAAAGAGAAAGAAAGAGAAAATAAGAGAGACATGATCGATAATTTTAATTTCTATCAGCAGAGGTCAGATAGTGGGAATCATTCTCAATTTTGCCAAAAATCATCAGCCCCATCCCTATTGTTTGCAAATTCCTAGTGCCTAAGTTCAGGAAGGATACTCATGATAGTGCGCAAGGCTGTACGTCTTAGGATAACATAAATAATGGTCGCACTAACCTAGTTTGCAGGAGATATGGTAAGAACCACAAGGGTGAGTGTATGGATGGTAGTAATACTTATTTTGAGTATGGAAAGTCAGGCAACAAAATAAGGGATTGCCAGTGATTTTGCAGAGAGGTAAGGATTTTCTTTAGTAAGGTCAAGTTAACTGCTCATCAGTTCTTCAAGTCACCCGACTCAATGGGGTTCCACTTCTTGGGCAAAAAGTGAAAAGTTTCAAAATTAAATTTATCCCTTTCATACTTGATAGGATCAGGAGGGTTCTGCTGATGTGGTTACTGATACGTTGCAAGTCTTTCACCTTCATATGTATGCATCATTAGATCCTAGAGCCAAACTTTTCTTCATGATTCCCTACATAACAATATACTTTGGTGTTAGTCTTGAAATTTTAGTAGAGCCTTTTTTAGTTTCTACTTTAGTTGGTAGTTTTATCATAGTCAAATAGGTATACAAAAATTGCCCAGTCTATATCCCAAAAAGTCACCTTCATTAATCTTGCAGAGTTAGAGATGACCAACTTTTATGTTATTCTTGGAATGGATTAGCTCCACTCTTGATTTTCCTCAGTCGATTGTAGGAATAGAGTAGTCCATATTCAGTTTCCCAATAAACCAAACTTGGAATAGAGGGATAGCACCTCAGTTCCTATAGGTCGGTTTATCTCTGGCCTTAAGATGAGGAAAATAATTTCAAAAGGGTGCATCTACTATTTTTTTTGAGTTAAGGACTCAAGTTTTGAGATCTCAAGTCTTGATTATGTTTCAGTAGTGAATGAGTTTCCAGAAGTATTTCCTAATGAGCCGACCAAAGTTCCTCCCGAGAGGGATATTAACTTTAGAATAGACTCCTTCCAGATACCTAAATTATATTAATTCCACCTTAAATATTAGATCCAACTAAGCTTAAGAATTTGAAAAAAACAATTGAAAAAACTCTTATATAAGGGTTTTATCAAGCCTAGTGTCTCTCTATGGGGTCCTCTAGTTTTATTTGTGCACAAAAAAGTGATTCTCTCAGAATGTGCATCGACTACATTCAGTTGAACAAAGTCACAATCAAGAATAAGTATTTGATTCCCAGGATTAATGACTTGTTCAACAAACTTTAGGGTGTAAATTTTTTCTCTAAGATTGACCTCAGATCTGACTATCATCAGCTTAGAGTCAGAGAATGTGACATTTGAAAGACAACCTTAAGAACTTGGTATAGTCACTTCAAATTTGTAGTCATGTCTTTTGGACTAAAAAATGCTCCTACAACTTTCATGGATCTAACGAACAGAGTGGTCAAGTAGTAATTGGACACGTTCATCATAGTCTTCATAGATGACATTCTTATCTATTCCCTTAGTGAGGGCTACAACTTATACCATTTATAAATTATTTCCAAACTCTCAAAGATTGATAGTTATTCAAAATTTTTAATACATCTAGATTCTTATTGAAATCAGTAGCTTCTCGATCATATTATTTCTAGTGAAGGCATTTGAGTTGATCCTTAAAAGTCCAAAGCAGTAAGGAATTTGCCTAGACGTATCTCTTCATCAGATATCAAGAGTTTCTTAGGTTTAGCTAAATACTATAGATGGTTTGTTGAAGGATTTTCTTCTGTTGCATCTCCCATTACTAGACTGACTCAGAAAAAGGTCAAATTCAAGTGGCCTAATTCTTGTTAGAAGAGTTTTTAGGAGTTGAAGACTCACCTTATCTCCACTCTAGTTTTTCTCTATCAAGGTAGATAGCTTTGTCATTTATTGTGTTTTTTTGAGGGTTTTCCTTGGTTATATATTGATGCAACGAGGTAAATTTATTGCATATGTCTCTAAACTAAACAAACCTCATGAGAAGAATTACTCAAATCATGATTATGAATTGGTAGCAGTTGTCTTTTCCTTAAAGATTTAGAGGCACTACCTCTATGGGGTTCATGTTGATAAGTTTACTGATCGCATGAGTCTTTAGTATATTTTCAGTTAGAAAGACTTAAATCTTTGTCAGAGAAGGTGACTAGAGTTATTGATGGATTATGATATGAGTATGTTGTATCACCTGATTAAGTCCAATATTGTGGCCTACACCCTTAGAAGATTGTCTATGGGAAGTGTTGCCCATGTTGATAATAAAAAAAGGATTTAGTTTATGAGGTTCGTCAGCTTACTAGGTCAAAAGTTCGGTTGATTGATTCTACTGAAGGTAGTGTATGGGTTCAGAGTGGATCAAAATCTTCATTGGTTGATGAGAAAAAAGAAAAGAAAGATATGAACCTATTTTGCTTAAGTTAAAAGAGGTAATTTAGAATCAGAAGGTCAAAAGTTTCTCCCAAGGGGGAGATGGTGTCCTTCATTGTCAAGGCAGATTATGTGTACTGAATGTGGATAATTTTAGGTTACGGATGTTAGCAGAGGCTCATAGTTCATGATATTCTATTAATCAAGGAGATACTAAGATGTACCATAATTTGTGGGAAGTCTATTAGTTGAATGGTATGAAGAAGGATATTGCGAAATTCATGGATAAGTGTCCAAATTGTCAGTAGGTTAAGGTTGAGCACCAGGGGCCTAGTGGTTTTCTTCAAGAATTTAGCATCCCCGTCTGGAAGTTGGAAGGGGTGAATATGGACTTCATATAGGATTTCGTCATACTCGTCGTCATCATGACTCTATTTTGGTTATGTGGACTTAATGATTAAGTCAACCCATTTCTTTCCTGATAATACTTTAGACTCAACCAAAGACTATATCAGGCTCTATCTAAGAGAATTGGTGAAATTTAATGGATTATCATTGACCATTATCTCAGACTTGGGTACCCAGTTAGCTTATCATTTTTGGAAGACTTTTTAGAAGGGACATAGTATCCAAGTTCAGCTCATAACCGCGTTTTTATCCACAGATCGATGGTCAGGCAGAGAGTTCCATACAGACTTTAGAGGACATGTTGAGGGATTGTGTAATTGATTTCAAGGGTATTTCGGATGATCACTTGCCTTTAATTGAGTTTGCCTACAATAACAACTATCACTCCAGTATTTGAATGGCCCCAATTAAGGATATTTATGGTAAGAGGTTTAGATCTCCTAGCGGTTGGTTTGAAATTGTGAGGCTTTATTGTTAGGGACAAATTTAGTCCATGAGGTGATGGATAAGGTTCAAATCATTAGAGAAAGGCTAAAAATGGCCAAAAGCTGTCAGAAATCCTATGTAGATATAAGAAGGAGGTAGCTTGAGTTTGATGTTGGTGATTTTATTTAGTTAAAAGTTTCACCCATGAAAAGGGTGAAGAGGTTTAGTGAGAAAGGGAGGTTCAGTTCCCACTACGATGGTCTCTATAAGATTTTAAGCAGGTATGGAAAAGTAGCCTATGAGTTAGAAATGCCTGCAAATTAGCATCAGTGCGTGCAGTGTCCATGTCTCTATGTTAAAGAAGTGCATTGGTGATCTAGCCTCTGTAGTACCGTTAGAAAAGATTATGTAATTCCCCAGGCATTGGATTCTGAATTTTATGGAGTGTTGTCAACACTGCCACGACTATGATTTAGGTGATGAGTTATTATCACTCATCATGAGTCGTAGGGTGAGACTCTTTATCTCAACAATAAGGTAGCCCAAGGTTTCTGTCCCAATCACGACTCCTTATCACAAGTCACTAGATCAGGTCGTGAGTCATGGAGAGTGAACCATTATTATAATAGTGAGAGGCCAGAGATTTGACCCTCAGGTAACAAGTCCAGGCAATAACTCATGGTCCCACCTCACATGTCATTACCTGAGTCATAATGATTGGGCCCAAATTCCTGCACATTTTAATTAAGTCTATTTTTGTCTTTTCCTCCTTTCACACATTCTCTCACAACTTAAAAACACTCAAACAGCCTATTTAACTTCATTTAATCAAATCAAACATACTTCTTCCCGTCTTTGACTACCAAGGCAACAACACTAGGGTTTTATGAGGGATTTTACCCCCAAACTCCAAACTTCGGATATTTTTTCAATTTTTTGGTATTTTAGGTATGTCTCTCATCCCTAACTTGAATTTTACGTTATGGCATATATTTAATCATTATCTAGGTGTTTTAAATTATTGGATATGAAATTAGGTTGAGAGGTTTAACTAGAAATTACTTAGATTAGTTTTTCCATGCTTTAAATTATTGATTCATGCTTTAATTTATGGTATTTGGACTGAATGGGTGAATTGTTATGGGAATTAGAATGTCGAACATAGGTTTCCTCAATTTGATGGATTTTTTCTTGGAATTGGAATTAACCTCAACCCACCTTTATAACTTTGGTTTTGAATATGGAAACTTACATGGTTTAACTCACTTTTGGAACATTCCATTGCATAAATGGATAAATGTCTATAAAAATAGATTTGGAAGGCCTTGGTGTCCATGGTTTTGGTTTTAATGAAACTTGCGAGTCTAATGATTACATGGATTGGTTGGCATAATTGACTTAGCATGCAAACATAATTAGTATGACGATACCATGTTGGTAAATGCCTTAATAAATGACTCATGCATTATTGGATTGGGTATGTGTAAGCTATTTTAATTTGAACTTAAAGGGAATTGTGGAGCTCACCGTGAAGGTGTAAGTCTAAAGAGGACAAACACTAGAAACCACGTCTGCAGATGGGGGAAGATCTATATGGCCGTGTGCTTGATACACACTTTATATATATATATATATATATATATATAACATATATTGGACGACTATGGCCTTGATGTATTTAGCCTTCCCTTAAATTCCTCGGTTCGTGCGGATACTATGCACTAGGTCCCTTTTAGCATGTGGATCTAAACCCTTTTATCCCATGGATGCCTTTAGGATGGTATGAGATAATAGTTCAGATTAATAGTTTTAAACTATCATATAAATTTAACCCTGTCCCTATCCTGACATCTTATATATATATGTATGCTTTTTGTGCATTGGTTTATTATTGCTCGCCCCTGAGTTACATGCCATTGCTCGCCCCACTAACCATCCTAGGATACTACATCATTCATGATGTAGGGTTTGATGGATGTTTTTTTACCCATATGTAGTGTTTGGTGGTTTAGCTCGTCTGTTGGTCCACTGCGAAGTAGTGAGCCTCTAGCTTTCAGAAGGCCATTCATTTCATTACATTTATTTATGTCATGGTATTTCATTTTGGATTTTTGTGGTCATAGTTGGGGGTATGTCCCGACTTAGTTGGTATTCTAGTTTTAGAGGCTTTTATAGATAATTGTGGGATGGTATTATTGACTCTTGAAATTTTGTTTTGGTATTATTCATCTATCATAGGTTGGTTGGTTTCATCTTATTATTGTATAATTCTCTTGAAGGTTAGGCTAAGGGAGTGGTGTTGGGTCCAGGGTTGGATTGAGATACCCGTCCTGATTAGGCCTGGTTCATGTCATGACAAGCTTGGTATCAGAGCACGATTTAGGATCATTCGATGTTTATAAAGCTATGTAGAGTAGAGTCCCTTTTTTGGGTATGTTGCATGCCACACTTCTAAGAGGGAGGGTATGAGGCATTATGGAATATTTCCCTTTCTATAGTTCTATTTTGGGCCATAGAGTCTAGTGTCATGAACTTTTCTAACTCTTGGCTTACTAAATTTCAGATTATGCCTCCTTGAAGATATGATGTTTGTAGTAACTCTATTGGACCCTTTGTCCCACTTGAGGACAATGTGAAGGGAACTTTTCCTTCTTATGGAGCGCAGACCTGATCTAGGGTCCCTGCTTATGATTGTACCAATCCATAAGAGTTTTACCGGTCCCTACTAGTCCACCTCGGGCTACCCAAAATGGTGATACTATAATCAACCACCTCAAGGAGACATCTCTAATGTGAAGATCAATCATTCTATCCATATGATTTCTCAGATAGTGGAATCGCAGTCTAGTCAGTCTAATCATGTTTTTTTGGTTTCTTATTTATTCGAGGTCACCCGAATTGGCCAGTTCATGAGGTTGAATCTCCTAAACTTTATGTGTTCTAAGGTTGAGGAGGATCCTCAAGGGTTCATTAATGAGATGGAAAAGATTTCAAGGTTATGCATGCTACTACTTCTAAAGGAGTAGAGTTTGCTACATATTAGTTGAAAGATGTACCTTACCAATGGAAAGATGAGTAGGAATCAATAAGGGGTGATGTTGTTGAACGGGGAGTGTGGGATAAGTATTCAGGTGCTTTTATTGATCATTTATTTCCTTGGGAGTTGAAGGAAGATGAGGCCGAAGATTTTATAAAATTGAAGAAAGGTAGGATGAGTGTTAAGGAGTATGCCTTGAAGTTTTATCAGTTGTCTCGCTATGCTCCTGAGCTGGTGTCAAGTATGAGGTCCCAAATGAAGAATTTGCTTCTAGATTGTCTCGTGATTTCGTATTGGAATGCAAGGCTATGATGTTGAATAATGATATAGATATCTCCAGGCTAGTAGTTTATATACAGGATGTAGAGGATGAAAAGAGGAAGAAAATAGAGATGGGAGAGAGGAAGAACAAGAAGTTTAGGTATTCAGAACATGATATAGGCCAGTGATAATGCTCAACTTACACATTAATTTGAGTGCAAGGTAATTGTTATCAAAATAATAACCTAACAAGATTCAGGGTCAAATCCACAAGGAACAACGTGAGTGGTGAATGGGTAAGTCAAAATGAAGTACTTACTAAATTCTAACCAAAGATACAACTATGTAAAATGGGGGGTTTAAGCGAGTTTCAAAACTAGTATGTATAGATTGATTTTTAAAGGAATAATTTGGGGCTACGAATAATTAGAGTATAATTAATTGAAATAGATCTTAGGACTATTCTTTCACAGGGGTAAGTTATGCATGGGAACACGATGATTCGGTGCACAATCTAATCTTTGATGAAGTGGTAGGCTAGGGTTAAAGTGCTTGAGGCTAGTTTTTCAAAAAAACCTAAAAGATGTCACTAATTGACTCTTTCGAGTACCTAAAAAGTGTTTCAATTAAAGCCATCCAATACCTCAATTAGGCATCCCTATTTCTAGGATGGTACCTAAGGGATAGTTAACCCCATAATCACTTTTATGTCAAGATAGTGAAAATTAGCAAACTAAACCTAATAATTGTCTGCTATTGCCTTGGTTCCCATATCCCTCTTTCAAGGATGATGAGGATTCCTAAAGTTGACCCAAACCCCTCTTTCAAGTATGGTTTAGGATTTCAAGAGCATGGGGTTTTCACCCACAAACCCATTTTGGGTATTTAGGGCTTTCACCCATAAATCCGAATCAATTTACTCAAGCAATAGTAGAACCCAACACCAACACATTAGCTATGCACAAATGAATCACAACCCACAAATAAATGCACCTATTCTAATATAATCCCAAGAGGAAGAACTAGATACCCATAAGAGTAATAACCAAGATATACCCATTAATTTGCAATGATTGGATTTATGAAAGACTAAGTGAATATTACTTAAAACTTTAAGATTCAACAAACATTCAGTGGGATTTAACTAATCCTTCACTTGGAAGCTACTCCAATGTATTCTTTACCCAAAATTAGTATAATAAGTGTCCTCCAAAAATGGAAACTAAGAAGTAGACAAAGTTACATTAATTTAGAATTGATAGATGATTCCACAAAGAGATAGGGTTTGAGTCTCTTAAGTGGAAATTTGGCAATAGTTACATGCATTTACATCTTTGCCTTTTTCTTTCCTGCTAAGCTGTGATTGCGGGAGCTTATTTGAACTCGCGGCCACCACGACCATGCTTAGATTCACATGATCTTGGTATGTTGACCTGCTTTACTAACCGCAATTATGGTAACTGAGGCTATGTCCTGCTCCAGGTCTTCAAACTGCACTTCTTTCCTTCTTTTGATCTTTTTCAGCTCTCATCCATATACTTTCATCTCATTACCTATGAGCCTACAAAATGTAGATAGTAGTGCATTTAATCATAAATATTGTCTCACTTATTCATTCAAAACATGGTAATGTGAATGAAAGTTAAGTGCGAATGAGTAGTGAATTCACCACTCATCAACACCTCTAACTTAAAGCTTTGATTGTCCCCAAGCAACATTACCTCTTTACCATGAGACAACATACATTTATGCCCACTTAAGATGATCTAATGATCACAATGACATCATGCTTAGTTACTGCCTCAAGTAGCTCTTCAAACATGGGAAAAACTATTTTCCCGACACCCCTCAACATAAAATGCAATAATGAAGGATGTAAAACTCTTCAAAGAGCAACAATGTAACAATCACTGATACTCTTGAAGTGACTTACTTTTTGACATCAACTACACTATGCTCTTTTTGCCTCTTTTCTTGAAAGATGACAAAATCACCCACCTCAACTTGTTCACATGCCTCCTCACAAGAAGGAAAATTGCACACACCAAGCTACCAAATATGCAATAAGGAATTTAAGTGCAAAACTCTTTCTCTCAAAAGAACTCTCTATGCTAACAAGTGTCATACCATAAGCTTGCCCCTATTTTCAATCGTTGCTACAATGAAAGTATATGGTTGGAGATCTCAAAGGACTTTTTGAGCTTGTAATGTAGGTTTAGGGTAGGATAGGATATAATTTAGGAACAATCATGACTTATACCCTCCTTAAATGTCTACATGACACTTATTTAATAAACCTTTCACTATGGTTTACTTCTTTTGTTTTACAAATGTGCCTACTTCAATTTCCTTGTTTAACCTATTTTGTTCTATTTTTTTTCTTGCAAATTTCATGCAATTCTTTCCTTTCTTGGGTCCATTATTTTTCTATTTTGTTGTTTTAATTCTTAAGCACGTAGGCATTCACTATCAACTTCGTGGCCCAAAGTTACTTTCTTTAATCTTCACCACCGCTAAGTTAGGATTTTAGCCTCAAGTTGTGTTCTTAAGTTCAAGAAGGGTATGGTTCAAAAGAGGGATAAAAGTTGAAAGGATCATGACTTGTAATGTATTGGCCAAAGAAAGGTTCAAAGGCTCAAAGTGGGTGACTAGGGATAACATCTATGGACGAGTAGACCTTTTAGTCTAAGTGGGATTCCAATGTCACAAAGATGGCCTAAGATTATTTCACCAACCAAATACAATCACAATAACCTTGAGAAACTAATGAGGCAAGTTCTAGATGACACAAGTATACATGAGATTTAGACAAATAAACTCACCACACATGGCATGTGGACTTGCCAAGGAGGCTCAATTTCCCCTCATGTTAGAGACAAAAATGAAGTATCTATCAATATTTAGAAGCTAAAAGTTTTGGAGTCACAAAAAAAGAGAAAGTTTTGTTACAAGTATGCTCACATCAATACTCTTGATTTTTGAAAATTTTTTGATGGAGGAAGGTGTTTGCTATTGCATTTGTACCACGCATAATTTGCTAATCAAGGAAACAACCTAAGACTTTGTCTTACCTTTTGGCTTAATATGGGTAAAACAACCATATGGTTACTTAGACTTCGCCAATGGCACGTGTGAAATCCCTAATCCACAATACCACAGGTACTCAAACTTTTCTTGTATTTGTGATCTCAATGCTATGGGTACAAAGACTTCTCCTACATTCATGGTTCAGAGCCCAATTACGATGCTTTTCCCTTAAGAATGTCGTCAGTCAATCTATCATAGGGAAAGTTCGTCCACAATTATCCCAACTAAAATAAATATAAAGTAAAACACCCAATCTAAAAAACAAACAAGTGACTAATAATGAAAAGTGGGCACCATCAAAGTACCCAAATAATGTAACCCACAAAAAATAAAAATCATCCTAAGTATCATCAAAATAATATCAAAAATATCCATAACATCCAAAAATATATCAAAACAATACAAATCCAAGGACTGGAATGCCCAACTACAAATTTAGCCGTGTCCCCACAGCATAGCCAATAAAGCAAGACGAAATGGTGCTCCTTGAATCTACATCAAGAACATCTCTCCCTTGTAGAATCAACATCATCATCACCAATATTAACATAGACCACTCAGGAGATGTCTCATCACCACTCTTAATTATAGGATAAGGTAGCTTGTCACGAGGTTTTAGAACCTTTTGCAGGCCCTTGACCCCTTTCCACATATTACTGAAGAACTTATACTCTTTTTCTCCCTTTTCTTCAAATTCTCATAGGAGGCTTGAATATCACTGTGAGACTCTGCCAGTGCTGAGTATGCTTACTAAAGACTACCAACTGTGGCTTCCTATTTTTTCTTATCCTCTCAATACTTTTCATAGTTTGAGTGGGATATATAAGAATGACACCTGGTGAACAGCTCTCCCAGCCCCTGAGGCAATCCTAATACTAGCTCCTTGATGACCCTGATGTTCACACTAATGTCTTCTTGGGGACCTGTAGTGGATCGACTGCATGATACTAACTGCTCAGTTGTCGATTTGTCTAAGCTGATGTTTATCTTTTTTCTCTAACTGGGAGTACCCTCACCCCAAATCTTTAGTGAAAAGATGCGGGGGCCTTGGTTTACCAAGGTATCTACAATATACTCCTGCACTTCTACCCTCTTGCATAGCTCAGTAATAAATGAAGAAAAAATAAGAAGTGTACCCCCTGACATTTGAAGTAAGTCTAATTTGAAATCACAATTTGTCCCACGTCCAGAGTAATGCCAGACAGTATACAAGCCACCATCCTAGCTCACAAGTTTGTGACGACAGTCATGTGTGTGCACGGTGATACCCTTCTACAAATGATAGTCAACCAAAGCCTGACCTCTACTGTGAAGTCATTCATAATAATACCCTTTTTTGGGGTAGACCAAGAACTTCTCTACCAGGGCATAAAATGTTCGCCATACGGGTACCTTTTTCACACCCTTTTGCTTGGAACTAAGTCATGTCTACATCCGAGATCCCATATATTTCATTGATCCACTCTACTCTGAAATACACTTCTTTTCCCCTAATTTTCATCACTAATTTTTTAAGAGAGACTATGCTAAGGATAGAGTAAAACTCATGCAACCATTGCTCATTAGCATAGTAGGGGTCCAAGGAAAATCACATCCACCCAGTAGCAGTAAGTTTGACATGGAATCCTGAGAGTTTCTCCTCCACTTTATCTAAGCGAATACCCTTTTTTGGGAGTAGTTTGGTCCTTGGGATTCACTGTAATAGAGGCTATGACATTCTAGAACCATGAAATATATATGCTCGAATTTTCCTATTTTGTGTGGCTGAGTACCTATAAGCAACACAATCCTGACCATTATTCGCATTCACACTCCAACACCATGCTAGATTAATCAGATAAACTAGTGTGGCAATGTCGTAGTGAGTTCTGGTTGGGAAATAGGCATGCAAAATTTTAGGTCTTAGCAAAAAACTAGTCTTGATTATGGTGATCACGGACCCTTAACCGCGATTGTAGTGCCACGATCGTGGTGCCACGATTGCAGCCCCAATGAAAATGATCCCAAAACTAAGACCATTTTTGGTAGTTTCTGCAATACCACTAAAACAACAGATTTTTACCCCAAGATGATTATCAACTAAACAATATATCATTATGCTCATGAAACTTAAACCCCAAATTTTGGATTATGCCCTCAAAACAAAAAAAATCAATAAGGAATTCATTAGGGCATTTAATCAAACATGTGGTGTACACACTCATTATATCCCATTTTAGACAAAATTTTAGGTACTTAAGACTTCCTTATCAACGTGTACACCAGCTACAATAGCTAACAACAAAAATAATCTTATTTATGCATTGATATGACAAGTGAAAACATTATTTCAATCCTACTCTTAAAATAGAGGTTACAAGACTAAAACAACATAGAAATGATAGAGATGGGACCACTTACTGAGTTACAATATGAAAATGATGTGAAATGCATACTTGGACACTCAACAGATAGTTAAAATTCAGAGAAATTTAACAGAATTTGAAAAAAGGCATGGGGGAGAAATGGCTGTCGGGTGGTCTTTTAAGCTGATTGGCCGTGATTGCGGTCTAATTTCCAGGATCACGTGTACTTGGCTACCATGATTACGACTACATAGATTGAGATCGCTGTAACTGAATCTAATTTTTAGGTCCTCTGCACTCCCCTTCTTATCTCAAAACTCAATAATTTCACACCTTCCCTTTTTTAATTTCAATCAACACTCCTTATAGCACCACTACTTTATGGATTATGCATAATCAAAAATAAAATTTACTCTACCATGCATAAATAAAAGGACACGTGCCACTTTTGTGGAGTGATGGGCTATTTCCCATCTTTGTTGGCTAGACACCTTCCAAACTATCACTTGTGTTTCAACTTAGAAGATTTAAATCTCCGTTATAAATATTTCTCATTATCAAATCTTTGCCACTTTGAAGACTTGAACCTTTTACCCAATTTCACATCAAATTTTTTATTTAGCTCCTTGTGTAATGTTGGGAAGATCAAAAGGCCATTAGTTGTATATCATAAGTTGAGCTCTTTGGCCTTCAATTGTAGGGCTTCCATGTTCTCCTTTGGAATAACAAACTCCAAATATAGGGGTGTTGCTACTTCTCCCCATGATCCTTTATTTGCTTAGGTAGATGGACTCTCATCACATCCTCTAATAACAATGTTGAAAAATGATTTGAATGAGGTCTATCCCTTAGTTTTGGAGTTTCATCCTCATTATCCTCTTTTCCCAAAAATAAACTAGAGTCGTCATAAAAGATTGGCTTGGTTTATTCTTTTTACTCTAGCACTATTTCCTTAACTTCAGCATCTCTAACAATATTTGGTTCGGTTGGGCGGGAAATCAATGAGGACTCTTCACTACAAAGATCATCATTGACCACATAGCTTAGTTTCTATGCTTGATTAACCTTCTCTTGGAAAGTGGGCAAGGTGATGGCATTTATAAGATTTATTTCCTTGCCCATTTACTCTATCTTGGAAATCTCCCTTACAAATGCCTCATTGGACTGATGTATGTCGAGCACGTTCTCCCCTATTGTAGTTACCCAATCCAAGTGGGTTTGAAGCCTTTCTTAGAAACTATTGGATCCGACATATTGTTCTTCCCTTATCGCATCATTATACCTATCAAACTCATAAGAAGAACTCATATTTGGGTTAGTATAATAAGGGGAGGATGCATTTGGACAACTACTCTAATTTCTATCATGACCACCACATAAAGAACAATTGTACTCCCAATAGAATTAAGATGGTGATTCTATCTTTCTCTGGGGAGCATACCTACAATCTCTCTGAAAGTGGGGTCTGTCACAATATGGACATAGATTATCAAGATAGGATTTCCAAATACAAAAATCATATTTATCATAAGATTCCATGGAGTAAAGTAATGAAAAACAAAAAACTACGTAACACAAGAACCAAATGAAAATTACAAACACTTATTTACAAGTTTGAATTTAAGCAAGTAAGATAAAATTCCAAACTAACACAATATGTCAAATTATTTCTCAACAACGACGCAATTTTTGATGAAGCTCAACTTACACATCAATTTGAGTGCCACACAGTCATTGCCAATACAATAAACCAACAAGAGTCAGGGTTTAATCTATGAGGAACAATATGAGTGGCAAATGGGTAAGTTCAAAATTAAGTACTTACTAAATTCAAACCTAAGACACAACTATGTTAAATGAGGGGTATGAGCGAGTGTCAAAACTAGTATGTATAGATGGACTTTTAAGGGACTAATTTAGGGCTATGCATAAATTAAAATTGATCTTGAGACTATGCTTTCCTAGGGGAAACTTATGTATGGGAACATGATGATTACGTTCAAATTCTAATTGTTGATGATGTGGTAGGCTAGGTTTGAAGTCCTTGAGGCTAGTACTTAAGCAAAACCACAAAGATGTCACTCACTGACTCTTTTGAGTACCTAACAAGTGTGTCAATTAAAGCCACCCAATACCTCAATTAGGCACCCCTATTTCTAGGATGGTAACCAAGGGATAGCTAACCTCATAATCACTATTTTGTCTAAGATAGTGAAAATTAACAAACTAAACCCAATAATTGTCTACTATTGCCTTGGTTCCCACATTTCTCTTTCAAGGATGATGAGGGTTCCTAAAGTTCACCCAAACCCCTCTTTCTAGGATGGTTTAGGATTTTAATAGCTTGGTGTTTTAACCCACAAACCCATTTTGGGTATTTAGGGCTTTCGTCCATAAATCCTAATCAATTTACTGAAGCAATTATAGAACCCAACACCAACACATTAACATATACAAAAATAAATCACAACAAACACATAAATGTACCCTATTCTAACATAATCCTAAGAGGAAGAACTAGCTACCCATAAGAGTAATAAGCAAGTTATACCCAATAATCTCCATTGAATGGATTTATGTAAGACTAAGTGAATGTTACTTCAAACTTTGAGATTCAACAAATATTCAATGGGAGTTAACTACTCATTCACTTGGAATCTACTCCAATGTATTCTTCACCCAAAACTAATACAATAAGTCTCTTAAAAAATGAAAAATAAGAAGTAGACAAAGTTTCAACAAATTTGGAATTTATAGATGATGCACCAAAGAGATAGGTTTTGAGTCCCTTAGGTTGAAATTTAGGAATATTTGTGTGCATTTATATCTTTTCCCTTTGCTACTTTTTCTGCTTAACCGCGATCACGGGAGCTTGTTCGCATTTATGGCCACTACGACTATGCTCAGGTTCACGCGATCATGGTATGTATACCACCTTGACTAACCACGATCACAATAAATGAGGCCATGTCCTGCTCTAGGGCTTCAAACTGCACTTCTTTCCTTTGTTTGATCTTTTTCAGCTCACATCCACATACTTTCATCTCATTGCCTATGTGCCTGCAAAATGTGGATATTAGAGCATTTAATCACAAATATTGTCTCATTTATTCATTCAAAATATGGTAATGTGCAAAAATGTTTTTAGTGCAAATGAGTGGTGAATTCACCACTCATCAGTTAGTAGAACAGTGGGAGAGATTATAAGTAGTGGACTAAGAAGAAAAATTGGAAAAATTCATATTTTTTTTGCTAGTTCTCCTTATCTTAAGCCATGAAGTGATCGTCATTTCCAGTCTAGCAGTGGTTCTACAATATAAGGTGCCAGTCTCAGGACAATAGTTCTCATCAACTCCACCTTACCCTTCTTACCATTTTTGTGGACAACTTTACTGATTTTATTATAACTAGGAGAGAAATAAGTTTTTTAATTATGGTTAGCCTAGCCATAAGCAGTGAGATATTTCTTCAGCTAGGGTTTCCACAAGAGCAAATAAGGTCCCTTTTGCCACTTCTTCAGCTCCTGCACCTAAGGGCACTACTTCAGGTACCGACACTATCATAAATCATCTATGTTTATCTATCCAAAATCCTTTACTGATTTTAACTGTGTTTCTAATTGTGCACTTGCTACTCATCAAGAATCATAGGAATCAACTGATGTTGTCCCTAATATGTTATAATGGTTTTTTCAGTGATGCTTACTTTTTGCTTGATCCGACTTTACCCTATTTTATATGACTCCATATGTGGTTTTGCATTTTGGTTTTAGTCTGAATAATATTTTCGACCTTATTTTTGTTTCTACTCCAGCGGGTGATTTAATCGTGGCTAAAAAAATCTAAAAAGGTTATGTGGGGTCCATCTTTCATAGAGAGACATTGGTGAATTTGATAAAGTTGGATATGGTATATTTTAATGTAATCTTGACTTCATTCATTATATTCTTTTCTAGATCATAGGATTTGAAAGTTCAGTTTTCACATACCTAATGAACTAGTGATTAAATGGGAGGGGAGTTCCTTAGTACCCAAACGAAAGTTTATTTCTT
>JAPEIP010000011.1:91018211-91069939 GCA_026120095.1 Capsicum chinense | reverse complement strand
GCCCTATCCATGAGTGCAGATCTGATCTAGGGTCCCTACTCTTTATTGTACTACCTCACGTGTAGTCCCACCGGTCCCTACTAGTCCTCCTCTGGCTTCTCGGGCTGGTGATACTTATGATTAGGCACCTGCGGGAGATATCTCTTAGGTGGTGATCCATCGGTCCATTCATTTTCTTATTCAATTGGTGACATCTCCATCTGTCAGTCAGACTGTGTTGGTTCTATTGCTCTTCTTCTGAGGTCACTAGTGACACACCCCAGAACTGGGCATGTCGTAGAGGCACCTCAAGCCCACATAAACCAAAGGTTTCTCCAATAACTCATCACAATCATCACATCAACCACATGGGTCTGGTGAGTCCCCACCATAAAATGAGATAGGGGAAAAACATGCCATAAGTCATAACTTAAACAATGTCTAACCATTTCATTAAGTTCATCAACTAACCAATATACCCAAGTCCACAGTCATCCACAATACCTCTATACAACCGAAGTTTAGAATTGTATATGTCGGGAAAATCCCCTGGCAATAGCCAAACCAAGTCAAATGACTGAGTCTAAAGATAGGAAACCAAGGATGAATGTCTTCTGAAGAAAGGAAGTTCACCACTCCGTGGTCAATCCACGAACCGCTTCGATATCTTAGTCACTGCGTAGTGAGAGAAGAAGATGCTTTGTCCCTAATATCACATGGGGACCTAGTATCCAGAGATGGTTAGTGGTTGGAATGCTAGCATGTAACTCAAGGATAAGATTAAAATAGCATCATTATTCAACAAGTCAATATATATCATATTCAATCACATTCATAACTTTATCCATGAATATAGATATATAACATGCTAACCAAGAGAACAAGCCTCATCAACACCAAAGAAGCACTCATTCATCATGCATGTAATAGAGGATTCCAACCTTCCACACTAATAGATTCAAGAATTTTTTATTAGGCATAGGACTTTAACCATATTCACATATCATCAAGGAAGGGATTCTAAACACATACAGATCCATTTAGGTGAGGGACTTTAACCACACACACATATTCATTCAAGCAAAGGGACTCTGATGTTTCGGCTTTTGATGGAACATTTTAGGCTTTTTTATTAGGAAAATTGTGTGTTTTCAAGTAACTATTGTTGCATTTAACTGTGTACTTTAGTGTTTTCAGGATAAGAATTGAGTGTAAAGGATAACTTGGATAAACTGGAAAAAACAAAGGAAAAAGATCATCGACGGCTCAGGAGACGGACCATCAATCTTGCAATGAATCATTGGTCAAAACCATCACCCAAAAATAGAAGATAGTGACACTACACAGCGTGCGACGTCCAAGCGAAGGACTGTCGACTCTATAACAAATCATCAGCCTAAACCATCACTAAGAAACAAAATAAGGAAACACTAGATGTTATGCGATGGTCCAGGTGATGAACCATCAGCCCTGCGATGAATCATCACCCTACTCATCAGCTAGAAATAGAACATAGACTCGCTGGTGCACCAGCGATGGTCTATATGATAGACCGTCGCCTCATTGATGAATCGTCGAGCATAAAGCAGAAGCTCTGAGTTCAAATTTTAAAATTCCAATTCTAGAAATATATAAATACCAAGTTTTAGGGTTTATTCCATATATTTTGTCATTAGTTTCATACTTTCTCCTCTATTGAGAGCTATGTAACACTTTTCACTGAGATTTGAATCTAGAGATTGAGATCTGATTGTTAGTTTATATTTTTTTCCATTGAAGGTTAAGAAGAACAACATTGTGAATTTTTTAAGTACTCTCTTGAAGGCAATTATGAACATCAATATATGTGTGATTTCTTACATAGAGATGAGTAGCCAAACTCCCATAACTAGGGTTATGGAAGCCTTGATGTAGAGAACTATTTTAGGCTTGTGAATCAGTTTGATTTCTAACATCTATCGAAATAACATAAATATTTCTTCATTATAATGACATCTCTTGATTGCAAACTTGAGAAGTGATCCTTGAAACCCACTTGTCTAACAAGAATGTGGATGTTGGGAAAATAAGTGATTTACCTGAATGCCATAGGTTTACCTTTTGGGTTAGCGGGTTGATGCCTTAACAGGATCAACTCTCATAAGAGTGTTATTGAATAATGGATGAATCCTTTAAGTTTGAGAGAAGTAAAGGATGAAATAGTCATTAGGGTGAGAAACATATGAGTAATTTTTAGAATTCAATAATTCTTGCAATTGAATACATAAGTTATAATTTGAGCACAAATTCATAACCCCAACTATTTGAACATCTTGGTGAGAATAACTCTAGTCTATTCATTCTTATTGAAATCACAACTAAATTAAATCTCGTTAGTTGGACCTTGTGTGATACAAATATGAAATAATATTGTTAACACATCAAAACCCCCTTTTACCTAGGAACGTTAGATACACAGTCTAATAATGGTCATAATACTTAGTGAACTTAGTATTCCCTATGGGATTAGACACCCAACCTAGATGGGTTCTATATTTGACAGCGACCTCTTAGTCTCTTATAGAGGTATAATTTGGGCGTATCAAATTTTGGCGCTGTTGATGGGGAATACAGTTGTCAATTAAGTTTGTGCTTGTTAATTAAACTTTGGTCAGGTTTCCCAAAGTTTACTTTTGTTTGTTGATTTTGATCTGTGTAGGGGAGTTATTGTGTTTTCCAAGTAAATGAAGATCAGGTGCACTATTATTACCACTACATTAAGAATCACAACTAATTGGTAGAATGGCAGATCCCCAAGATGCTGAGAGACTACCCACTTTGGATAGAGCTCAACTAAATCAGCAGAATGATGGTCAGCAGACACATCATCCTAATCCTAATGATGAAGATTTGGGGGACGATGACTTGTTAGATCCTATTAATCAAAGGCATGCAGAGAATGTAGATACACCAGTGAACAAAAATATAGACAGAAACTGTCCTTTCAGGGAGAGACTTGATCGCCAAGCTATGCAATTTAATCTTAATGATGATAAGGATGGAATAGACTGAGCTGGTGCCACTGGAGATATTATTCCTCTACCTCTAGCACCAAGATAAAAGTTCAATATTACTAGTACAATGATTCAACTTCATCGTCTGAAGGGGTTGTTTGGTGGACTCCCGGGAGATGATCCCACTATGGATTTAGTGAAATTTGTCACTATTTGTAAGTCCTTTGATAAATTGGGAGTAGGACAGAATGCCATCTGCCTGTGTTTATTTCTATTGTCTCTATCTGGGGAGGCAACATTGTGGCTTTATAAGCTGACACTTGATTCTATAACCATTGGAGGCAGTTGAAAGAGGCTATCCTAGAAAGGTTCTTTCCGCCTTCCAGGAGGGTATAGTTGAGGGATGAGATAAGCAACTTTAGGCAGCTCCCAACCAAAGCTCTTCACGAGACATGGTAGAGGTTAAAAAAAGTCGATGTAGTGCTCGAACCATAATATGACAGATATTCATTTGATGAAGACTCTTTATAGGGCTTTGAACTCTATTACGAAGCCAGTTGTTGATAATGTTGCAAAGGGATCATTTGTGGATCTCAGTTTTCAAGAGGCCTTGAAAATGCTAGATTAGATGACCAAACAAAGTAGAGTTTAGCACACCAGGGATTCTATGGTAGTAATCCCTACTGTGTCTATTGGCATGACTATAAAAAAATGTAAGAAAGAGGAAAAATGCAATCAAGACATGCCATACTTAAAGACGCAGATGGATTTGTTGACAAAGCACTTATTATCAGCAAAGACTGAGAAAGTGAAAGCTATTGCATCCCAAGGTAGAGATGATTCTGATTTTGAAGAGGAAGCTAACTATTTTAATAACCAGAGGGTTTATGAGGAAATAGCCAATGAAATTAAGGTCGGAACTACTACGACAAGGCTTGTTACAAGGATAGGGATAAATTAAACTAGAAAAAAAGAATGATAGGAGTAGGCTATATGTACCTCCTGGAAGTATATATAATACTACAACTAGTTCTGGCAAGATGTCCATGGAGGACATGATGGAGAAATTATTAAAGGGAGTTAAGGCTACAAACTCTGGGGTGCCTACCATAAAGAGCGATTTGTATTCTATGAGTTAATTGGAAAACTCGCACTCTACTTGGATCAAATAGTTAGAACAATAAATGAGCCAACTTTCTGCAGTATTAAATCAGAGGAAGAGTGGAACTCTACCAAGTGATACAATTTAGAACCATCAGAATGATAGCTCGTGCATAGATATTACCACATAGAGAGGTAAGGTTTTAGTAGGCCCTTTTTTGGGAAATGCTATGAATTATGAGGTAATCGAATAAGATGTTGAGCTTGAAGAAGGTAATCCAGTTGAGTATGAAAAGCTAGATAGCATTGACATTCTGTCTAATCATCAACAGGTAAATGAGTTAGGAAAAAGAAAAGACAAGGAGAGGGAAGTATTAGTGAATACTCTCCCAAAACCACCACCTCTTTTTCCTCAGAGATTTAAGAAAAAGGCCAATGACATAAAATTTAGTAAATTCATGGCAATGTTGAAGCAGCTGATAGTGAATGTGCCTTTGGTAGAGGCACTTGAGCAAATGCTAGGATATGCTAAATTTATGAAAGATCTAGTAATGAAGAAAAGAATGTTAAGCTATGAACCATTGGATAATCTCTATCATTGTAGTACTATGTCTACAAGGTCCTTGGTGCAGAAGAAGGTAGAACCAGGAGCATTCACTATTTCTTGTACGATTGGGTTGCTGGAATTTGCTAAGGCTTTATGTGATTCGGGAGCGAGCATAAATTTGATGCTGCTAGTTGTGTATAAAAAGTTAGGTTTATGAGAGCACACACCCACCAACATGTGACTTGTGATGGTGGATAGGTTGGTAAAATAACCTATTGGTATTTTGTATGATGTGCTGGTGAAGGTGGCTAGCTTCAAATTTCCTACAGATTTCGTAATTCTGGATTATGAGGTGGACTTTGAGGTGCCCATAATTTTGGGTTGACCTTTCCTTACAACTGAAAGTGTGCTAATTGATTTACGAGCTAAGAAGCTCTTATTTAAGCTGAATGATGGAGTAGTGCAATTTGATATGTGCCAATCGATGAAGCAGCATAAAGAAATAAGTGTCTCCTCAATTGTTGATGTATATTATGAAGATAAGCAGGAGGTTCCTAAAG
The DNA here is from genome assembly GCA_026120095.1 of Capsicum chinense. NCBI lineage: Eukaryota > Viridiplantae > Streptophyta > Magnoliopsida > Solanales > Solanaceae > Capsicum > Capsicum chinense. The sequence continues at coordinate 91,064,759 of JAPEIP010000011.1, read as the reverse complement.
AGGAAAAATTTGTCGTTGAACCTCTAGCTGCAGTGCTGATGGATGTTGATCGTGAAGGCATTAAGGAGTATGAAGAGACTATTTGTGCTTTTACAGGAATGGGATCATATTTTTATGATCTTAAGAAGCTAGATCTTAATCTTAAAAATAAACCAACACCAATGGCTTAGCCATCTATTGAAGAGCCACCGGTGTTGGAATTGAAAGAGCTGCCAATGCATTTAAGATATGTGTTTCTGGGAAATGGAAACACGCTACCTATTATCATTGCAGCTGATTTGGGAGAGCAGCAAGTGAAGGCACTTATTTCGGTGATTTAGAGGTTCAAATGAGCAATAGGATGGACTATTGCAGATATTATTAGCATCCCCCTGGCATCTGTACTCATAATATACAACTTGAGAAAGATTGTACTCCAACCATAGAGCATCAACAACATCTTAACCAACCGATACAAGAGCTGGTTAAGAAGGAAATTATTAAGTGGCTGAATGCAGGAGTGGTTTATACTATTTTTGACAGTTAATGGGTAAGCCCAGTTCAATGTGTGCCCAAGAAAGGGGCATGACTGTTGTTGCAAATGAAAAGAATGAGTTTATTCCCCTCAGGCCAGTGACTGGGTGGAGAGTTTGCATGGACTATTGTAAACTAAACTCATGGACTTTTAAGGACCACTTCCCAATGCCCTTTATAGATCAAATGCTTAATTGATTGGTAGGAAGAGGGTTGTATTATTTTTTGGATGGCTATTCTAGCTATAACCAGATCTACATTGCTCCTGAAGATCAGGAGAAAATGACTTTCATGTGGCCATATGAAACTTATGCATTCAAGCGGATGCCATTTGAGTTATGTAATGCACCCTCTACCTTTCAAAGGTGCATGGTGTCTATTTTCTCAGGTATGGTGGAAGACACCCTGGAAGTGTTCATGGATTATTTTTCTGTAGTAGGAGATTCATTTGAGTTGTGTTTGAAGAACCTGGGTAGAGCCTTGCAATGATGTGTGGAATTTAATTTGGTGCTTAACTAGGAGAAATGCCATTTCATGGCGATGGAGGGCATTGTTCTCGGGGATAAAATTTCAGCAAAAGGGATAGAGGTTGATCGATCCATGGTTGAGGTTTTTGAGAAGCTACCACCTCCTATTTCATTAAAGGAGTTCGTAGTTTCCTTGGTCATGCTGGATTTTATCGAAGGCTTATAAGGGACTCCAAGATTGTAAATCCACTTTGCAAACTTTTGGAGAAGGAAACTAAGTTCTCCTTTGATGATGATTGCTTGAAGGCATTTGAATGCCTTAAAAGGAAGCTAGTTGAGGCCCCTATCATTGTTGCACTGGATTAGTCAAAACCGTTTGAGATCGTGTGTGATGCAAGCGGTTTTGCCCTAGGAGTTGTGCTGAGACAAAAGAAAGACAAATTTTTTCATCCAATTTACTATGCCAGCAAAGCGCCGAATGGAGATTAAAAGAAATGCACCATCACAGAATAGGAACTTCTTGCAGTGGCCTATGCCTTTGAAAAGTTTCGGGCTTATTTCCTAGGAACCAAGGTGATGGTCCACACTGACCACGCAACCTTGAGATATCTGATGGAAAAAAAGAATGTGAAGCCAAGGTTGATTAGATGCGTGTTGCTGCTTCAAGAATTTTACTTTGAAGTCAAAGATAGAAAGGGGTACGAAAACCAAGTTGTGGATATCTATCCAGGTTGGAAAATGAACAAGCAGTTAGCGATGAATTTGAGATCAATGATGCATTTCCAAATGAGGAAATCTTGGCTACTGTTATAGAGAAAATACCTTGGTATGCTGATTTCACAAATTATGTGGTGAGCGAGGTGGTACCAAAAAATCTTTCCTTTCATCAAAGGAAAAAGTTTCTCTATGATGTGACCCACTACTTCTAGGATAAGCCATATCTTTTTTGGCGATGTGTGGATGGTATTATTAGGCGGTGCATCCCAGAAGTAGATATGTGGAGTATACTAGAAGTGAGTCATGCTTCCCTAGTTGGAGGTCACCATGCAATTGATCGGACTGCAAGGAAAGTGCTTCAGAGTGGATACTATTGGACCTCTTTGTTCAAGGATGCTTATAAGTTTGTGAAGAGATGTGACCAATGTCAAAGGTAAAGGTCCATCTCAAAGCACCATGAGATGCCAATGTCTAAAATACTGGAGGTAGAATTATTTGATGTGTGGGGCATTGATTTCATGTGGTATTTCATGTCAAAATGGGTCAAAGCTGCGGCTCTAGAGGATAATGAAGGAAAATGGGTTGTTGCATTTTTAAAGAGAAATATCTTCTTTCGCTTTGCGATACCACGTACCATCATAACCGATGGAGTATCACGCTTTTGCAATAAGATATTGAGAGCCGCCTTGGCAAAATATGGAGTCAAACAACATATGGTAGCTACTCCATATCACCCACAGACCAGTGGGCAGGTGGAGATCTCTAGTAAGGAAATTAAAGCTATCTTGGCCAAGACTATAAATGCTAGCCGAAAGGATTAGTATAGGAAGCTAGATGATGCCTTATGTCCATATCAAATGGATTTTAACATACCCATTGGCATGTCACCATACCAATTAGTTTATGGCAAGGTGTGCCATTTGCCGATTGAACTAGAGCATAAAGTGTTGTGGCACTGAAGAAGCTTAATCTGAATTGGAATGATGCAGTAAATATGAGATTGGGGAAACTAAATAAGATGGATGAGTTCCATCTTGGAGCTTATGATCGGGTTGATCTATACAAGGAAAGAATGAAGAAGTACCACGATAGCAAGATCGAGAAATGGGATTTCCAGAAAGGTGACTTGGTGCTTCTATTCAACTCTAGACTTAAACTGTTTCCAGTTAAGCTCAAATCCAAATGGTCCGATCCATTTTAAGTAAGTCAAGTCTACTCATCTGGAGTAGTGGAACTTGAAAATGAAGACGGAAGTGTCTTCAAGGTAAATGGGCAACATGTGAAACGATATATCGGTCCAAAGGACTCGATAAAGAGTATTGGTACTGTCTATCTTAATGAAGTCTGAGTAATTGAGATAACTAAGTCGTGGCGCAATAACAAATCAGGCGTTAGTGGTAGGCAACCCACAGTGTGTTATTGTAAAGCACTAGTTTGAGTTATTTTGGTGTTTGTTTTATTGTTTTGTACAAGCTGAAGGGTTTGTGTAGGTGTCCAGGTCTGATAGTTTGGGAAAATAGAAGCTGAGAAAGTTTAGGGGTGCCTGACGGGTTACCAAACAGATCATCGATGACTCAACAGATTGTCGTGGTAGCTGTTATAGCAAACTCTAGAAACTAGGTTACTGGAACAATTGCAATGGGTTGACCGACGGACCATCACATACTCTATCGACTATCCACTCAACTGTCACCAATGTCACCCAAGGTAAGTTCTCTGAAATGGACTGACAGGTCTCTCGATGGATCGTCCCTTATACGATGGACCGTCGCACGAACCGTTACATATAACCCTATTTTAGCGGGTCGGGTAGGATTGATTTAAATAGCCAAATTTTTCATTCTTATCTGAACCAAATGGTTGTAAATATAGATAATTTGAAGTGGTTGAGTAACTCCCAAACTATTCAATGCACCCGAATCCTTTCATTCTCTATGAGGACTTTCCACTTCCATCTTCCCCATCTATTTAAAATCTATATTGTCTTTGTTCTTTTAATCACAAGCAACAAAAAGTTCTTCATAAAAGTCATGTGTCATATTGTGTATGGTTTTTAGAGTACAATTTAGGAGAATAAGAAAGTACTGCAACACTAAGGTATGTTTTCTCCATTACTTTCTATGTTATTCAACACCAAGAATAAAGAAAGCATGTGAAATTTGCAATATTAAAATATTTCTCTCTGATCTTGAGTTCATCTGTGTTGGTCTGAACTGAAAGAAAATATGACAAAATCTATCCTGGGTGAAGTCTGAGTAGCTCATTGATCAAGAAAAAGATAAATGAGTAGTGTATTATTGGTGAAAACGCCATGAATAATCATGCTTGAAATGAAAGTGTGTAAGGTGTTTGATGAAAAGCTAAAATGAAGCCTGAAAGTGAAAATGAAAAGCGACGGTCACAGGGATGGTCAAACCTTCAGATAACTGATGTCCCTTCACCTGAAACCATCACCACTTTCTTACAGTAAAGGTTACTAGAATGACCCCGGTGGTTTGGGTCGACAGACCGTCATAGGACTGAATGACCGTCGCCCTAGCTGTCGCTGGTTAATAATTTTTCCTATCATCCGGTTTTAGTATACTAACTAATAAATGTTTCACTTACAGGTATCATGGAAAACAAATTACCAACCACCAGGGGTAAAGGTAGAGGCCAAGGGGTAAGGAAAAGGCTATCACAAGATGCAGATACCCCGACACACAACACCCGGCAAAATTGTCAAGTCATCTCTTTATCCTCCCTGTCTAAAGAGGAGGGTGAAAGCAGTAGCAGCAATAGCTCAAGTTCAAGTTCGATTGAGGAAGGGGTTAAAGTATCTAACCCTGACTAACAAAACATTCCAAAACAAGGGGACTCGAATTTAGTTCGACGCAAGGATCCCCAAGTGCCGGAAGCTATAAGGTGGCAGGTTGATGGTGCTTAAGAGCATTTCTATAAATGGTTGGTACCAATAGACAAGGTATCCATAAAAAGGTATATTTTTGAAGAACATATGATTGTGACAACAAACTTGACCGAGTACCCAGAACATAAACACCGATTCAATGAATATTTGTTGGCATGGATGAGCAAACCACTTGGATCCTATCAATCAAACTTGGTACGTGAGTTTTTCACCAATTATTTGGCATTGGTGGAGAAGAACTACCCCTCAGGAAGATCAGTTGCTGACATGAACAAGATGGACACAGTCCCTGTTCGTGGAGTTAACATAGACATCTCAGAGCGTACGTTGAAAAGATTCTTGTTTGGGGATGAATATCAGATACCAGGTGCAATACCGGACTTGGAGCATCGGTTGTTCACACGGACTCAACAAAAGCCGTGGTTAGCCAGAATACTAACAGATGGAGGAGAGACTGCATGGCTATACAATCCCCACTAAAAGATATCCAAGTCATCCCTAAGCTTTAGGGCTAAGTTTACATTGGCAACTATGAGGTTGAGGTTGATGCCAACAGGCGGTGATGACCGTATAGAACTAACTAGAGATGTGATTGTCGCTACTTTGATTGAGCGGTTAACAGTGGATTTTGGCCATATAATTTCTAATGAGTTGTTTTACCGTGCTCGCAAGACTCAGATTGCACTGCCATTTTCGTACCTTATCACAGAATTGTGCAAGCAAGCGAGGGTACCTTTAATCAGCGGAATAGAAAATGTAGTCCAGGCAATACACAAGTAGAATATTTAAAAGAGTAGGGATGATTCAAAGTTTTACATGTGAGTCAACAGAACCCAAGCTCAACAAACTCAGGCGGCACCAATTCTTGTCATCAGAATTCTCTTCAGGTATACCACTACCTCTTGCTACGTATGTGCCCTAAACCACATCTACAGGTTTAGCTTCGATGCCCATGGGTGGTTCCACAAATTCTACATTAGTACCACCCTAATATTCTGAGTATAGGCTGAACTAAGAGAACTTTACAAATATAGTAGTCCGAGCACAGAAGAGGTTTGAAAAATAATTGGCTATATGGGGGCAGATTTCAAACCCTTTGTTGAAAGAATTATGGAAGAAGCAGTGAGGCCTTTCAGGAACATGTAGCTAAGAATGGACAACATGGAGGAGCGAATCAACAAGAAGCTGGATACCATGTCTATCTCAAATTTTAAAAATTGATGGAGGAAGCTAGACAAATCCAGGCTAACATTGACAAATGAATCAACAACCACAGTAGCCTATATTTGATCCAGTCCAGATAAAAAGTGATGAAGACAAAGGTCTTGTTGACTTAATGGGGTGACCGATCAAAGATAAGGGTAAGAAAGTAATGGAGACTAATGAAAAAGCTACACAAAAAGCCGCTAAAAGAAAGAGACTTAAAGCCATATCTCCAGAGGAGTGAGAGAATCATGACATGAAAAAAGAAAAAATAAAATCATGGAAAGATGAAAAGAGAAGTAGGAATAGAGTAGAGGATAAAGAAGCTGGAGTGTCTACCAGCTTTGCCCCAGTTAGGAGGTAAATTATAGATCCTGCTGGAGATGTGGTACCTCTAATTCTGGAGGGTGAGATTATTAGCACCCCCACCATCATGGGGGTTAATATTTAACCTAGTGAGGACACTGGAGCCTCACCGCACTTCACAGATGCCTCAGATGAATTAGAGGAAAACAAGTATTTCCCCTCCTTTCTAACTCAATTATATGCATTAAGGATAAAGCATTATTTTCTATGGGGCTAGATATTCTTGTACCATGGGGGTTATTTTGCCAGTATTTTTTGCCTCCTATGTTTTATCTAGGAGAACCAACATATCTAAGTTTTTATTAAGTTGTTGCATTTTCATTTCTTATCTAGGAAAGTTGTTGTATTTTCGTTTAATGATGTTTATGTTAGCATCAACTTATATATGTGAATGATAAGTGATTGCAGCAAAGTGTTTTTGTACATTTGTTATATAATTAATTCTCCTTTTACTTTTGGTAAAAGTGTTGTTTAACCATCTATGACTCTGAAAATTGCGTACGAATGTAAGTGATTATAGCCATATGATACGAATACCAAGAGTTAGTAGAACAGGAATTAACTTAGTGCTTGTGTGTGTGAGTGTTTGTATGGTTATGACATGGATTCTACACCTAGAACTTGCCTGGTTTATTTGCTGTTGTTTTGTTTTTGACACAATAAGACATGATAGTAGGCCTCCTTGTTTCTTAGTCAGTTTAGCCAAAATAATTACCCACCAAAAATCTTTTATTTTTGTTGAAACCCTGTTGAGCCTTGTTCATGTTTTTTCTACCCAAATAAATAGTGACTCGCTCTCTAGAAGGCGTTAGCACTTATCTTTGGACATTGTGCACTTTAACTCAGGAAAATTACCTAAGTTGATGGTGGCTACTGTGGATTGTTGGCAACCTGGGAGGCTGAGTTGAAATTGATTTGAGAGGTAGCATCCGACCCTGGTCTAGTTAGCTATCTAAATAGATATTGTGCACCTCTACTTTCTACATCAGCATAAGTTGAGGGTGGTTGATGTTGTGCTTTTAAAAAACAAATTTGGGTTATGACAAGGGTGCGGATATTTAATATTGATTGTAAATAAGTGAAAGGAACCTTAATTCTGGTGAGTAGATACCTAAAAGAATGAAGAGAGTAAAGTTGTGTACTTTAAGTAATATACCTAAATGAATAACAGTTATGCTGTAAGTGCATAACAGTTATCTGTAGACTGCTAATTCCTTTGGGGTATTGTATCTGTGGCTATAAATATACAAAGTAGTAGTTGATGCTAGTTATAGATCCTTATGTGTTAGAGCACTTAGCCAAATGGGTAGTTGAATAAATATATAGCTGTGTTGATCTGAATGTTGAGTGCCGATCATAATGTTGTTCGTATGTGTATCTTGGTGTTGAGTTTCTTGAGGATAAGAAATTGCCTTAAGTTGAGGGTGTTGATGTTCCATCTTTTGAACATTTTAGGCCTTTTTCTTAGGATAGTTGTGTGTTTTCAAGTAACTATTGTTGCATTTAACTGTTTACTTTAGTGTTTTTAGGATAAGAGCTGAGTATAAAGGATAACTTGGATAAACTGGGCAAAACAAAGGAAAAAGATCATCGACGGCTCAGGCGACGGACCATCAACCTTGTGATGAACCGTCGGTCTGAACTGTCACCCAAAAACAGAAGACAGTAACACTGGATATCCTGCGACGGTCCAAGAAATGGACCGTCAACTCTGCAATGAACCATCGACCTACACCGTCTCCAAGAAATAGAATGAGGAAACACTAGATGTCATGCGACGGTCCAGTTGATGAACCGTCGGCCCTGAGATGAATCATCACCCTACCCATCACGTAGAAACAGAAAATAGACTCATTGGCACTCCAATGACGGTTGATGCGATAGACCATTGCCTCATCGATGAACCATCGATCAACCCATCGAGCATGAAGTGGTAACTCCTAGTTCAAATTTTAAAATTCCAGTTCTAGAAATAGAGAAATACCAAGTATTAAGGTTTATTCCGTATCTTTTTTCATTAGTTTCATACTTTCTCCTCTATTGAGAGTTGTGTAACACTTTTCATTGAGATTTGAATCTAGATATTGAGATTTGATTGTTAGTTTATATTTTTTTCCATTGAAGGTTTAGAAGAACAACATTGTGACTTTTGTAAGTACTCTCTTGAAGCAAATTATAAACATCAATATATCTATGATTTCTTACATGGAGATGAGTAGCTAAACTCCCATAACTAAGGTTATGGGAGCCTTAATGTAGAGAACTATTTTGGGGTTGTGAATTAGTTTGATTTCTAACATTTATCAAAATTGCATGAATCTTTCTTCATTATAATGACATCTCTTGGCTGCAAATTTGATAAGTGAGCCCATAAACACCACTTGTCTGATAAGAAAGTGGATGTTGGGAAAAGAAGTGATTCACCTAAGCTCCATAGGTATACCCTTTGGGTTAATAGGTTGATGCCTTAATAGGATCAACCCTTATGAGAGTGTTATTGAGCAATGCATGAATCCTTTAAGTTCTAGAGAAGTAAAGGGTGAAACACTCATTAGGTTGAGAAGCACATGAGTAATTCTTAGAATTCAATAATTCCTGCAATTGAATTCATAAGTTAGAATTCGAGTACAAATTCACAACCCTAACTGTTTGAACATCTTGTTGAGCATAATCTAGTCAATTCATTCTTATTGAAATCACATCTACATTAACTCTCATCAGCTGGACCTTGTGTGATACAAATATAAAATAATATTGTTAACACATCCAAACCCCTTTTTACTTAGGAAGCTTAGATCAACAGTCTAATAACAGTTACAATACTTAGTGAACACGGTATTCCCTGTGAGATTCGACACCCAACACAGTTGGGTTCTATATTTGATAGCGACCGCTTACTCTTTTATAAGAGAGGTGTATTTAGGCGTATCAGACTCTAACCACATGCTCACACATTAGGCAAAGGACCCTAAGTCAATTCATTTGGCAAGACACTTCGACTTCATGAGATATCATTATGCAAGGGATTTTAAACATAAGCGATTCCATTAGGCAAGGGACTTTAACCTTAAGATATCACGACTATCATTAGTCGACATTGGGACTCTAACCCTTTGTTCATGTATCCACATATATTCACTTCTACACATAAGGATTTTAACTCATTTGTCCAATTAAACACCAAACATGACCACGTGGTCTTCATGAGAGCCTCCACTGCTCAACCATTTCAATAGGCCAATGCCTCAATTCAACTCATCATACAATTCAAACTATGGTCTTCAATACCCTTACAATCCATTCATATTTTATTAGCAATTCTTTACGATAATTTAGTTTGACACACAATTCAAGTTCATTTTCATGTTAGGGACTTTAACCCTCTTCGTATTCATCAACCATAAAGGTCATAAATTACATAATAAATGGCTCACATTACCTTCACAATATCATTTATCAAGAATTCATACATATTGGGCCATTTCCCTAGTTCAAAGTATCGTCATCATGTAACTAGACATCTCACTTAGACATTTTCAACAAACACTTTGTGTACATGCCTTTACCAAGGTCAATTTCAAGGTAGAAATTATCAAGAGTAGGGTTAATCAAGACCCACATGTTATACCACATAGAACAACATTTCACGTGTGCTAACTACCATCAACGACATGCATAAACATGAGTCTAAGGAAGAATTGTCATTATTCATCATTAGGCAACAAAACCCTTTTAATTTGGTTTATAAACCACCATGTACACTTACTAATCCAAGTGTGAAATACATGGATTTAGAATTTTTTTCTAAAGGGAAGAGGTACATTCCTTAAACAAGATGAATCACCAAGAATATTGACTCCCCTTTGCCTCTTGAAGACCACTCTTGAAACCCTAGCCTCCAATTCTTCAAAGATGAGTTTGAGAGAGTGTTTAGGGTGCTTGATCCATAAAAAATGGATTTTTAAGAGGATACACACACTTATATAGTAAGAGGGATTAGTTTTTAAGGCATGGGAAATGACCACAAGGCCCTTAGTTAAAAGCTGACAATTGAACCCGTCTAGGGGTACGACTCACCATACGACTCACTTAAGTATTCGTACCCTAGGCTTCTCCTAGATCACAAACACTGTTAAGTATACTACCATGCACCTTTGAGTCATATCCAAAGGATAAGACTATAAGAATCACCCCTAACTCGTACACCACAACCGTACCCAAAATAGTCCACTTCCAAACTTATGACTCCCCTATATGACTCACCTAGGTATGACTCATACACTTAGGTATAATTGAGGAGAGAGTCACTCATACCTAGGATAGTGAGTAACCCTTACCATATTACCTAAGATACGATAAGAGAAGAGAAGAAGGATATGACTTGTATCCAAGGGGTACGACTCAAGCCTCTAGTCGTACCCACCCAGTGACACCAAAATGTGATGTTTTCCAATGGTTCTAAGTCTAGGTGTTTCAATTCTCCCCCACTTGAGATCATTTATCCTTGAATGAGGGGTAAGAAAAGTAGTAAAAAAAAGTCAACACACTATCACATATCAAAATAACCTTAAAACAAGTTAGTACAAGCTTACAATAAGGATATAACACACATCATACTCATTATCAATCAATCATTCACGTAATCATTTTTGGGACTTACACCCACTATTTATCAAGACACTTATCCATCACAAAGCTTAGGGACTTAAGCCCCTTACTTATAACACTTAATTATTTTACAACTTAGGGACTTCAACCCATTAACTCATCAAGGATACTTACTCAATTCAAGGATTAGGGACGCAAACCCATCATCTACCAGAGACATGAATCAACTTAAGATACTAGGGACTTAAAACCATCACAATAAAACACACATAATTTAAAAACATTAGGTTCTTGAATCCATCGTCTAACAAGACACAAATCACTCGACACATTAAGCATTTTAACCCATTGTCTATCAAATACATAAATCAAAGCAAATATATCAACACATACCTCCATCCCAAGTTTCCAGAATGAGAAAATGCAGATACATGGACTTCATGTACTCTTTCACTTCCCACATAGCTTCCTCAGATTTTTGGTTCCTCCATAGAAGTTTCACTGAAGCCACTTCTTTCGTTCGTAACCAGCAAACTTGCCGATCTAAGATCCTCATCGGGATCTCCTTATAGGAAAAAGAGTCTGAAATATCTACATCAAGGGAAAAACCAATGAAGGGTCACCCACACATTTCTACAACATGGAGACATGGAAAACTGGGTGAATAGAGTTCATACTAGAAGGCAACTCTAACTTATAGGCAACGTTGCCAACCCTCTTCATAATTAAGTAGGGACCAATATACCGGGGACTAAGCTTTCTTTTTTTACCAAACTGCATCACTCCCTTAATACGAGACACTTTCAAGAATACCCAATCGCCAACACTAAATTCAATATCTCTATGCCCTAAATCCACATAGGACTTCTGGCGACTTTAAGCGGTTTTCAACCTATTATGAATCATCTTTATCTTCTCTAAGGTATGATGAACTAGATCGAGGCCAAGAACCTTACCCTCGCCAATCTTGTACCACCCGATAAGAGATCAACATCTCTTACCATACAATGCCTTAAAAGGCGCCATGCCAATACTAGAGTTATAACTATTAATATAGGCAAACTCAATCAAAGGAAATTGGTCATACCAACTACCACCATAATCAATCACACAAGCCTACAACATGTCCTCCGATGTTTTAATGGTCCTCTCCGCTTGCCCATTCATTTTTGAGTGGAATACAGTACTAAGGGACACTCTAGTACCCAAACCCTTTTGGAACTACTTTAAAAAGTGGGATGAAAATAGGGGACCACAATCCAAAATGATAGAAACTAGAGCACTATTCAACTTCACAATTTTTGCAAGATACAACTTAGCATAATATTCCACCAAGATTTTTGTTCTCACGGACAAAAAGTGAGCGTACTTGGTCATTCTATCAATAATGACCAAAATAGAATCATATTGATTTCAGGATCTAGGAAGACCAGTAATGAAATCTATGTTAATTGCCTCCCACTTCTATTCGGGTAATGGGATCTCTTGATACCAGCCCTCGGGCCTTCTGTGCTCGACTTTCACTTGTTGACACACCATACACTTAGCCACATCATGCTTCATATTACCCCACCATAGAACTCTCTAAGATTTTGATACATCTTGGTAGAATTTAGATGTATGTCATTATAGGATCTATGAGGCTGGGCCATAACCCCTTCTCTATATCCATCGATGTCTAAAACACATAGCCTACCTTAGTATCTCAAGATACCATCACCACTAATCACAAAGTCCCTAAATTTTTGTTGACCCACATTACTCTTGATCTTTATCGTCGGGGTCTAATGCTTACTTTGCCTTTATCTCAACAACAAGAAATAACTGAGATACCAAAAACACAACTACACTACCATTCTCAGAGTCTGCAAGTCAAACTCCAAGATAAGCTAACTGGTGAATGTCCTTCACTAATTCCAGCTTATCCTTATCTACATGGGCCAAACATCCCATGGACAATATACTAAGAGCATCAGTGACTATATTTGCCTTACCGGGATGGTAATGAAGACTCATATCATAGTCTTTCAACAACACAAGCGGCCTTATTTTCCAGATATTTAACTCATTTTAGGTAAACACATATTGGAGTGTGTTATGATTGGAAAAGATATTAATATGTACCCCATATAGATAATGTTTCCAAATTTTTAATGCAAAGACCATGGCTAACAGCTCTAAGTCATGAGTAGGGTAGTTCTTTTTATGAACTTACAATTGTCTAGAAGCATTGGCCACCACCCTATTTAAGGACTACTGGAATGGTCAAAATATTTCTATAATGGGACAACAATAACAATTAGTAAACTATTGTAGCAGTAGTAGTGGGGGTTGCATAGTTGCCACAACATTCCTTCTATTTCTATAGCATGACCACTATAGTAGGCTTGATGTTGCTACAGCGGTTATCACGTAGTTAAATTCCCCTAAATCCATTTTCGGAGTCTATTTTGTAGAAGCTCAAAGCTTTTATTCTTAGACTATTATGAGATAGCAATTCACCACTTGTTGTAGAATGATCATATTTATAGACTCGATGGTATAAGATCTAAAATCTAATAAGGCTTATAGTCTCTAGTTTTTAAGTTCTTGGAAAGAACTTGCATAAGTAAATCCTTTCACAAGTTGTAAAATCACGAGATAAGTATTGAATTTAAGTAAAATATTTAATGTTGCATGTATATTTACAAAGGTCCATGATAAGAAGGCTGAGTAAACATCATTGAATTTGTAAAAGAGAATTAGTGACTCTACGAGTGTATATCTTTTAAATAACTTGACTCTTACTCTTCCTCACCCAATGTCCATTTGGGATGAATATTTGGTAAATTAGTATCTAACGTAATGGATTATTCCATTATTAAATAAATATCTTTGGTAAAGGTGTATGAATTTTACATTTTATTTTATCAACAGGAATTTGTGTTTGAAATAACAATTACTTTATATATTAATACACCTCAAATTTTAGGCTAAGATTTGAAGCTTCTTATAAGTGTGAACATACCTGAACTCGTTAAAATTTAATTGTTAATTGGTGTTAAGATCAATTCTTAAGTCTGGAAATTCATCAGGTATGAATTAAGGTCATACAAAACCTCTCGCACAAAGTTCAGTTTAAAGCACCCTTATAGATTGAGTTTTAGTATAAGTTTTAATTAGGCTCAACTTAAAACGAGTACCAATCCTAGAATATGAAGAGTCACATGGCCCTAGATCTTTAACATTAAAGTTCTTTGAGTCTTCCTTCCAGTGCCATCCACTATTTGTTAATCCAAATTTGGCGTAGGATGTTATGGTCCTTTTACTAAAATATCGCAGTATTGGATTTTATGGTTGGGACCACTACAGTGGTCATGGAACTGCTACAACCGTGGCAAGGCAGAATTCCTGAGTTAAGTTAGTTATTTTGAGATTAATTTCATAAACTAGAAAATGTCATACCACATCCCTAGAGAGGCAATTTTCCCAGGGGTATGGTTAAGTTTCTTTGTTGCGGCAAGTTCTTCTATCCATTTCTTCGCCTAGTAAACTGAAAACACCTTAGATTCTTTAGAGCGATTATAAATGGTGAAATTATGGGTTAGAACCCTACTTTCATGAAATTGTGGTGAAAACCATGGGTAGGTGTAATATCATCTAGAGTTACTTCTAGATTATAAACTAACTCTTCCTATCATGTATTTATTGTTCTAAAACTATAATTTTTGTGGTTAGAAACCTTAGGTTCAATAAATATGGGACCTTTAGCATAAAAACTACTTATGAAGGAGGTAACTAGAATAGAAATCCATGGATTTAGATAATGTTAGTATTGAAGGTCTAGTTAATTGTTAATTAACCCTAGGGTAATTATTTAGACCATTAATTAATGGTAGAATTGGTGGTTTTAATTTTAAAATTATTTATTTGAAGGGTAAATGATTAATTACTCTAATAACCTCTTATTTTTGGATTTTGTACATTTGGATGGTGTCGAGGTAGGGGAAAAACATCCATGGTTTATTTTACGTATTTTAGTACCATCAGTCAAGGTAGGTTATGGTTTTATGAGTAGTAGACTACAATTAGTTAGACTATATGTGGTGTTCAATTCATAGGAAAAGCATGTGTAACAACCGTAGTTGTAATTTTTAGTTTTTTTTGTGTTTTGACTATTTTACCCTTGCTTATAGTTGTTGTATAATATTTATGAGTTATGGGGTTGATTTACATAATCCTCTATGCATTCGAAGTGATTTGAGTGAGCTTAAGGTCCTTAGAGGCTTTAAATATAGTTGGTTTGACTTTAACCAATATCTTATGATTCAAGCATTGGATGATGATTTGGCCAATTCCATTAGATCCAAAATGTCGTTAGTCGTATAGTTTGTTTGGGCCCTGAGTCTTTTGTATTGGGTTTTGACATTTTAGATAAAAACTAGTAAAGTAAGATTAAAAGGGGTACCAGGGGCTAATCATTGTAAATGGTATCTTTTCATAAATTCATTGGTTCCATTGACTAGAAAATGTCGAAATTAGCCTAGTAGTACTATTAGTTTATTTTTTTATAACGATCTAAAAATTTGATGAAATATGTGAAATTTATAATTGTGTGATTTGACTATTTTAACCCTCTCTAGTTGCATTATGGTATTTTTGGGGTGTGGGAGTGATTGTCTTGCTTTTGCGATGCATTTTGATACCATTTATGCGATATTGTGATTTTTGATGGCTTTGAGAGAGTTATTTTAGACTTACGGGGATATCTTTTGATCCGCACGACGGATAGCTAAATAGACTGGTCCAGTTACTCCAAAAAATCAATTATAGGATAGGTAGACCTTTGATTCAGGACCCGGTGCCCCCGAGCTTATTTCGACATATTGATCGAAAAGTTAGAAAATTTAAATATAGGTATGGGACCCACGTTTGGTCGAAATTACCTCAAATGGAAAATCTAACTTTGCCAGCAAATTTGGAATGCCTATTTTAGGGTTTTATCATGTTTGGTGTGATTTTACGACTTTTAAATCTCATTTCGATTCTCAGTTTAAAAAATTACGAATTCAGGTTTTGGGGGTCAACTTTTGAAAATGATGTTTTTTCTAAAAATCTGACTTTCCCAATGCATCCGAAACGTCGAACTTAGTGTGGTTGCAAAGTTTGTTAATATATATTAGGCTCCTAATGAATTTTGCGCACCTTGTCGAAGTCTGAATTGACTTAAAAAATATCAACTATTCAGCTATAACTGTGTAGAAAAATCTGCAATAATAAATCGCAGTTTTAGGCTTATTTTTGCTCATTTTTCATCTTGCCTCATGGGAGTTAAACCCTAAATTAGTGTTAGAGCTTAAAAGTGAAGTTTATGGGAGTATGAAAAGCAAGATTAACAAATATTAATTGGTTTTATTCCGGATATAAGGTATGAATTCACCCTTTTCTTAGTAATTTCTTAATTGATATCTCAAAACTCCAAAAATTTTAGGGCTTGATTATAAACCTGTAACGCCCCGAAAGTGGGTCCCAAGATGTCACACGGCGCACAAGACTACGAGTAGTCTCAAGCTAACCCTGTAAGCCCTCTAATAAATCTGATACTCATAATAGAGAAATATAAACATATAAATAATGCTGGAATACTTAATTCTGTCTGAACTAAACTAGAATTAACTGAACATAATATCTGATAATACTTGACTTAAAAGTTTGGATAATCACTGCTGGAAATCTGAGTAATAACTAGTAGTCTGACTAAGCTATACTACTAACAACTAGAGAGCCGCTGGGATAGACCCCTAGCTGACTTAATTTGGCTGAAAATAACTGAACAAGCTACTTTAATAAATTGAATGTTTGAATAACTGGATCCCCGAACTATGAGGACTCACCAACTGTCGGGATGTAGATAGAGATACTAACGGGTCGATCACGCTGTAGGAATTGAGCAACTGAACCTACATTATTAAACAATGTAACACATAGACATATATGTGGATCAGTACTTTTGGAATGTACTGAGCATATGCGGGTGAATGCATTAGTAAAACAATATCTCAATGTTCATAAGAATTTATGAAATAATTCATGATAAGTGTAATGACTCACATTGACTTGAATAACTAAAAGCTGAAAATCGTAAATCATAAATGATAAAGCATACTGTGTAAGTCTTGTAAGCCATCACATTTAGTTCTAAAAGATGTACTTGTATTCTATCTTTAAATCATACATTCTAAGTATAGTAAGGACTCAATTTTATATCTGTAAACTGAAAGCTGAAATCTCATGAATAATATCTGATGTAAAATAATATCTAAATGCAACTGTGAGCCTTCACAATTAAATTCTAAAGCTTTTCTGTAAGTCTTTGCTCTTAGGGAGGTTCATCTAACCGACATAAACCATGAGCTATCATGGATTCCAATGTCTAGTTCCCCTAAGGGGAAAATCTCACGTTAGGGAGAGGTGTCATACTCTTACCAAGGAGTACAACCCGAGCTAAGTGATCATAATCTGTATCTGTATCCATATACAAATAGAATATAATCTGAATCTGTACCTACGTTGGCTTGTAGTTCTGGGCAAGTAGGATGCGCAAAACCCACACTTCCTACCTGGTGCTAAATACTAATCTCTTTAATCTAAATGCTCAATCTATAGGAGATCCACTTTAAAACTAGAATAAGGGTTTATAATGAAAACCGGCTATACATTTATTTACTATAAACTGTAATAAAACTGTAATGTGGATTCCATAACTAAGTTGACGATCAAATGATCAAATCTTTTCTCAAAATATGAATATGAACTAATTATAGATGCTTAAAAGCATTATCTTCTTGAAATATAAATACTCAAACTAGGGCTTAGTAACCCTTGCTTTAAATTCATGTAAAATTATCACCAACTTATGCTCAATAATCAAAATCTTGAAATTCTGTAATAATTCTAGTCAAAATAGTGAAAATTCAATTCTCAATGTATATATAATCATGTCACACCCATAAACATAAAAAATAGGGAAGCAATTTAATATTTAAATCACTTGTAACATCATAATATTCAAATAATAATAATTGGCTATGAACCTTAATTTGCAAATCATGTAAATTCAACTTTAAAAACTAGTTTTCGGCACAAGGATGAGTTGAGTCCTTGTTCATAACCCTATATACCTTAATTGACTAAATTGATGAAGGCACTTAAATTTGAATTCCTATTTGTGTTCTTGAAGATTGTTTCTTGAAGATCTTGAAACGGGAACCTCGAATTCTTGGTTATCTTGGAACAGGAACAGTGAATTTTGGATTTTTTAAAGTTTAAAATTGAATCTCTAGGGTTTTCTTTGAGAGCAATTTGGTGTAAAGTAAGTATATTATGTTTAGAATAGGTTTAATCTCCTATTTTTCAAGACTTGGGGGCTTGGGAAAAGACCATACTACCCGTGGGGATTTTAAATCCCGCAATTGGAACGCCGATCATAAACTCACCACGCCACGCCAAATAGGTCTTCGCGATACCCACCGGAACACGATGGAATTGTGGTGACTCACTGGAAACTAACAAATGCCTTTTTACACTTAACCGTGATGCGGTGGACCTCTTGACACCATACTCACCATGACGCGATGGAATCACAGTGAGCTACTAAAAGTCCAATCCAAACACAATCCAATCCTAGTTTGAAAAATCCAAAACTTGCACGAGACATACTACTTACACCCCTGAATATACTTCAACTAATAAATCATCTTCTTGGGGCTTAAAGGTCAACTTAAAAATCATCGAAGTTTAAAGGGAGTTGAAAGTGACTAAACTCCTCAACACTTAACTTTATTTTTAGGTTCAAAGTGCTATGGGCACATTCTAGGGGATGAGATAAACTAGGAAAGTATGGGGTATTACAATATCTCCCCCTTGGAAATATTTGTCATTGAATGGGACTAATTTAGCTGTGGTTACTGAGGAATTGAAATTATACACTGGCATGAACAACTGTAAGCATGAATGCATGACTAAGCTGGTTTGCAATAGCAAGAATTATCAAGAGAGTATATAAAGATGAAACTTAGAATGAAAAGAGATGATCTGATGAAACTTGTTACCTTAAACTGAGTCAGAATTTTTGGCGAAAAGATGAGTGTACTTGGTGTGAATATCTGCTTCTGCTTCACAAGTGGTGCCCTCAACGGATTGATTCTGCCGAAGAACTTTGACCAAGAGAACTTCTTTGTTCCTTAGTCTATGAATTTGGTGATCAAGAATATCATCTGAAATCTCTTCATAAGAGAGGCTATCATGAAAATATGTGTTTTCTAAGGGCACGACAATAGCTGGATTACCAGTATACTTATTTAGTAAGGATACATGGAGCACAGGGTAAACGGATGACAAATTTGTAGGCATCTCAAGCTCGTATGCCACCTTTCTAATATAACTTAATATTCTATAGGTGCCAACATATTGGGGACTAAGCTTTCCTTTTTGCCAAATCTCTTCACCACCTTCATGGGTGAAACTTTCAAAGAAACTAAGTCATCAACTTTAAACTCAAGATCCCTTCTCCTCACATCTATATAAGATTTCTGATAACTCTGAGCTATTTTCAACCTTTGTCGAATCAACTGGACTTTCTTCATAGCTTCTTACACCTCATCTGTCCCTATCAAAATAGACTCAACCATTTTAAACCAACCAATTGGTGACCTACATCTCCTCCCATAAAAATCCACAAATGGGGCCATCTGGATACTAGAATAGTAACCGTTATTGTAGGCAAACTCGATCAGCAATAAGTGATCATCCCAACTACCCTTGATATCAAGAACACATGCCCTCAACATATCCTCTAGTATCTGAATGGTCCTCTCTGCTTGATTATCTATCAGAGGGTGAAAAGCTGAACTGAGATGAACTTGGGTACCAAGACCCTTCTGAAATGATTTCCAAAAGTGAGAGGCAAACTGAGTATATCTGAAGTGATTGATAAAGGAACTCCGTGCAATCAGACCAACACTCTAATATAGAGCTTAGGTTAATCTTTGGCTGAGTAGGATGTATGAACTGGTAGGAAATGGGATGATTTGGTCAACCTTTCTACAATAACCCAAATCGATCAAGCTAACGACGCAAACGGGGTAAACCTATTACAAAATCCATGTTCACCTCTTCCCACTTCTAAGTGGGAATACTAAATTCTTGCAAGGTTCCACCAGGTCTTTGGTGCTCTATCTTAACCTGTTGACAAATAGAACACTTAGCTATAAACTCTGCTATATTTTTCTTCATACCACTCCACAATAGACTTCCTATAAATCTCGGTACATCTTAGTAGTGCCTAGGTGAATGGTGTAATGCATACCGTGCACTTCAACCATAATCTATTTCCTCAAACCATTAATGCACGACACACATAATCTACTCTGATAGCTCAACACACCATCTCCTCTTTAGGAGAAAATCTTTATTTTCTAATCTCTAACCGACTGCTTCAACTTAACTAGGATGGGATCATTATCTTGTTTCTCCTTTACCTCTGAAAATAAAAAAGATTCTAAACTACTCTGGACCCAAACATTTCCCTCAGCTGAATAAACTAACCACACACAAAGCCTGGATAACTAATGAACTTCTCGAAATAACTCTTTTTATCACCCTCTACATAAGCCACACTACCTATTAATAGTCTACAAAGGGCATCTGCCATAACATTGGCCTTGCTCGGATGATATAAAATACTCCTATCATAATCTTTAAATAATTTCAACCACTTTCTCTAAAAGAGATGTAATTCTTTCTTCGTAAACATACTACAAACTTTTGTGGTCCATAAACACATCAAAAAGCACCCCATACAGATAGTGCCTCCAGTTTTTTAAGAAAACACAACAACAGCTAATTCAATGACATGAGTAGGATAGTTCTTTTCGTGAGGCTTAAGCTGTCTAGAGGAGTAGGCTATGACTCTACCTCTCTATATAAAAACATAACCCAAATCAATTATAGATGCATCACAATAAATAATGAATCCATCTCTACAATTAGTTAATGCTAAGACTGGGGCCAAAGTGAGTCAAGCCTTCAACTCCTAAAAACTCTTCTCGCAAGAATCTGACCACTAAAACTTAACTTTCTTCTAAGTTAATCTAGACATAGGGGATGTAATAGATGAAAACCCCTTAACAAACCATCTATAATAACCAGCTAAACCCAAGAAAATCTTAATGTATGATGGAGAAATGGGTCTAGGCTAGTTTCTCACTACTTTGGTATTTTGGGGATTAACTCTAATGTCATCACCCGAAATAATATGTTTGAAGAAAGCTACTGACCTTAGCAAAAATTCATACTTTTTGAATTTGGTGAACAACTGGTGGCCTCTAAGAGTTGGTAACACAATTCTAAGATAGCCTACATAGTCATTATCAGTACGAGAATAGACAAAAATATCATTGATAAAGACTATGACAAATGTGTGTAGGTACTATTTGAATAGTTGGTTCATCAAGTTTATGAAAGCTGTTGGAGAATTTTTGTTAGCCCGAAGGACAGGACTAGGAATTCAAAATGACCATAACGGGTTCTGAAAGCTATCTTGGGAATATCACACTCCTTTACTCTAAGCTGGTGATAGCTGGATCTAAGGTCTATCTTAGAGAAGTAATATGCACCTTGGAGTTGATCAAATAAGTCATCAATTTTGGGAAGAGGGTATCTGTTTTTAACTATTACTTTATTCAGCTGATTATAGTCAATGCACATTCTCAAAGAACTATCTTTCTTTCACATGAATAGGATAGGAGCACCCCATGGAGAAACACTGCGCCTTATGAAACCTTTATCTAAAAGATCTTTGAGTTGCTCCTCTAACTCTTTAAGCTTGGCTAGAGCCATACGAGATAGATGAATGGAGATGGGATGAGTATTAGGAAGAAGATTAATAGTGAATTCAATTCTCAATATATATAAAATTACCTCACACACATAAATATACAAAATAAAGATGCAATTCAATATTTAATTACTTGTAAAATCATAATCTTCAAATAATAATAATTTGGTATTTACCCTAAATTGTAAATCATGTAAATTCATGTAAATTCAACTTTAAAAACTATTTTTGGGCATAAGGATAAAATGAGTATCTTTGTTCATAACACCACATACCTTAATTGACTAAATTGATGAAGGCACTCAACTTTTAATTCCTATTTGTGTTCTTGAAGATTGTTTCTTGAAGATCTAGAACTGGGAACCTCAAATTCTTGGTTATCTTGGAACAGGAATGATGAATTTTGGATTTCTTGAAGTTTACAATTGAAGATCTAGGGTCTTCTTTGAGAGAAGTTTGTTGAAAATAAGTATAATATGCTTAGAATAGGTTTAATCTTCTGTTTTTCATGACTTAGGGTCTTGGGAAAATACTAAACTATACTTGGGGATTTTAAATCCCATAACTAGAATGCTGATCATGACCTCACTGCAATACGCTAATAGGTCATTGCAATACCCACCATGATGTGGTGGAATTGCGGTGACTCACTAGAAGTAGACAAATGCCTTTTACACTCCACCGCAAAGCGGTGGACCTATTGATGCTATACTCACTGAGACACGATAGAATCATGGTGAGCTACTAGAATACCAATCAAAATACCATCCAATCCTAGTCCAAAAAATCAAAAACTTTCTTGAGACATGCGACTTACACCTTTGAATATACTTCAACTAAAAAATCATCATCATGGGTCCCAGAAGATTAACTTAAAAATCCTCGAAGTTTAACGGGAGTCGAAAGTGACTAAATCCCTCAGCACTTTACTTTATTTTCTGGGACTACTGTTAGGGGCACATACTAGGGGATGAGCTGAACTAGGAAAGTGTGTGGTATTACAAAAACTCAATTTCCCTATTTTTCACTTGAATAATATTTTTATCTTATAATTACTAGCTTTTCATCAATTTAACCTTTAAAATAACTCCAATTCTTAATTTTAACTCGAATTTCAAAGATTTTACTCGGTAAAGCTCAAAATAGTCTTTCTACCTCATTATTGAATCAATTTGACTTAGTTTTCAGAAGTTGTCTCCTAAAAATATGGAGACATTTTTAAAGTAACATTCTAATTTTACCCTTCTATTTTGAAAACTCGTTCCAGGGGTCTATTTTAACCCCAAATAAAAAGTAGTCAATATAAGTGTTATTGGTTTTGTTTTGATGTACATTTCATATTTGATATTTTTAGTAGAGTTCAAGATCATTCGTGTAAAGTAAGGTCATGGGTTCAAAGTGTAGCTGACCAATTTTGGCTTTTGAGGTAGGTTATGGCTTAACTCTTATAGACTGGGATGGATAGTAAAGGATGGTACAAAATTCATGTTAATGGTGAGGACTAATAATAAAAAATGGCTTTCTATGTGTTGTGCTGAGCGGGGGCCTATATGTGATATAATTATAGAAATTGAGTTATTATGTGATGTGTATGACTTTGTGGAGTCCTTTGTGATGTTGATAGCCCAACATATATGTGAATAATGGTACTGTATTGTTAAAATACCTAATATGGTACCATTGCTAGACTGTGATATATTTATACTTGTTGGTATATGAGACATGTGGAAATTTATTGATGAAATAGAAATAATTAGTGGATATTAACTCACATAGTTGTTGAAATGCATCATGTGGTTTGGTTCTAGAAATACATCACATTGATTGGTTGTGGAATTACTCATTTTTCATGGTTGTGAACATTACATCATCATTTTCTTATCATCATACGCAACATTTCACTTATTCATTTTATTGCTTTGACTCGCAAATTGTATCAGTAATTCTTACAATATTGATGCCTGATTTTGTACATGATTGGTATTTTGGATAAGTTCTTTTCGTATTGGTATGATTAGTTGTATGGTTTGTCTTCATTCTTGAAGCCTTACTTAAGGGTATTTCAATCTTTTCCTTTTTGTTGTATCAATTTAGTTGGTAGGCTTACTTGGCCAGGTACACTGCAATAAGTTCCATAATGACCCTTATTTTTGTGTTATGACAAATTGGTATTAGATCAAGTTTCATTAGTCTTAATATTGTAAGAATGAGATGTCTAATAGAGTCTCGCAGATTGGTATGTAGATGCCCGTATTTATCTTTGAGGTTATAAGACATCTTTAGGAAACTTTTCTTATTTTATCCTTTATTATGTGAAGTTCTTTCATAACTTATGTTTTGAGTTGTGTTTCGCTCTTTCTGGGAAAATAGTGTGGCTTATACTGCTATCAATTAAGAGATACTATGAAACGTTGGTGGAAATTATTTGTTGGTTGTAGGCCTATTGATGCTCCTGAGTTGTCATGGGATCAGTTTGCATTAGCCTTTCTAGAGAGATTCGTGTGTTATAGCTTGAGGGATCGAATATGGGATGAGTTTGATAATTTAGAACAGGGCTCCATAACAGTTGCTTAGTATTAGGCACACTTCCATGCCCTTTCTATATATTACTATGATAGCATTTCCACTAAGTCTAAAAATTCAAAATTTTGTGAAGGGCTTGGATATTTCCCTTTAGTTGGCAACATCTTAGATGATTGTGTTTAAGTTTTCTTTCTAGAGTATAGTCGATCATGCTAAGATGACAGAGGGTATTCTTACTGCATATCGTAGAGGCACTAAAAAGGCATGACATTTTGGTGAGTTTAGAAGTCAGACCTCACGCGGTAGAGGTTTTAGAGGTTCTAGAGAATACCATGGTAGGTTAGTAGCGGGTTTATAGAGTTTATAGTTTAGTAATTTAGGGTGATTGTTCAAGCCTAATTGTACCTTCTCCTATTGAGACTAGTCATAGAAGTTACTGTATATGTGATGAGATTAGCCATATGGCCAGGAACTGTCCTCGTTATATGCTTTAGGATACTTCTATTTCTGATGTGAGAGGTAGGAGTTCTACTAGAGGTTTGAAAGGTAAAGATGGTGGAGCCCATCATGATGGTTGTGGAGCCACTAGGCAGTTGGTGGTCGTGGTCAGTGTTATGCTATACTAACCAGACCAATGGTAGAGGCTTCTGATATTATTATTACAGGTATCATCCCTATTTATATTAGACCTGTACCTATATTATTTGATCCTAAATTGACTTTATCTTATGTATATGTATATTTTCTTTTGGGTTTGATTCTGTTTGTGATCCTCTTCCCATTCCTATTTCTATATCTACCTTGGTAAGTGATTATTTAGTGGTAGATTGGTACACTGATCTTTCGTTGTGACTTTTGCCAGGCATGAGACTTTGGTAGACTTGATTATGTTGGACATGGTTGATTTTAAAGTTATTTTAGGTATGGATTTGTTGGCTCCTTATTTTGCCATCCTAGATTATAATGCCAAGATCGTGACTTTAGCTTCGCGGGGTGTTCCAAGGATATCTTGGAAGGGTGCACTTTATTTGGGTCCTAAGAGGATTATATCTTATATCTAGGATCATAAATTAGCTGAGAGGGGATGCTTATCTTACTTAGTCTATATTTGTGACACTAGTGTTGTTTTTCTTATTTTCTTAGATTCTTCCATATTGTTCATGAGTTTATGGACATATTTCCTATGGACTTGCTTGGCATGCCTTCAGATCAAGATATTGATTTTGCTATTGATATTTAGCTGGACACCAAGCCTATTTCTATTCCTTCTTATTGGATGGCCCCAACAGAGTCATAAAAATTGAAGGATCAATTTAGGAGCTATTGGATAAAGGATTTATCCTACCTAGTGGTTTGCCTTGGTGTGCGCCTATTTTGTTTATAAAGAAAAATGATGGGTCTATGCAGATATTTATTGATTATCAAAGTTGAATAAGGTAAAGATTAAGAATAAGTATCCTCTTCCTCTTATTGATAACTTATTTGATCAACTCAGGGTGTTGCAGTGTTTTTAAAGATTGATTTAAGGTTCTATTATCATCAGTTGAGGATTAGAGCTTTGGATACTATGAAGATAGCTTTTCAAACTTGATATGATCATTATGACTTCTTGGTCATGTATTTTGGGTTGACCAATGTCCCTGCCATCTTCATAGAGTTGGTGAACCGGGTGTTTTGACTATATCTCAGCTTTTTTGTTATTGTATTTATTGATGATATCTTGGTTTATTCCAAGTGAGAGGTTGAGCATGAGGAGCATTTATGGATTGTGCTTTAAAGATTGAGAGATAAGAAGTTGTATGCGAAGTTCTCTAAGTGCGAGTTTTTGTTGGAGTCTATTTCTTTGTTTATTAATATGGTGACTAAGGAAGGTATTATGGTTGATCTATCCAAGATTATCACAGTTCGTGATTAGGCTAGACCTACTTTGCCTACAATGATTTGGAATTTTATTGGCTTGGTAGGTTATTATTATTATTTTGTTGAGGGTTTTTCATCCATTATAGCTCTATTGACCAAAGTGACCCCAAAGAAGGTTTTTTTTTAGTGTTCTGATACTTATATGGAAAGCTTTCAAAAGCTCAAGGATTTGTTGACTTCGGCTCTTATCTTAACTTTTCCCAAGGAGGGTATTGGTTTTACCATCTTTTGTGATGCTTCAGGTGTTGGGTTAGGTGTTGTGTTGATATAGAAGTGCAAGGTAATTGTGTATGCATCTCGTCAGTTGAAGCCTCATGAGAGGAATTATCATATGCATAATTTGGAGTTTTGTGCAGTTGTGTTTTCCTTGATGTTGTGGAGACATTAATTGTATGGAGTCCATTGTGAGGTCTTCTCAGATTATCATAGACTTTTGTACTTCTTAACCTAATGAGATATTAATATGAGGTTGTGTCGTTGGCTTGAGTTACCTAAGGATTATGACTTGATGATTCTCTATCATCCGGGCAAGACTAATGTAGTTGTGAATTCCTTAAGAGAAAAGTTGTCTAATATGGGTAGCTTGCCATATCTTTTGACCTAGGAGAGGCCTTTGGTCTCAGAGATTTAGTATCTAGCTAACCAGATGGTTAGAATTGTTATTTTGACACCTGGGCATATTTTGGCATTTGTAGAGGCTAGATCTTCTTTGATAGAGCAAATTCAAGCTCATCAGTTTAATGATATTATATTAAGGTTTATTTGAGATAAGATGTTAAATAGGGAGGATAATGAAGCCTCACTTAATTCTAATAGAGTTTTGAGGATTGGGGGGAAGAGTTTGTATGCCAAGAGTGGGTGAGTAGATTAGGTTGATTTTGGAGGAGGCCGAATGTTCTAGATATTTTATTCATTTATGTGTGACTAACATGTATCATGATTTGAGGAAGTATTACTAGTGGGGTGGTATAAGGCAAGATATACCAGATTTTGTGGCTCGTTGCCTATGTTGTCAGCAGGTGGAGGCCAAGCATATAAGACCTAGTGGATTTCTTCAAAGGTTACCCATTCCCGAGTGGAAGTAGGAATGGATCATCATGGACTTTATGATTTTTTTGCCTCATACATCTCATGGTACTGGCAGTGTTTGGGTCATCATGGATTAATTGATCATGTCAACTTATTTTATTCTGATTCAGGTCACATTAGTGATAAGAGGTTAATTCTTATCTTCATTTATGAGATTGTGCGTCTGTATAGTGCGTCAGTGTCCATTATTTCAAATTGAGGTTTTGTGTTTACATCTCAATTTTGAAAGACTTTGCAAACTCTCTACATTTTGGAGGATGGTCCGCACATGCGTGATGGATTTTGGTAGCCAGGAGTAGAAACTTTTGTCTTTTACAGAGTTTGCATTTAATAATAGCTACCATTCCACTATTGATAAGGCTCATTTTGAGGCATTGTATGGTCGAAGTTGTCGCTCCTAAGTAGGTTGATTTGATGTTTTAGAGGTGAGACCTCGAGATATGGACTTGCTTCATGAGTCTTAGGATAGAGTCTGGGTTATTCAGGAGAGACTTAGAGTGGCGTAGAGTAAGAAAAAGTGCTATGTTGATTGTAGAGTTCATGCCTGAAGATATAGTGTTGGTGATCGTGTATTCCTTTGAGTTTCACCCATGAAGGGTGTGATGAGGGAAAGGAAGAGGGGAAAGCTTAGTCCCAAGTATATTGGTCTATTTGAGATTCTTCAGAATGTTGGTGATATGTCTTATGAGTTGGCTTTGCCCCCTAATTTATCAGTTGTTCATCCAGTTTTCCATATTTCTATGGTTCCTCGCTATATTTATGATGAGTATCTTGTCATTTTTTGGGAGTCAATTTAGTTAGATAAGTGGTTGTCCTTTGTTGAGGAGCCAGTCTCTATTTTGGCTAGGGATGTTAGACAGTTGCGATCAAGAATTATCCTTGTGGTTAAGGTTCAGTGACAATATCAACCTATAGATGAGGCTACTTGGGAGGTGGATTCTGATATACGTAGTTACTATCCCCAACTCTTTATTAATTCAGGTATTTCTTTGCCTTAGTTTGAGGACAAACTAGTTTTTTAGTGGTGGATGTGTAATGATCTAAATATTTGATGAAATATATGATTTGTGATTTTGTGTGATTTGATTATTTTACCCCTCTTCGTAGTTGTATCATGGTATTTCTGGGATGTGGGAGTGATTGACATAGTTTTCGATGTATTTTGGTACCATTTATGTGATATTGTGTTTTTTTATGGCTTCAAGAGCCTTTTTTAGACTTATGGGGACATCTTTTGATCCGTATGATGGATGGTTGAATTGACTGCAATAACAACTCTGGA
Organism: Capsicum chinense; assembly: GCA_026120095.1. Taxonomy (NCBI): domain Eukaryota; kingdom Viridiplantae; phylum Streptophyta; class Magnoliopsida; order Solanales; family Solanaceae; genus Capsicum; species Capsicum chinense. The sequence continues at coordinate 91,036,287 of JAPEIP010000011.1, read as the reverse complement.
ATATTCATTTTGGACTAGGTAGACCTTTGGTTTGGGTCCTAGTGCACCTGAACTCATTTCAACCTATTGGTCGGAAAGTTGAAAAATTAAAAATATGGGTGTAGGACCCACATTTGGTTGAAACTACATTGGATGAAAAATCTGATTTTGCCAGCAGACCCGGAATATCAATTTTAGGGCGTTAGGATATTTAGTGTGATTTTACGTCTTTTAAATCTCATTTCAACCCTCAATTTGGTAAATTGTGATTTCAGATTTTGGGGTTTAACTTTTTGAAAGCGATGTTTTTTGAAAATATGACTTCGCCAACGAATCTGGAATATCGAATTTAGTGTTGTTGAATAGTTAATTTGCATATATCAGACTCCAAACAAATTCGAAACACCCCATTGAAATTCGAATTGACTTTAAAAAATTAGCTTTTCAGCTATATCTGTGAAGAAAAATCTGCAATAATAAATAGCAGTTTTGGGCCTATTTTTGCTCATTTTTCATCTTGCCTCTTGGGAGTTAAACTCTAAAAAAGTGTGAGATCTTAAAAGTGATATTTATGGGAACTTGGGAAGCTAGACTAATGTAACACCCCGAGATCCTATCCTGAGACGTCACACAGTGCTTATGACTCGAAGGACCACAAGGTAACCCTTTTACTGATATCTGTACGTATGCACTGTATAATATCTGAAATAAATGCAAAAACTAGTCATAAGGATCAACACATCTATGAATAAAAAAAACTAAAATCTGAATACTAAAACATCCGTCTGAAAAGCCTCTAAACTATCTGAACTGTGGAGTTGATGGGACACGTCCCCAACTAACTCCGTCAACTAAAGTAAACAAAATCTGATGCAATACTAGTAAACTAAGATTCATCCTTGAAAGAAGAGGACTCATGGCTCTGGCTACTTCTGCTAGCTGGAACTGAACTGCTGAGGAAACTCTGGATCCTGTGCCTCTGAACCTATGGTATCAAATAGAACACCATAGAGCAAATACGTCAATACAAGAGTGTACTGAGTATGTAGATGAGGTAGGTTAAATGCAAGGGCTCATGCATGCATAATATATAAATTTAATAATCATCAAAATGCCGTACGAGAACACATACACATACATGAATGATAGACCATAGTCACAATCATCACAACACTAGAGACTGAAACTCGGATACTACCTTACTGTAGACTGAACTCACTACTGACACTGAGATACTGAGATACTGAATCATCTGATACTAATGATTGAGAAATTAGATGTACTTACATCGATGACTAAATTCTGAGCTTACTTCTCTCGAATGACCAGATTAAATATCAACCTCTTTAACGGATGATTAAGGAAGCTATTATCAATAGTGAGGAAATGATCATATCTGAATCTGACAACAAGAATACTAAATAGAATTTGAGACTGTGATCAAGCCTGTCTAGCAGCATATCTCTGAATATGATATCAAATAACTTTATATGAGACAAAGACTATCTGACTGATGGTCCATGAATCAATGGTACTAGCTGAGTTCCTCATAGAGATGGATGACTGTATCTGATAGTCCTGATTTTTGAAGATTGATACCGAGACTAAGAATGAATCTAAAACTGAAACTAAAACTGTGGGATTTAGTTACTTAACTGACATGCCTCGACCTACCATAGGTGGGGTCCAACCTGTAACCCCAGTTGGAAGGGTGTCAATACCGTGCCATGGTTAAAGACCTCTCTCTGGTCAATCCATTTTAGCGAATAACCCTTACTAGGAAGTCGACCTAAGGTAATATAATAGTCAAATACTCTCTCTCTGGAGGTCACAGCCTTTTCCTGATGGTGACTCTTGTATCCTGCGCTGGCTACATAGTTCTGGAGGTTAGGGATTGCGACTAACGACTCCAGCCTCTCTCTCGCTGAATGGGAGGAGCTGCCATTCCTTCCCATGCTCGGTGCTAGTTTCTACTCCAACTGAAAGACTCTGAACTGAATTCTGTCTCGGATCATGTTTATCAAAAGATCTGACTGAGTTATGCTGAGATCACTTAGTTCCATATCTGATGGAAATAATATTGAATCACTGTATCTGACTGATGATACAGAGCTTGAATAGATTATTCGATCACTACTGAAATTAGAATTGAACACTTGCATACTATTAGATCTGAGCTGAGTATAGAGCTGAGGCTAGATTACTAGCGATACAGAGATTACAGAGATTACTGTGATTTCTTAAGTTCTATAACTATCTGAGGATACATCTTTCTATAATTCACTGAGTTCTGAGAGTCATGTCTTGACTGGAATTATCATGAAACTGACATGGGCTCTAGACAATAACTAAATTGTCGGGTATAAATACACCCAGGACTCAATAAAATAAAATAAAGCATAATTATTTCTCTATCATCACAACCATTCATTCATTATCATTGGCACATTCATTCATTCATCATCACAGTTATCATTCATCATCATTATCACAATCATTCATTCATCATCACAGTTATTCATTCATCATCATTATCATTAAAGTATCCCTTCAAGTATTTAGGAAACATAACTTATACTAGCGTAGGGAAACATGCTACTAGATTATAATTCTTTCAACAAGGTCTTACCTCAAGTACTTCACACATAAATTAGTCTTGACTGTATTTAGACATCATATAATTTGGGGAAAACTTCATACTATCATGTCTCAACTTACTTGCTAACCACTTGGCATGTATTAAAAGCTTAGCATATATTAGAGAGCATATAATTAGGGAAATTACAACCATCATATCTTGACTTGTTCACTAAGGTCTTTCAACAACGCTAAGGCATTTTATCAAACACTAGGCATGCATGGACTAGCTCACAGTTTGGGGTTTCCTATTTAACATAATATAATAGACCTTATGCTTCACCTAAGATTTTTATCAAACCTATGGGGGACATACTTTTCTTATTCCACCATTTCTACACCCAAAGGACATGGACACATCGCATAGAAAATAACTTCAAGAGGGTTTATCACAAACATCACATGAATTCCATATACTAGGGTCAAAGCTCATAAATCTTGTAAACAAACATAAATCAAAACTCAACAACATATGTAACATAAATTTCAACTCACATGAATCATTAGCAACTCATAAACATAAAATCTTTGAGTTTTAGAAAAGGATACTTGAGCTTCTTGGATGAAAGGGACCCAAGAATCAACATCTACATATTTGGGGAAACTCTTTTCTTGAAGGTTCTTGGAAAGATTTCTTGATTCCTCTTGATCTCTTTTGATTCTTTTTGATTTTTTATTGAAGGATAAGAAAGGATTTGATTTTGGAAACCATAGTTTTTGGAGTGAAAGGAGAAAAAATGAGGCCAAATCCCGTGTAAGGGAGTATATATAGGGATTGGGAAAATCCCTTTTCACCTTTAGAATTAAACTGTAAAATCCTGATTTTACATGCTGGTACGACTGCCATAATCATACCAGCTCAATGGAATTTGGACAATTGGGAAACTGTACGACTGTACGACGCGGTGGAAATTGCGTTGCCATTTTGATTGTAAACTGGAACTATACCGTGACGTGGTGGAATTGCAGAGGCTCCCTAGAAATTGACAAATTCTAAAATTAATCCTTAGCTTGAGGTGCCATAATCGTGGAGGCTCACTGGATTTTGACAATTGTCTTTTTGGCTGGCTCCGTGTGTGCTAAAGTTCCAGGTGGCACATTGTCTCACTAAAATGGCTCTAACTCTTCACCCGAGTGTCTGATTTGGGTAAATTTCATATTGATGGAAAGATATTAAATGATCTACATGGAAAAAAGTAGAAATTAGGGATATTCCACACGATTCAAAGTATTTCATACTTAGGAAGATATTTCTGAAACTTTTAGACTCGGATTTCTGCTTTACTGAATATGCTCTAAGGCTCAGACTGGAAGAGGATTTTAAGGGGAATTACAACTAACATACATTTCTTGGTTTTATTATGGATATAAGGTAAGAATTCACCCTTTTCTTAGTAATATCATAATTAATTTATCAAAATTCTAAAAATCTTAAGGCTTAATTTTAAACCTGAATTTCACTCCTTTTAACTTGAACAATGTTTTTATCTTATAATTACTAGTTTTTCATTAATCTAACCTTCAAAACAACTCCAATACTTGATTTTGACCCTGATTTTAAAATTTTTACCCAATAAAGCTCCAAAATCATTTTTCTTCGATTTGAACCTATTTATTCACTCAATTTGACTTGAGTTTTCAATTGTGGGATCCTAAAAATATGGACAACACATTTTTAGAGTGAAGTTCCTATTTTGCCGTTTTTTTGCAGAAATCCATTTCGGGAGTCAGTTTTGACCCCGAACCAAAAGTAGCCAATACAGGTGTCGTTTGTTTTATTTTGATGCATAGATTTTATATTTGATATATTTAGTAGAGTTCAGGATTATTCATGAAAATTAAGGTCGTGGGTTTAAAGTGTAGCGTATTGATTTTGGCTTTTGAGGTAGGTTATGGCTTAACTCTTTCAGACTGGTCTGGGTAGTAAAGGATGGTATAAAATGTATGTTAAGGGTGAAAACTAATCATGAAAATGTCTATCTATGTGTTTTCCCATTTGGGGCCTAGATATGATGTAATTATCAAAATTGTGTTATTATGTGATGTGTGTGACTGTGTAGAATTCTATGTGATGTTTATATCCCTAAATATATATGAATAATTATACTGTATTGTTGAAATACCTAATATGGTAACATTGCTGTATTGTGAAATTATCATACTTGTTGGTATATGAGACATGTGAAAATTTATTTATGAAACAAAAATAATGATTGGATATTAACCCACATGGTTATAGAAATACATCATGAGGTTTGGGTGTAGAAATATGTCACGTGGATTGGTTGTAGAAATGCTCATTTTGAATAGTTGTGAACATTGCATCATTATTCACATGCCATCATACGCATCATTTCACTTATTTATTTTAATGCTTTATACATACTTTTTGTTATGTATGTGTACTTGATTTATGTCTTGTGTTATGTATATGCTTTTAAAATACTGGAAATACTAAAATACTTGATATTGGTATCGAATATTAGTTTTATGGACCATCTCTGAAGGATTGTGTCAGAGAAGAATTACGAATATTGGTAATCTTGAGGCTATGTGAAAAACTTGAGGCTGTGTGTCAAACTTAAGGCTGTGTACAAAACTTAAGGTTGTGTGCAAAAATCAAGGCTGTGTGCTAATACCATGCATTATCATCATCATCATCATCATATCATCATATACATTGTACCCTCTTTATTATTGTTATGTTGTGTTTGAATTGCCATATTGACTTGTCATCTATCTATTTGTTCTATCAACTTGATAACGTCTAATTGTTCTATCTTCCTTTAATTATACTTGATGATCTTGATTATACATGTTCCTTTTTTGTTCTACTTATATGTGATATTGTGTATATTTGTATCCCTATCTTGTGTATTGTTGTATAATATATAGATATTAGAGAACTGTTTGTGCAGGTGGTGTGGGCTATCATTGTGGGATATTTTTTTATTGCAGGAGACGTGCCCTTAGTATGTATTTTGTATTCTTTATTTTTTTTGGTTGGTCAGCCTAAGATACCTTTTGAGTACAAGTGGACCGTGCTCATACTGACTACGCACTTTCAGTACAGGTCCTTGCTCGAGTGTGCCTCAACTTGCTTGATTCAGGTAATTTTTTGAGCTCTAAGGTAGAGATGGACATTTATGTGTTCAAAGTTCACCTCTATCTTTCTATAGTAGTTATGTCTTTATTATTATTTAGAGACAGATATTATTTTTTTAGTTATTTTTCTGATGTATTTGACTCTCGAATTGTATTAGTAGTTCTTACACTATTGACACCTGATTTTGAGCATAATTGGATTTTGGATAAGTTCTTTTCGCATTGTTATGATTGCTTGTATGGTTTGACTTCATTCTAGAGCCTTATTTTGGGGTATTTCTGTCTTTTCCTTTTATATTGTATCAGTTTGGGTGATAGGCTTAGTTGTCAAGGTACATTGTGACAAGTTCTATCATGACCCTCATTTTTGGGTAATGATTTTATTATGGGTCCTAAACAAATCCTAAGGGTCTAATAGGGACTATTTTTCCAAGTCCAAACTACTGAACTATTGTTTTAGTAAAGGGATAAATCTTTCTTAACATTTGTGAGCCCTTTGACTTGATCACGGAGAAGGAAAATACTTTTCATTGTGAATACGATCGTTACACTACATTCACAATGGGTTATCCTTTTTGTTTATCATCTTTAGGGGCTGGGGGCTATATTCATGAAGGTTAATTACGATCGAGTGTGAATCAAGCACTCAATGTGTTTGCAATATACCGCCCATATTTGCAATAATTTTAATTCTGGTCAGGTGATAAAAACAACCAATGTGAGACCCCATACAACTTTAACTATTTTATGTTTTACCCTCTTGTAGGCGTAATGTTAATTTTTGACTTGAATTATGATAAGAGATGTTAAAGGGATAATTTAGGAAAGTTTAGAATTTTCTTAAGGAGCTTAGGGTCTTTTTCGGACCCTGAGGAAGTGAGGGGGTGGGATATTAGCATGACACAGAGGTTTGCCTCTACGATATTGGTATGGCATAGAGGATACCCTCCACAATAATTGGATGCCACGTTGATGTTTTAATTTTTGTAAGTTTTTATTTTTACACTTGGGACGAGGGGATTTTGGTCTTTTTACCCCTTGTATGACGTTGAAACATAAAATAACCCTATTCTCTTTAGTTTTCAAAGATCAAATCATTCTCTTTCTTTCTCAAACTTAAATCCAAAAATATTTAAGGGTTTTACAGTGAATTCATCATCCGGTCTCCAAACTTCAAATTTGTCTCCATTTTTTTGTGTATTTCTGAAATGTATCTTATTTGCTAACTTTGATTTTACATTATGGCATTATCTACTCATTATTCATGTTGTTCAAATTAATGGGTTTGAAATTGGGTTGAGGGGTTTTGATTTGTCTTATTTGAATTACTTTTTCCATGTTTCAAATTGATAATTAATGCTTTAAATTTATGGTTTTTTGGACTAATGGGTGCATTTTTATGGGAATTGGAAGGGGGAACATAGGTTTCCCCAAATTACCCACTATGTAAATTGGGTTTTCTGAATATGGATAATTTAATAATTCAACTTATTTCTGAACCAACGACATTTCATTAATGGGTAATTAGTTAAAACGAATTTCAAAGGCTCTTGATGGTCATAGTTTGGAATTTTAAATGGAACTTGGGAGTCAAATGGATAAATGGATTGGTTTGGCATGGATTGTATTAGTTTTAAAGCATAATTGTTATGATAAATGTAACGCCCTGTATTTTGGGCTACAATATAGACCATGATTTCGATTCGTTAATAATCCTGAAGCCATAAAATCCTATGCCAATATGGTATGTTAATTATTTGTGTAGCATGTGAATCCATTCAAGCTTGAATTTATACCATAGAGGTCCTTCAACTCATGGATGAGTTGTAACTATTTTGATCGACTAAGTTTTAGTGGATGTTGTAAAGTGTGTCAGTTTCCATCGACCATAACTCTCTGTATATGTCGAATTAGGGAGCCTACTATGTGTCAAATGATAGGTATTCAAGTTAGCTTTCCAACGATACCAATTTTCCTACAATCCGACACCCGAACAAGAGTTATGGCCTTTCAAAGTGATATGTGTCGCCTAACCAATCGCCCATGGCCACTGGAAAGCATAGGCGATAGCCTAGGCGGTGCCTATGTAAACTTAGGCGATAGCCTAGGTGGAACCTATGAAAACATAGGCCATAGCCTAGGTGGCGCCTAAGTAAACATAGGCAATGGGATGGGCGGCGCCTATGTAAAGAATTCAAGTGACTTAAACACTCCGTTTTGGGGACAAAGTGGTCCTTTTCCACCCTTAGCCCTAAAACACGAAATTTAGTTCTAAGGACCCCCAAATACACCTTCATTCATCAAAAGTGCTCAAAGATTCTCTTTAGGGTTTCAAAATAAAAAAACCCAAACAGTTCAAGATTCGACCGTAGGTTTTCAAAGATAATTACATATTTGGAATCACCAATCTGCAAGCTTTAAGAAAATGGAGGTATGTGGGGTTATCCAAAAATCTCATCGGTGAAGTTTTTATGAACATGCATGCTTTTAAATGGGGGTTTTCAATCAAATGCTAATAACTTGCTTTCAATATGATTTCTAAGTTGTTTTTCTTTATGTCATGGGAATTGTTTGCCTATATACTTCAATGGTTGAAACCATGCATATGTGATTTGAGATTTTCCATGGAAGTTTAATAAATTTGAATGATAAATTTCTATCAAATTCCCATGATAATGTCTTAATACCCCATATCATATTGTGATCAACAAAAGAGAGCATGAATTTGAAATAATTATTGTTCACCACTTGTAAATGATAAAGCACCTTGGTTTTTACATGATTATGCATATGTGGAAGTGATGTTGAGGACTTGCAAGTCTGGTATGATGATACCCTACATAATATGACATGTGATTGAATTAGATAAAATTTGAATGCATCGATTTTACATGAGATAGGTGGATGCCCGAAGAAGGCGTTTGAGTGTAAGGGCTCATCACTGGAAAAACGTGTTTGTCGACACGGGAATTTGGTACCAGGCTAAGTGATCTTGAGTACTTGACTTTATGTCATTCCCAAATTGGGATTATAGATAGAAGCCCAGGCTAAGTGATCTTGGGCACTACCATTGGGTAGAGACACCATGCTTCGTGGTCTTTTGAGTCTCTCCCTCACTTATACTCTAATCTCGGCGGCAACCGAGGTTGGACAGTTGGTGTAAATTATGTAGGGTATTCTACCTAAATCAGTTAAATTTCATTATTGTTGAGAAACTATTGCTTTACACCCATGTGTTTTCAAATGATTTGATATGAAATTGCTCTATAGTGGCTCTCAACTATATTTTGTAAGAATATTATGATTTGTTTTGATATCTCTGCATGCCAGTACTTTTTTGCTGACCCTCTCCCCTCTCCAACCTCTTAAGGTCAGAGGCTCAGTCTAGGGGTCAAAAAAATCAGTAGATCATTCAGACAGAGTTGCAGAGACAAGTGGTGAGCCTTCTATATTTCAGAAGGTCTTATGTCCCGCAGTCCGTTTATCTTATATTCAGTTTTGGGGTCCAGTAGGGGCCTTGTCCCAGTTTATATACGGTTACTTGACTCATTCATTTGTTAGAGATTTTCGCAGACAATTGTTTAGAGGTTGATTGATGTTGGGGGAACCTTATCTCCCCATTATTATTTCTTTTCATATTTATGGCCATGTTTTCGAATTATTGTGTTTCTTTCGTATTGCTTTGATCATATGAATTAGGTGCATGATTACCAGACAGATAGGGGTGCTTTGGGCCTCCATGGTTTGAAATGTTCGATACGGCCAGGCCCTGGTCCGGGTATGTAGCGCACCACACTTATATGCAGGGGGCTACTAGGCATTTAGTTCATGCTTTAGAGTCTGAACTATCCCCTAATCAATGATCACTTGTGTTTCAGAACCACAGTTATGCCTCCATATTGTATCATTGATCAAAATGCTCAGGCAGATGAGGTCCGTCCTACCCATGGGATGCAGACCCGTAATAGGGCTTACACTTCAGAATTTGTCCCTACTCTAGGAGTTATTTTAGTCCCGACTAGTCCACCTCAGGCTCCGCAGACTAATGCCAACCGTCCCCCAACTGCTCAGGGAGATAATTCAAATGTAGAATTTATACAGTCCATTCATATGCTGACACAGTTAGTAATTAACCAGGCTCAGTGATCAGAACATGTTGGGTTTGCATCTATTACGTCTGAGGCTACTAGAGTCAAATATTTCATGAAGATGAACCCATCTAAGTTCAGTGGCACCAAGGTAGAGGAAAATCCATAGGTCTTCGTGGATGAGATGAAAAAGATCTTTAAGGTGATGAATGTGGATAAGGTCGAAGGGGTGGAGCTAGCAACCTATCAGCTCAAGGACGTTGCGAATCTGTGGTATGCTGACTGGGAAGATGCAAAAGGTGAAAGTGATGAGCCCACAGTTTGGGGCAAATTTATAGAAGCTTTCCTTGATCGATTCTTTCCTCTGGAGTTGAGGGAGACCAAAGCGGAAGAGTTTATGAATCTGTAGCAGGGCAGTATGAGTGTCCAGGAGTACACTTTGAAGTTTAATAAACTAGCCCGCTATGCACTAGAGTTGACTAGTAATATAAGATCCTGGATAAGGAAATTTGTATCTAGCCTTGCTGATAATTTGGTACTTGAGTACCAGGGGGCTATGTTGAATAAGGAGTTAGAATTTGCTCGACTGACCGTTCATATGCAGTAGGTGGAAGAGAAGAAGAAAAAGATTATTGAATCTAGAAAAAAATACAGATAGGCTAAGAGAGCTAGATCTATGGACCAGTACCAGAGTCATCTGCAGAGTGGTAACTGGGGTACTAAGTGGTCGAGGAAAAAGAAGTTTTGGAATAATACACAGTCAGCAGCCAGCGCCCTAATACCCAGACCACTGACAGATAGATAAACTTAGAGTTTTCAGACTCCTCTTGGATCCAAAGATCTAGGTACACAGTCTCAGGGCAGTGTTACCCAATAGCATCATACTTATCTATGGTGTAAGGTTTACGAAATAAATCATCTAAGGAAGTGCTTCTTTGAGGGGAGAAACTGCTATACATATGGAAAAGTGGGTCACCTTCAGAGAGATTGTCCTTCTGCTAGAGGAAATGTGGGTGGGGGGAGGGGGAGGGGAGCCTAAGTCCCAAGCTGCCTCCACAGCTCTTTTTCCTAAGGGTGCCCCTTCAGCTATCGGATGCAGTCGCAATCGGTTATATTCTTTGACTAACTGCCAGGAGGCAGAAGCTTCACCAGATGTTGTCAATGGTATATTACGAATCTTTTATTGTAATGTTTATGTATTTTTTGATCTCGAGTTTAATTTATCTTATGTGACCCCTTATGTGGCTGTTGGTTTTGGGTTTGAGCCAAAAATTATTGTAGAACCCTTCTCTATTTCTACTCCTGTAGGTGATTCTATTGTTTCTAGAAGGGTGTATAGAAATTGTGTCGTATATATTCATAGTAGGGAAACTATGGCAGACCTTATAGAACTGGATATGATAGATTTTGATGCCACCCTTGGAATGGACTGGCTCCATTCGTGTTATGCCACTCTTGATTGCAGAACCCAAAAGGTCACTTTTTCTTTCCCGAATGAGACACTAATTGTATGGGTAGGGAGTTTTGTCGAACCTAGAGGTCACTTTATCTCATATCTTAGAGCCCGAAAGCTTATCTCCAAATGTTGTATGTATCATATAATCCGAGTAAAAGATTCAAAAGTTGAAAATCTTCCTCTGCAGTCAGTCCCTGTAGTGAATGAATTCCCAAAAGTCTTTCCCAAAGATCTACTAAGGATACCCCCTGATAGGGAGATAGATTTTGGCATTGATGTGTTGCCAGACACTCGTCCTATTTCTATTCCACCATATAGAACGACTCCTATAGAACTAAAGGAGTTAAAGGAATAGCTTGCAGACCTCCTAGAAAAAGGTTTTGTTCGTCCAAGTGTTTCCCCATGGGGTATACTCGTGCTCTTCGTGTGAAAGAAGGATGTCCCTTCGGATGTGCATAGACTACCATCAGTTGAATAAGGTCATGATTAAAAATAAATATCCTCTTCCTAGGATTGGCGACCTTTTTTACCAGCTTTAGAGTGCCAAGTGTTTTTCAAAAATAGACCTTTGTTCGGGTTATCATCAGTTGAAAGTTATGGAGTCAGACATACCTAAGACAACCTTCCAAACCCGATATGGTCACTATAAATTTCTAGTCATGTCCTTTGGGTTGACTAACGCCCCTGTAGCCTTCATGGATCTTATGAATAGAGTGTTCCGTTAGTTTCTTGACTTATTCATCATTTATTTATTGATGATATTTTGATCTATTCTATGAGTAAAGAGGATCACGCCAATCACCTCTGAATTATTCTTTAGACCCTTAAGGATCATCAGCTGTATGCCAAATTTTCTAAGTGTGAATTCTGGTTAGATGCTATTGCCTTCCTGGGGCATATTGTGTCCAGTGATGGGATAAGAGTGGATCCCCAGAAAGTTGAAGTTGTGAGAAAATAGCCCAGACCCACGACTCTAACCGATATTCGGAGCTTCTTGGGTTTGGCGGGGTATTACAAAAAGTTCATAGAGAGATTTTCTTCCATAGCTGCTCTGCTTACTAAACTGACTCAGAAAAAGATAAAGTTTGCATGGTATGACTTATGTGAAAAGAGTTTTGAGAAGTTGAAGGAAAAGCTAACTACTGCTCCTATTTTGAACCTTCCCGAGGGTGTAGATGATTTTATGGTTTATTGTGATGCGTGCCGTGTGGGACTTGGTTGTGTATTAATGCAGTGTGGTAAGGTAATAGCTTATGCATCTAGGCAGTTAAAGGTGCATGAGCGCAATTACCCCACTCATGACTTGGAGTTAGCAGCCGTGGTGTTTGTACTTAGAATTTGGAGGCACTATCTCTATGGAGTGCATGATGATATTTATACTGACCATAAAAGTTTGCAGTATGTTTTCTCACAAAAAGAATTGAACCTCAGGCAGAGGCATTGGATGGAGCTTTTGAAAAACTATGATATCAGTCTGCATTACCATTTGGGCAAGGCAAATATTGTAGCTGATTCCCTCAGCAGGTTGTCTATGGCTAGCCTTTCTCATGTAGAAGAAGGAAAGAAAGAGATGGTGAAGGATATTCACCGCCTTGCAAATCTGGGAGTGCGACTCTTTGATTCCAAAAATGAAAGGGTGTTTTTTCATGAGTTAGCTAAGTCATCCCTTTGTGCTGAAGTTAAGGAGAAGCAGGTTGAAGATCCCATCTTGATACAAATCAAGAAAAATGTGGGTCAATAAAAGGTTATGTCATTTGAAATTGGTGGTGATGGTATTCTGAGATTTTAGGGTAGGTTGTGCATTCCAAATATTGATGGGATACGGGAAAGAATCCTTAATGAGGTGCACACTTCGAGGTATGTCATTCACCCAGGCTATACTAAGATGTACCATGATCTGAAAACCTTGTATTGGTGGAATAACATGAAACATGATGTAGCTGATTTTGTGTCCAAGTGTTTAAACTGTCAACAACCGAAGGTAGAACACATGAGGCTAGGTGGTATTTCCTAAGAGATATCCCTACCTTTATAGAAGTGGGAGATGATAAACATGGACTTCATTATAGGACTCCTGAGATCCCGAAACAAGTATGATTCTATATGGGTGATTGTAGATCGGTTGACAAAGTTAGGCCACTTTTTGCCTGTGACGAGATAGTTCGATTGCATGGGGAACTAGTGTCCATTATATCCGATAGAGGTACGTAGTTTTCATCTCAGTTCTGGAGATATTTTCAGAAGGGTTTAGGTATACAGGTGAATTTGAGCATAGCTTTCCACCCTCATAAGGATGGGCAATATGAGCGTACCATTCAGACCCTCGAAGATATGTTGAGGTCATTCTTTATTAATTTCAAAGGTATTTGGGTAAATCACCTACCACTGGTTGAATTTGCTTACAATCATAGTTACTATGCCAGCATCAAGATGGCACCTTTTGAGGCTTTGTATGGGAGGAGATGTAGGTCTCTAATAAGATGGTATGAAGTGGGTAAGACTCAGTTGTATGGGACTAATCTTGTTCATTAGGTGATAGAGAAAGTGATGATCATTAGAGAATGACTCAAGACTGCTCAGAGTCATCAGAAGTCCTATGCCAATGTTCAAAGAAGAGAACTAGAGTTTGAAGTTAGTGATTAGGTGTTTCTCAAGGTTTTTCCTATGAAAGGAGTTATACAGTTTGGAAAAAGGGTAAATTAAGCACTCTCTATGTAGGGCCATATCAGATTTTGAAAAAGATTGGTACAGTTGCATATAAGCAAGAATTGCCTTCAAGTTTGGGTTTCGTTCATCCGGTATTCCATGTATCCATATTGAAGAAATGCATTGGAGATCATTCTATGGTATTGCCAGTAGAGGGTATCAAAGTGACAGACTCCTTGTCTTATGAAAAACAGGCCGTTGAAATTTTAGATCACCAAGTTCGAAAGCTGAGGAGCAAAGAGATAGCCTCTGTAAAAGTACTGTGGAGGAATCAGAAAGTTGAAGAAGCAGCTTGGGAGTCAGAAGATGACATGAAAATTAGATATCCCAATTTTTTTGCTTCGATAGAGGATGAGACAGAAGGTATTATTCCTATCTTATCTTTCCTAGTCCTTTATTATTCTTGAAATCGTGTCTATCTCTGTCTCGCATCATCATATTCGGGGATAAATGATCCTAAGGGGGGATAATGTAACACCCCGCATTTTGGGCTATAATATAGACCATGATTTCGATACGTTGATAATCTTGAAGCCATAAAATCCTATGCTAATACATTATGTTAATTATTTGTGTAGCATGTGAATCCATTCAAGCTTGAATTTAGACCATAGAGGTCCTTCAACTCATGGACGAGTTGAAACTATTTCGATTGACTAAGTTTTAGTGGATGTTGTAAAGTGTGTCATCTTCCATCGACGATAAATCTCTGTATATGTCGAATTAGGAAGCCTACTATGTGTCAAATGATAGGTATTTGAGTTATCTTTCCAACGATACTATTTTTTGTAAAATCCAACAGCCGAGCAAGAAGTTATGGCCTTTCAAGTGACTTAAACACTCTGTTTTGGGGACAAAGTGGTCCTTTTCAACCCTTTCTTAGCCCTAAAACACGAAAATCAGTTCCAAGGACCCCAAAATACACCTTCATCCATCAAAATTTCTCAAAGATTCTCCTTAGGGTTTCAAAATAAAAACCCAAATAGTTCAAGATTCGACCATAGGTTTGCAAAGATAATTACATATTTGGAATCACTAATCTGCAAGCTTCAAGAAACATCTATTATCCTTGGAAATAGAGGTATGTGGGGTTATCCAAAAATCTCATGGGTGTAGTTTTTATGAACATTCATGCTTTTAAATGGGGGTTTTCAATCAAATACTAATAACTTTCTTTCAATATGATTTCTAAGTCATTTTTCGTTATGTCATGGGAATTGTTTGCCTATATATTTCAATTGTTGAAACCATGCATATGTGATTTGAGATTTTCCATGGAATTTTGATAAATATGAATGGTAAATTTCTTTCAAATTCCTATGATAATGTATTGATACCCCATATCATATTGTGATCAATAAAAGAGAGCGTGAATTTGAAATAAACATTATTCACCACTTGTAAATGATGAAGAACCTTGCTTTTTATATGATTATGCATATGTGGAAATGATATTGAGGACTTGTAAGCCGGGTATGATGATACCCTACAGAATATGATATGTGATTAAATCAGATAAAATTGAATGCATAAATTTTACATGAGATGGGTGGATGCCCGAAGAAGGCGTTTGAGTGTAAGGGCTCATCGCTGGAAAAATATGTTTGCCGACACGAGAATTCGGTACTAGGCTAAGTGATCTTGAGTACTTGACTTTATGTCATTCCCAAATTGGGATTATAGGTAGGATCCCAGGCTTAGTGATCTTGGGCATTACCATTAGGTCGATACACTATGCTTCGTGGTCTTGTGTGTCTCTCCCTCACTTATACTCTAATCTCGATGGCAACTAAGGTTGGATAGTTGGTGTACATTATGTAGGGTATCCCACCTAGCTCAGTTGCATTTCATTGTTGTTGAGAAACTATTGCATTACACCCATGTGTTTTCAAATGATTTGATACAAAATTTCTTTATAATAGCTCTGAACTATATTTTGTAAAAATATTATGTTTTTTTTAATATCTCTGTGTGCCAGTACTTTTTTGCTGACCCCTCCCCTCTCCAAACTCTCAGGTTTAGAGGCCCAGTCTAGGGGTCAAGAGAATCAGTAGATCATTTAGACAGAGTTGTAGAGACAAGTGGTGAGCCTTTTATGTTTCAGAAGGTCTTATATCCTGCAGTCCTTTTATCTTATATTCAGTTTTACGGTCTACTACGGGCCTTGTCCCAGTTTATATACAACTACTTGACTCAGTCATTTGTTAGAGATTTTTGCAGACAGTTGTTTAGAGGTTGATTGATGTTGGGGGAACCTTATCTCCCCGTTATTGTTTCTTTTCATATTTATGACCATGTTTATGAATTATTGTGTTTCTTCTACATTACTTTGATCATATGAATTAGGTGCATGATTACCAGATAGATAGGGGTGGTTTGGAACTCCATGGTTTGAAAAGCTCATCACGGACAGGCCCTGGTTTGGGTCGTGAAAATAAAACCAAATGGTAAATACCGTAATATAAGACTCTTGGGTTAATGGTTTGGTTTATGTACAAAGGTTTTTAAATTGGCTGGGCTTAAAGGAAATTGTGTAGCTTACCATAAAGGTGTATTCTTGAGAGTTCTAACAATAGGAACCATATTGCCGATGTGGGTGGTTTATATGACCGTGTTCTTGGTTCACACATTATATTTATAAATAGCTAAAGACTTGGTATCTTTATCCCTTCATTCAAATTCCTTGGTTCTTGCAGCTAACAAGCACTAGGGCTCTTTCAGTAGGGGAGCTAAACCTATATAGCTTGTGGGTATCATTAGAATAGAGCAAGCCACACAGTTTAGGTTAGTGGTTTAAACTATCATGCTCATGACACTTTACCCTATCCCGGCATTCTTTATATGTATATATAAATGTGTGCATGTGGTTTTGACTGATTTTGGACATGACATTATTTTATCATTTTTATTGAGTTACATGCCAATGCTTATCCTACTAACCATCCCTGGATGCTACATCATTTCATGGTGTAAGGTCCAAAGGATTTTCTATTACTCCTGTGCAACATTAGGTGACTTGCTATTCTTGTGGACCTATTGTGAAGTCATGAGCCTCTATCTTTCAAAGGTTGTGTCATTTTGTTGGTTACTTTATTTTTTTTTTTAGTATTTTTAGTATTCTATTTTGGATACTTTTGGTCATATCTTGGGTATGTCCCACCTTAATTGGTACTCTGGTTTAGAGGCTTTTGTAGACAAATGTGGGATGGATGTTGGTTTTGATTCTTATAGTTTATATTTAACTATCTATTCTTTTTATTTTTATGCTGATTATCTTCTACTTTATTGTTATTATTATGCTCTAGAGATTAAGCTAATGGGGTGGTCTCCGGATTACGGTGGGCTTAAGATACCCATCAAGACTAAGCCCTTCTTTGGGTCATGAAAAGCTTGGTGCCAGAGCACAATTTAGGGTATTGAGTTTCCACAAAGTTATGTTGGGTAGAGTCCCTTTTATAGGTATGTAGGTCACTGCACTTATAAAAGGGAGGCTACAAGGCATTTATTAATGTTTCCCTTACTTGTTTTCTATTTTAGGCTATTGAGTCTAGTTAGAAACTGCTCTAGCACCTTCCTTACTCGTATTTCATATCATGCCTACTTGAAGAGCTAACATTTGTAGAAACTCTATAAGAACATCTTTCCTACCTAAGGATAATGTAGAGGGTACTCATCCTACTTATAGAGTGTAGACCCAGTCTAGGGTCCATGATTCTAATTGTACTACACCATATGGAGTTCCATCGATCTCTACTAGTCCTCCTTAAGCTTCCCGAGATAGTGATACATATGCTCAGTCACCTCGGGGGATATCTCTAATGTGGAGTTCCGTCAGTCTATTTATATGCTTTCTCAATTGGTGGCATTACAGTCTCATTAGTCTAAATGTATTGTTTTTTTTCTAATTCATCCGAGGTCACTTAGGTTGGCAATTTTTAAGGTTGAATCCCCCAACCTTTATAAGCTTTAAGGTTGAAGAGGATCCTTATGGCTTCGTTAATGAGATGGAGAAGATTTTCATGGTGATGCATGCTACTAATTCGAGGGTGTAGATTTTGTTATATATTAATTGGAAGATATAACTTATCAGTGGTAAGAGGAGTGG
>JAPEIP010000011.1:90991683-91018111 GCA_026120095.1 Capsicum chinense | reverse complement strand
GAGAAGATTTTCATGGTGATGCATGCTACTAATTCGAGGGTGTAGATTTTGTTATATATTAATTGGAAGATATAACTTATCAGTGGTAAGAGGAGTGGGAAGCAATGAGGGAAGATGATTCCAAATCTGCATGTAGGATGAGTTTTCAGGTGTCTTTTTTATCATTTCTTTCCTCACGAGCTGAGTAAAGCTACGTCTAAAGTGTTTATGAATTTGAACTAGGGTAAGATGAATGTGAAGGAGTATACTGTGAAATTTTAGCAGTTTTCCATTTATACTCAGGAGTTAGTGGCTAATAGGAGATCCAAAATAATGACATTTGCTTTTGGTTTATCTCGTGAGTTGGTATGGAAGTGTAATCCATAAATTGGTATTAGAGTGTAAGGCTGCTATATTGAACAATGATATGGTCATCTTTTAGTTGGTGATTTCTATACAGCAGGTAGAGGGTGAACAAAAACAAGTAGAGATAGAAGAGAGGCAAAATAAGAAGTTTAGGTATTCAGAGCAGGGTGCAGGTTAGCAAAATAGTGGAAATAATGGTAGACAGTGGAATAAAAAGAAGAATTAGTGAAATTTCTATCAATGCTTCTTATCCTAAGCCCTCTAGTGATCATCTTTCTCAGACTAGTAGTGGTTCTAAAGCACATAGTTCCTGGTCTCAAGTTATTGGAGCTCAGCTAATTCCACATTATCCTCCTTGCCATTTTTATGGGCAAATTCTCCATGGATATATAAGGAAGGGAGGAATTTTTGTTTCAATTATGGTCATCATTATCATCCGCATAAAAATTGTACTATATCCAAATTTGCCACTGGAACTAATAAGGTTATGGTTGCCACTTCTTGAGCTCTGGCATCTAAGGGCTCCACTTCAGGTATTGGCACTGGCTGAAATAATCTGTATACACTTTCTACTCACCAGGAATCTGAGGAATTCCCTGATATGGTCATAGGTATGTTACAACCCTTCTCTCATTATGCTTATTATTTGCTTGATCTAGGTTCTACCATATCTTATATAACCCCTTATATAGTCTTACACTTTGGTTTTGTTCCTCAAAATATTTCCAACCTGATTTTTTATCTACTTCGCTGGGTGATTCTATCCTACCTTGAAAAATCTATAGAGGTTGTGTGGTGTCCATCTTTTATAAAAAGACATTGGTGGATTTGATAGAGCTTGACATGGTATATTTTGATGTAATCTTGGGGATGTATTGGTTCCATTCATGCTATGCTTCTCTAGATTGTCGTACCCAGAAGGTCAGTTTTATTTTCCTAATAATCTGGTGATTGAATGGGAGAGAAGTTCCTTAGTACCCTAAGGGAGGTTTATTTCCTATATTAGAGTTTGGAAGTTGATTTACAAAGGGTGTCTATATTATCTAATTGGGTTTCAAGGATTCTAATTCTGAAAGTCCTTCAATGCAATTTGTTCCTATAGTTAATAAATTTCCTGAAGTGTTTCCCGATAATTTTCTTGGGATTCCTCCCTATAGGGAAATTGATTTTGGGATTGAACTTTTACCAAATACCATCCCATTTACATTCCTCCTTATAGGATGGCTCTGGCTAAATTAAAAGAACTTAAGGAATAGTTGGAGGATCTTCTTGATAAGGGTTTCATTCATTCTAGTGTTTCTCCATAGGGTGCTCCTATGAAAAATTAGTTGACTAAGGTGACTGTGAAAAATTAGTACCCTCTTTCTAGGATTGATGATCTTTTTAATCAGCTTCAGGATATTGGGCGTTTCTCTAAGACTAATCTTCATTCGAGCTATCATCAGTTTAAAATTAGGGAGGTTGCTATTCCCAAGGCTTCTTTTGAAACTCGGTAGGACCATTATGAGTTTATGGTTATGTCATTTGGGTTAACTAATGCTCCAGTTACTTTTATGGATCTTATGAATTGGGTGTTCAGGAAGTTTTTGACTTGTTTTTTATAGTCTTAATAGATGATAACTTGGTATACTCTAAGAGTTAGTAGGATCATGCCAATCACCTCTAAATTATGTTGCAGACTCTTAAGTATCAGAAGCTGCATGCTAAATTTTCTAAATATGAGTTTTCACTGAATATAGTTACCTTTCTTAGGCATGTTGTTTATAGAAAGGGGATCAAGGTTGATCCACAGAAAGTTGAGACAGTTAAGAAATAACCTAGACCCACAACTCCAAGCACTATTAGAAGCATCTTGTGCTTGGTTGGGTATTATAGGAGGTTTGTGGAGAGTTTTCCTTCTATTGTATCTCTATTGAGAAGGTTGGTTCAGAAGAAAGTTATGTTTTTTATGGCCCGATGCTTGTGAGGGTAATTTTGAGAAGTTTAAGGATAAGTTGACTTTTGCTCTGATTTTGAACTTGTTCGAGGGTATTGAGAGGTTTGTTGTATATTATGATGAATCCCATATAGGATTGGGTATTGTTTTAATGCAGTATGGTAAGGTACTATCCTATGCCTAAAGGTTGTTTAATTTTCATGAGAGGAATTATTCATCTCAGGACTTGGAGTTGGCGGCTGTGATTTTTGCTATGAAGATCTGCCGATATTATTTTTATGGAGTGCATGTGGATGTGTATGTTTACCCAGAAGGAATTGAATCTCACACAAATGAAGTGGCTTGAATAGCTTCAGGATTATGACATAAATTTGCACTACCATCCAGGTAAAACTAATGTGGTTGTTGATACTCTTGGCAGGTTGTCTATGGTGAGCTTGCCTCATTTTGATAAAGAGAAATAATGACTAGTAAAGGATATTCAGAGGATGGATAATTTGGGAGTTCATTTTCCGACTCTAAGAATGGAGAAGCAATTATTTAGGAAGTGGTTAAATCGTCTTATGGTACTGAGGATCATATACCTATACATATTAAGGAGTATATGGGTTAGTAAAAAGTTAAGTCTTTAGAGTTTAAGGGAGATGGCATCTCGAAGTATCAAGGGAGGTTGTGTGCTCCTGATGTTGATGGGGTACAGAAAAGGATTTTAACTGAGCTTCATGAGTCTAGATATACAGTTTCTCTGAGTTTGACTAAGATGTACCATGCTTTGAAGGAAATCTACTAGTGGAACAATATGAAGAAAGACGTGGAAAATTTTATGGCTAAATATATCGTTTGCAACAAGTCAAGGTTGAATACTTGAGGCCTGGTGGCATGTCTTAAGAGATAGAGCCACCCATATGGTCGTGGGAGATGATTAATATAGACTTCATTATAGGTCTTCCACAGTCTCACAATAAATTTGATTCTATTTTGGTCATTGTGTATAGAATGATTAAGTCTACTTACTATTTGCCTATGAGGACTAACTACTCGGGAGAGGATTATTCTAAGTTGTTCATTCAAAAATTATGGAGTTTTATTGGGACCAAATGTCCATCATTTTAGACAATGCTATGCTGTTTTCATCTCACTTTTGGTGTTTGTTTTATAAAGGTTTGGGTACTCAGTTGAACCTTAGAACTAGTTTCCACCCTCAAATGGATATAAAATTAAAGTAGACTATTCAGATTTTGAAGGATATGCTAAAGGCCCGTGTGATTGACTTTAAGGGTAGTTGCGTTAATCATTTACCTCAAATTGAGTTTGTTTACAATAATAGTTACCATTCTAGCATTTAGATGGCTCTTTTTTAGGCTCTCCATGGTAGGAGATATAGGTCTCCTATTGGGTGGTTTGAGATAGGTGAGGCAATGTTGTTTGGTCCTGACTTGGTTCACCAAGCGATGGAGAAGGTGTAAGTAATTAGAGAAAAACTTAAGATTTCTTAAAGTCACTAAAAAGAATTAACTTTGCTTAGAGTCACCAAAAGTCTTACATAGATATAAGGAAAAGTTTGTTAGAGTTTCAAGTTGGTGATTAGGTATTTTTAAAGGTGTTTTCTACGAAAGGAGTCATGAGATTTGGATAGAAGGGGAAGCTTAGTCCTCATTATGTTTGCCCATATAAAATTGAGAAGAGAATAGAAAATGTCGCTTATATGTTTGAATTGCCTGCAAGTTTTTATTTTATTCGTCCTACGTTCCATTTGTCTATGCTGAAAAAGTGTATGGATGGTCCTTTGTTGATAGTGCCTGTTAAGGATGTTGGTGTTTTTAATTCTTTTTCTTATGAGGAGGTACCAGTTGCGATATTGGATAGGCAAGTTTATTGATTGAGGACAAATGATGTAGCTTTGATGAAATTCCTTTACAAAAATCAAAAGGTGGAAGAAGCTACATGGGTCTGAGGAAGATATGAAGGCCAAGTACCCCTTCTTGCTCCCCATGTTAGACGAAAGTGCTTGAGGTATGACTTTCGATCCCTTTCAAATCTGTCATTTAGTTCGGATGTATTCTTGCTATTGTTATGCTAAAAGTATCCTAACTTCTCATTCAAGGATGAATAATCCTAAGAATAGGGACGGGATGACGTGTTACCCCATAAAACTTCAACAATGTTATTTTGACCCTCCCCGCATGCTTAATGTCAATTAATGACTTGAATTATGATAAGAGATGTTAAAGGGGTAACTTGGGAAAGTTTTGGAACTTGCAAAAGTGGTTTAGGATCATTTTAGGATCCCAAGGCAGTGAGGGTCCGCAACATTAGTATGCCACGGAGGTCAGCCTCTGCAATATTGGCGTGGCACAGAGGCTAACCTCCCCGATAACGACGTGTCATGCTTATATTTTAATTTTGTCCTATTTTTGTTTTTTCACTTAAGATGAGGGGATTTTAGTCTTTTTACCCCTTGTACGAACTTTAAACATAAAATAACCCTATTTTCTTAATTTTTCAAAGATCAAATCATTCTCTTTCTCTCTCAAATTTAAAATCGAAGAACATTCAAGGGTTTTACTGTGAATTCATAATCCAAGCATGTATCTCATTTATTAACATTAATTTTTCATTATGGCATTACTTACTCATTATCCATGTGGTTTAAATTGATGGGTTAGAAATTGGGTTGAGGGGTTTTGATTGGTATTATTTGAATTACTTCTCCCATGTTTTAAATTGATAATTTATGCTTTAAATTTTTGTTTTTAGACCGAATGGCAACATTGTTATGGGAATTAGAATGGGGAACATAGGTTTCCCCAAATTTATGATTTGTTGGCTTGGTAATGGCATTAACCCCGACCCACTTTGTAAGTTGGGTATTCTAAACATGGATAGTTTCATAATTTAACTTATTTATGAACCCACTGCATTGTATTAATGGATAATTAGATAAAACATATTTGAAAGACCCTTGGTGGCAATTGTTAGGATTTTTAAATGGAACTTGAGAGTCAAATGAATACATGAATTGGTTTGGCATGATTATATAAACTTGCAAGCATAGTTGGTTTGATGAAACCAAGTAGTAAATTCCTTAATATAAGACTCTTGGGTTAATAGTTCAGTTTATGTGTAAATTATTTTAAATTAAACTTAAAGAGAATTGTGTAGCTCATCGTGAAGGTGTAGTCCTTGAGGGGGGGGGGCTAACTCTAAAAACATATTTGCTGGCGTGGGGGTCTATGGGGGAGATGAACCCATATAGCCCGTGGGTACCATTATGATGGAGTGAGCTACACAGTTCAGGTTAATGGTTTAAACTATTATGTTCATGACCCTTTACCCTATCTCGACATCCTATATTTGTATATATGAATGTGTGAATGTCATTTTGACTAATTTTTGACATGAATTATTTTATCACTTTTTTTGAGTTATATGCTAGTGCTTATCCCACTGACCATCTTGGGAAGCTTTATTGTTTCATGATGTAGGGTCCGAAGGGTTTTCTATTGCTTCTATACTGTGTTGACTCGATATTCCTATGCATCTGTTGTGAAGTGGTGAGCCTTTATCTTTTGAAAGGCCCTATCATTTCTCTAGTTTCTTTATTGTTTTTAATACTGTATTATATTCCATTTTGGATTTTTTTTTGTCATAGTTGGGGGCATGTCTTGGCTTAATTTGTACTCTAGTTAGAGGCTTTTATGGATAAGTGTGAGTTGGGTGTTGGTTTTGATCCTTAGAGTTTAAATTTGACTATCTATCATTTTTATTTTTATCTTGATTAACTTCCATATTATTATTATTATTATTGTGCACTTGAGGTTAGTCTAAGGGGGTCGTCTCTGATTCATGATGGGCTTGAGATACCTACCACGAGTAGGCCCTGGTTTGAGTCGTAACAACTAGTTGCTCATGTTGGCAAATGGTATTTTATATCTAGACATTTTTAATCATCTTTGTCGACCAAAACCTCATTTTTATTATTATCTTAATTTGGAAGCTCTAAACCATATCTTGCTAGGGTAGTCTATTGATTTCATCTTCAAATAAACTTTAAATCTTTGATTTCAAACTTGGATTTTGGGTTTTTACTTGGTAAACTATTAAATTGATTTTTCTTCAATTTAAAGTCTAATTTTAACATATTTTTAGTTGGATTTTCTGATTTAGAATTCTCTTGACATAGGAAGCATGATTCTTAAATAAATTCTAAATTACCCCTTTTGATTTATAGCTGATTTTGGAACTATTGTTGATCCCAAAATAAATATAGGTGATATGGGTATCGTTGAACTCCTTTTGATGTTTGATTATGCTTTTGATAGATTTAGTCTATTTTGAGTCCGTTCATGAAAGGAAGGCTTAACATTGAAAGTTCTTGGCTTGAGTTTTTTTACTTTTTGAGGCACATTATGACTTAACTTTCTTTAGAATGGGATGGATAGTTAACCATTTATGTAAAATATGTTATAGGTTTTGGATTTAGTGGTAAGATCATATTGTAGGATTGTTATTATTATCGTGTTTCCTGTCAGGGGGATTATATGATATTATTTTTAAATTGAAAGATTATATTTATTATGATGCCTGTGGGGGGTTCGACTTGAGGCTATCGACCTTATTTGAATATTTAATTACCTTATTATTATTTCAATACATGAGAATGCGTCTTAGATTGATATTATAGGCCTAAGTTGACCATTATATGCCTTTATCTTTATAGTTATGCTTGAGGAAAAGGCTTGGATTGATATTATTGATTTCTTATATGACTATTTATTTGAGTGGTGCCAAGTGATGGCTTACATCATGAATTATTGATATATTTAGTTGGTTTTGAGCTTATTTGTAGTTGTATTAAATTTACTAATATCTTCATATTGATTCGTTGTGAGAATTATATCCTCATTTTATCTATACATATTCATGAGATTGGAACCACTGAGAAACACTTAATTGAAAAAAATTGGAAAACTTTACAAAACCCATGATTGAGGCATTTACAATTAAGGTAATTAAGATATGGGATTTAGATTATGCAAGTATATGGATTGTGAATCCCCTATAAGTCCTGTCCTAGGAGATTTAGCTTGGAAGGGGTATATTAGAGCCATGTGATGGCTTATATCATCATCATTCCACCATTATTCCATTGGATTTTATGATTTGTACCCCTATTTATGTTTTTGCTACTGTGTAGTCATTTTTATGATGTATTCATGTGTAGTTATTCTGATATAGATATTATACTTATAGAATTGTTAGGACATACAACGTGTACTTTCATTTGAAAACTTTTCTTTATGCATGTGTAATCATGCTCACAGTATTATTTACTTGTTTTATTTTATATTTTGCTCAGTACACCTACGATACCTACTGATTACAAGTGGACTATACTTACTTAAACTTTTATGCCTTTTTAATCCAGATCGCAATATAAGACGACGATAGATTTATGACGTGAGCTCCAACAATCGACGCAGATTCAAAACTCATCCTACCTTATTTTGTTTTAATTTGTTATCTGAGAAAAAATCATGTATTTAAGATTTTATTATTGTATTTAAAGCTCAACACATTTATGACACCATATTTTGGTGATTTATTATATTTCTTTTAGATATTCTAGTTTAATAAGTATTATTATCGAACTTCATTCTAGAAGTCCTATATTTATTTTATATGTTTCCTATTTTGATTGTTTTGTTCTATATGGATTTTTGACTTACCTACCAAGGTTGGGTTAGGGTAGGTGCAATAATGACCTCAAGTTTTAGTCTTGGCAAATTGGTATTAGAGCACTAAGTTCATCTGTCTCATAACTGAAAGAGTAGGATGCCTAATGGATTCTCGCAGATTGATACATTAACATCTGTATCTATCTTCTAGAGTCTATAGGATATCTGTAGGAAAAACCTCTAAATGTATTCCTTATCATCTGACTTATTCATGCCCAGTATTCAAAACTTATATGCCATTATATTTTATATTGATGGTGAGGACTAAATCTAATAAATTAAGAATGCTAAGATAGGATCCACTATTAGAGTCCTATGTAGGAAATATGGTAGAAGTTATGGAGAAGACAGAGGTAAAGGTTGGACACAAGGGGTTTCTTCAGCTAATAAAAGAGCAACAACGTTTTTTTTTAAGCTTGAGGTTTATTATGATAAGGTAGATTATCAGACAGGGGATGTAGGACAAGTTCAGGCCCTGCAGGGTTCTATTACAATATTTTGTTGATTCATCTTTTAGGCAGTCAGGATGGCATTCCCTAGTCTGGTACTCTACCGAGTATGGTGAGTGCTTCATAGACCACAAGAGGTATTTAATCACTCGGGAAAGCTCCTACTTATGGTTTTCTGACTTTAGGTATAACCAACTATTGTGGTACCCCTTCATATTGATCCTTTACCTACCAGACTTATTGTTCTTCCTATTGCGTCGAGTCTTGTGATGTCTCATAATGATCATAAGAAATTTGAGATATTTATTTTGTTGGACCCTCTCAATTTTAGTGGTGCTATTTATGAGGACACATATGAGTCTCTACTTGATTGCTAGGAGAGGTTGCGTAACTTTGGATCCCTTGAGTCCCATGGTGTTGCCTACACTACCTTCTAGATGACTGCTATAGCTAGGCAGTCGTGGATGTCTCTTGCTTGTTATGTACTATTAAGTTCTCCTACTATGACATTGACCTAATTTTTTTAGGTTTTTCAACAGAAGTTTGGTCCTTTTAATTTGAAGGATATAATGAGACATAATATTATTTATTTTGAGCAAGACTCTATGAGTATTGAAGAGTATTAGGTACGTTTTCATGCACTATCATATTATGCCACTGCTAGTAGCTCTATTGAGTATAAAAGGATCTTGAGGTTTGTTAAGCGTTTTACAGATTATTATTAGTTAGTGTTAGCTCAGGTTGTGGTTTCAATTAGTTCTTTTAAAGTATCATAGAGCATGCTGAGTTGACTGGAGTAGATTTGTCAGGGTACTTAGGGTAGTGGAGCTAAGAAGATACACCAATGTAGTAAGTTCATTAGACACACATCTTAAGGTAGCGATTTCTTTGGTAGAGTTTCTCATGGTTACCATGGAAGACTAGTAAAGGTAGTTTTACATGGTGTGGATAATAAGTATGTGGTTTTTGAGTCTTTAGATAATTAGAGGTTAGGTCATGCAGACAAAGGTTCCTATTTTGGTTCATTAGGACATGTTGGGCGTTCTAGCTCTTCTAGGCTCTCTTAGCGTGAGTTAGGCAACAAAGGGTGTTATGTATGTGATAATCCTAGTCATAATGCAAGCAAGTGTCCTCAACATGCATTAGGTTTTAACTAGCAGGGTTCTTAGCTTCAACTTTAATATAATCCTATATATGAAGTTAATGGTCATTCAAAAGACTGTAGGGGTGGTTCTAGAGATACTTGAGGTGGATATTATGGAGATCATTATCATGCATGTGGGGTTACTTAATATGGGAATAGGTGTTTATAGGGCTATGCTATACCTTAGAGACCTATTGCAAGAGACTCTAATGCAGTTATCATAGGTATCATCCCAATTTTCCACCATTCTACTTTCGTACTATTTAACTTGGGTCTATATTATCCTCTGTGTCTATATATTTTGCTATTAGTTTTGATGCTGCATATAAGTCCTTCTCTATGCCATTAATGTTTTTACCCCCATAGATAATTCATAAGTGGTGAATTTGATGTACCGATAATATATAGTAACCTTTACTGGGTGTGACCCCTGGGTAGATGTGATTATCATAACTTTGGTTGATTTGATGTTATCTTAGGTATCAATTAGTTAGCTTTCTGTCATGGAGTTTTTGATTATTTTTCCAAGACCATAACTTTAGTTATTCCGGATGTGCCAAGATTTGCATGTAAGATTACTCCTAGTTCATGTTCAAAGGTTTTTATATCTTTTCTTCATACTCGTCATACGGTAGAAAAAAGGGTTCTTTCTTATTTGACTTATGAATGCAATACTAGTGTTGCACCATACCTCCCTTTGATTGAGTTTGAGTTGTTAGTGATTTTAAGGATGATTTTCCTATGAACTTGTCTAGTATGCCTCCACATCGTGATATTGATTTTGCCATTGATGTTAAGAGGGGCTCCAGGCCCATTTACATTTTTTCATAGGATGATCCCAACCAAGTTAAAAGAATTAAAGGACCAGTTGAAAGATATGCTGGCTAAGGGTTTTGTTAGGCAGAGTGTGCCTCCTTGGGTTACTCCTGTCTTATTTGTAAAGAAGAATGATGGATCTATATGCATATGTATTGGCTATTGATAATTAAATAAGGTGCTGGTAAAGAAAAAGTTTTCTCTTTCTAGCATTGATGATTTATTTGATAAGCTTTAGGGTGCCTAGGTGTTTTCTAACATTGATTTGAGGTCCATTTACCATCAGTTGAGTATTAGAGCTTTGAACATTCGAATAAGGGATTTTCTCATGCGGTACGACCATTATGAGTTCTTGTTCAAGTCTTTTAGGCTGAATAATGCCCCAACAACGTTCATGATTTGATGAATAAAGTATTTTAACATTATATTGATTCTTTTGTGATTGTATTCATCAATAATTTCCCGATTTATTCCAAGAATGAGGCTAACTATGTGAGACATTTGAGGATTGTTCTTCAAAGACTACAGGATGAGAAATTGTATGCGAAGTTCTCCAACTGTGAATTTTTTTGGATTTTATTACTTTCTTTCATCATATAGTGACCAAGGATGGCATTATGGTCAATCCCTCCAAGATATTGACAGTTTGTGATTTGGCTAGATCCACTTATTGTACTGAAATTCAAAGTTTTGTTAGATTAGCAGGATATTATTTACATATTGTGCAGGGGTCTTTGATCGGCTCTATTTACAAAAGTTAACTTAGAAAAAGATTGTTTTAGAGTTTTCAGATGTTTGTGAGGAGAGCTTTCAAAAGCTCATGGAGTTGTTGACTTCGACTCCTATTATGAAATTGCCTAATGAAGGCATGGGTTTTCACTATGTGTTATGATACTTTTGAAGTTGGCTTACGTGGTGTGTTGATGTAGGAGGCTAAGGCAATTACCTATGGTTCTCTATACTTAAGGACTCATGATAATAATTACCCACACTACTACATTTTTGGCCTAAGTCCCCATTAAATCTGGACAACACTTGTAAAGTGTTGCGTAAAATAGTTTTAGGCACGGTTTTAAAATGTAGCCTTAAATTTTAGCTTTAAGCCACGATAATTTTGACAACGCTTGTAAAACGTGCTCTTTAATGCTATAGGCTACACTTAATAAATGTTTCCATATTATTATATAATTAGCAACACTTTTTACAAATATGGTTACACTTTTAGAAAGTGACTTTTTATGATACTAAAACAACAATTTATAAGTATTGTCTTGTTACTTTTATAAAATTTATACCAGAATATGATATTACCTCCAATATTTTTAATACTAGAATATTATATTCCCATAAATTTCTAATTATCCAAAAAAAATCATAAAACACATTTAATAATATCCAGCTGAAATGTTGCACAACTAGGGTTTATTCACAATTTTAATTTCCAACACCATATACAACATTTTTGAGGAGAAATGTCGTAGGGTTTATTCATCTGTGTTATAATTAAAAACAATGCATCATATATTGAAGTATTTGTATCTTATTTAACATTTTTATCGTTTGTTTTGCTTAAACACACTGCTAAAAATTGGGATTCTCTTCGTCGGCATTGTACAACACTGGATTCTCTTTGTCATTTCATCAGTTTAGCAGAACGAACAACCTTCTCTAATTTGTACAACTTATTCACTCTAAGGTTAGTTAATGCTTCAAAATCATATTATAATTTTGTTGTAATTCTTTAAATTAAATATATCTTGGGTGTTGATTATCTATTGAAACCTCAAATTCCTATTATATAATGCCATTGAAGTTAAAATTCAATGAAAATTAGAATTTAGGATTTGATTGATTTGGGGTTTTGGGTGATGTGGATTTTCGTACAATTTGTTATCAAAATTGGGAAAGTCTGAGTACCTATTGGTTGAAAACACCACTGCTGATTGTGACTTTCCAAAGTAGACATGGCTGGTTTGATGAAGCTTTGCATAAAAAATATGGCTCTAATTTAGATTTGGTCGTAGTTCAGAAGAAGACATAACATTGATGGTTATGGGGTTTCATTGTTAGCTGTTTGTGAATTGGTTATGACCTTTCATTATTAGCTATTTTGCGCATTCGATTGGTCTTGTAGTAAATTTATATTCTACTATATGTCTTACACATTCATATTTTAGGTCACATAGGATTTATGAGCATATGAAAATTAGTACATTGGTTCAGTATTGTTCCAAGTATCATACTTTATTTGCTATAAACTAATCTATGGTTTGTTACAAATCTGTCCAGCCCGTTTGCTTCCTCAAACTGCCTCTATGGACTTTATGATCAATAGGGAATAAGTAGATGAGGTTGACTAGAATTTATGTTAAGATCCATCACTGGTTGCAACAATTATTTGTCAATTTGATGTGTGTTCTTTAATGATATTTGCTTCTTTTTAGAAGTGTGTAAGATACGAACTGAAATCTATTTTTGTTGTCATTCGGTGTTCTCATTTGGATATCCATGTTAGGCATGTTTAATCGAATCACAAGCATGTTAATCCCGTTCCCATCTTCATTGTATGATCACTGTTTTGGTTCTATTTAGGAGTTTGTGTTGCATCCCTATGAACACGCAAGTGTACGTTATCATACAAGCAGTATAAAGACTTAGACAGTCAGATATCATTCCCACAAGGACTAATAAACTAGAAATTTAATCAACCTTTAATTTAAGACAATTAGGTATTAAGTGCTTAAGAGTATCAAGATGATTTTGAATTTATGAATAAAAATGTAAATTATTAAACAATGAATAAGTAGTGGTGACTAGATCAAAGCAAGCAACGGTTGTAATCCATAATGATGAGGATTCCAGGGTTGAGGCATTTCGAACAATCTTTCAATTCTCTATTATTATTATCGTCTAATTGTTTATCGAGTTGTTGATTAGCAAGGGTTATGCCATGATCTTGATCTACCGACCTCAAATTTTCTATCTATTAAACCATGTAGCTACAACTCCCGCAGAGATACAACAGTAATTCTAGGTTCATAAAGTTATCTTCTTGCAATTGAACCAAGCAAGGATTATAGGTATATCCCTATCCAAGATGCTAATTCAAACCCCTTATTTTATAAAAGGATAAGAACCTTGATCCGTAATTTCTTCGTTCTATCTAACAATTCACCTCCCGGATGCCCATAGAAATATAGATTTATTCTAATGGTGGCCACTCATCCAAATAGTAAGCTCAAGAAATTAGGAACAACCCAGATGATAATCCAAAAAGAAACTATGAATAAGAATATAAAAGAATAATCAGGTTCTTGGCTTCAACCCCAGAATAAGGGTGTTTAGCCGCTCATATTTGAATTCAACATATAAAATAAGTAATTAATTATACCCAAAATAATTCTTGATGTAAAGAAGTATTAAGAACCCTAATAGAAAGAATTTTGTATTTTTTTACCGCTTCTATGCTTGCCCAAATAACTGTAATTATGCTCACGTGTTCCTTTTATACAAGGAAAATTTCACCGGATCTGTACTCTTGACGTGACGTATCACAAATCGCGTTGTATCACCCAACATGTCGCGTACTTATCGCATTGTTCCACTGGAATTCCACTTCCAAAATTGGGGTAAGTCCATTTGGTCACCACACAATGCGATGCACTGACATCGTATCATTTCACTAGAAGTTTCTCCTTAATATTCAGCTATGTCAAAACTGAGGGATCGGCGTGACACATTGATATCGCGTTCATGCACTAGAAGTTACACATAGAATTCCTGCTAAGTCAGAAAAAGCACGCATCGACGCGACGCGTTGACATCGCATCGATGCACTGGAAATTGTACTTCAAATTTTTTCTAAGGCACATAATGTTACCAATTGACGTGACACATTGAGATCACGTCATGCCAGTAGTATTCTTCTCTATTTTATTTCTTCTTATGTATCTCCAAATATTTTTGCCTTCGATTTGTATGTCCTTTGCCTCATCATGATATGCATCCCTTTTTTTTTCAAATCCATGGGAAATCAACCCTATATTTCTAATCACATCAGTTAGCTACGAAATACAATTTAACAAGAAATTCAACATGTTTAACATACTTTTTATTCTCGAAACAAGTCCTAACATAGGTAATTAGCGGTTTTTGGACATATAAATACGCCCAAGATCACCACCCCACACTTAAAACCTTTTTCGTCCTCGAACAAACATCAAGCATCACAATACTCAAACCTTCTAATCACAACCTAAGAATCATGCTGGTGCTGGATACATAAACTTTTATTTCACAATTCATTGTCCCACAATGCATTCAATTTTTTGGCGAACTCAATATAAGAAGGAAATCAGGAATTCAATAAGTAATCCAGACTTTAATCCGCATGCACCCTCACAGCAAGAAAGTTTTCCCATAACACTCACACTTTAACAATCTTAATCAGAATGGGAATATAAAATTTCAAACACTCGCTCTCAAAAAAGAATTCACACATAATAGAGATGAACCATAGGCTTTCCCTTTATGTATTACTCCACTAATAGTTGTGTTTTGAAATGTAGGATCAATTAGGTCTTTTCATAGTTGTAATGCAGGCTAAAGGGCGAGTAGGAACGATTTTGGAAATAGTTACTAATCTCCCTAAGTACTTTAATACATAACTACCTTTATTCAAAATCACATTCTTTTCAACCAAACTTTCCACTCCATTATATTTACCCATCCATTGTTCCACCCAGATCTTTCTAAGCACATTAAAATCACTTTGGTAGGAGTATTTTCTCTTACATTTTAGCTTTTTTTTAAATCCCAAATTTCGCTCAACACCCCTATAGTAGCCACCCTTAACCTAAGCAATTTGTATTAATTGAGGTGCACATTACCTTAACGGACTAGGGTAAAAATAGGTTCATCGTAATGCAATAACTGGGTAACAAGAACTTAACTTTTTATCACACATATTTTTTAACTCCAAACCATCACACACAAATGCGCAAATTATTTCTCTTATAGTTTCACTCTCACCTTTTTCCTATTTTGTATTTCAAATTCCCCCTTATACCATTATTTGCATTAAAATGTTTAGGAAATATGGATCAAATTAAGGTCTTACCAAAGAACAGAATTCGGCTTCATATGAGGCTACCAAAGAAATTAGGCTATAGCCTCAATGGGGCTGACTAAGAATATGCATAAGGGTAGGCAAATAAAGTCTTTAAAATCGGGTTAACAAAGAAATGCCTAAATCACTTCCTGTTCTTCACTCTCTTTATTTCACTTTGTAAATACACCAGACAAGTTATAGTCATTCCCATATATGCAGAATATAAAAAATTACTCACACAGTCGGTTCCTGCTAAGAATCAAGTCAGATACTTAAGGTCTCCGATTTTTGCACATTATCAAATTCAATATTAAGCCAATCAAATCAGCTGAACCTATTTAGATTTTACATAAAAAAAATTCAGCATGTACATTTCTCAAAGGTTGCAATCGAGGTCTTACTACTTTCTCAGCTTCTAAACACACACTCCCTTTAAGACAGTCATCATCCATCCATCATAGGGGAAGACACTAACTAAGACGATTGCATAATGACATTTTCCAAAAAGGGCACATGTAATTACTGTAATCTGAAATTGCACCACAAAAGGTAAAAATAAAATACTACCATTAACATAAACCAACAAAAATGATTCTTGCCAAAAGGGCAATACTTGTCAACTTAAAAATATATAAAAACATCCAAAAACACAAAACAAATAAAAATTATTTGTTAATCCAACCAAGCCTACACAACATAGTCAAATAATAGAAACGCTGAAGAAAATAAATATGAAGATCGACCATCCCACACAAAAGCCGAGCACTGTCCTAGTGCTAGAAAAAAGGGTATGCTAGTGTAATACTCCTTGCTTAGTGAAATGTCACCATGGCAAGCACATCATCCACTTCAGCATCATTACCATCACCAAAATCATCACCGGAGTTATCATCTTCATCAGACTATTCTTCTTCATCAGACTCATCATCAGAGTATGCCATACGCCTCTCCTCATCTATCGGGATATAATTATCCACTGGCTCATCGAACTCATCGCCTATCCGCAACATGGTGTTGGAATGACGCCCTAATGGATAATCCAACTATACAACGTGGATTTCCTGTTGGGTAATTGCTCATCCAGACGCCATTAGTAAAAACTTTGTAAACCCATACATCCAAGTCATAATCTCATCTTCCGAGTGTGATGCTCGGGCATAGTCAAATTTATCCCATGAGAAGCTGGCCCTTTTGTGCAAGAAATTTCAAGTGGCCTATCACCGACAGGCGGTAAATAATCTATATCTTTTTTCGGTACCCCCTGTTGCCTTAAATATCTAAACAACAATCCTCCAAATCCATATCTCCTTTCTTCAAAAAAATAGTGCCTTTCTCATCACCGAGAAAATAATAGAACCAACATTCACATCTACATCATCTCTTATCAATGCATAAATCAAAAATACCTAATCATAGGTCACCTCAGTCATATGTTTCCCATGAACCAGGAAAGCATAGAAAATTCTTGCCCATAGACGTGCCTCCTAGTTAAAATGAGCAAATGAAAGCGAAACATACGTACCTCCCTCTTTGTGGCAAATCCACCTCGTAATAGATCTATTGCCATATAGGAGATGATATATATCCTGATATGGGGATTCGATTATCATCATCTATAGTGGTTCGAGATCAGCATAGGGTGTAGGTGCACCGAACAACTTATTAACTCTGTCTACCATGAAAGTGATCATTTGACATCGTACTTCAACTTCAGACTCTCTTGTGTTCCAGTTTGCGTAAAATTCTCTTAACAAGCTCAAATTGTATTCTCCTGGCTTCTAAAAAATAGACCCCATAT
This sequence comes from Capsicum chinense, assembly GCA_026120095.1. NCBI lineage: Eukaryota > Viridiplantae > Streptophyta > Magnoliopsida > Solanales > Solanaceae > Capsicum > Capsicum chinense. Next base: position 91,000,775 of record JAPEIP010000011.1, on the reverse strand, counting down.
GTTAAGCCTTAATCTTCCTCACCATTGAAGGATAATCCTTCAACAAAGTCCTTCGATCGCTGAACTTATCAGCTGAGTATTTGGATTCCTTATGCTGTGAATACCACTTTCTACCCACTTTAGCAATATCTTTTGTTTCGAACCTTTGATTCCCACTGGGAACTTGTGGAGCTGCTGATTCTCTATCAGATTGTCTACTCCTCTTGTGTGCTGACCTCAATATCCATATAGTGCTCTTTCCCTTGCTAAACATGTTGCTTTTTTAGAATAACAACCCACAAAAATATAAAAGAAACACCTTCGACACTATCTACCACTAAGTGTGAATGTCACCCCACACTTAGTTGCTAGCTCAAGTTGCTACAAAAATTACATGTACTTGGGTACTCAGACTTCCCATTTATATTTAACAAGTCCATGGTCAGTTATCCAACTTTACTCATTCAACATCAATTAATCTTGAGGAAGTGACAAAGAAAATTATCTCACTATGACTACATACAGTTTATCTACACAAAAACTACCTTAACTCACAGCTGATGGCATCATGTCAATCAAAGTCATCACATAAAATCCCATATTTAGTCATCAACACACGTCACCTATTCAAATACTCCACACTACTTTAGTGCAATCCCACACTTAATTTCTATTATGTAGTGAATCAACAAATCCCAATTTATTGACAATGAAGACATAGTTCAACAAAACATATCATTTGAAAATCAAATTACATCTTGAATCTAAGAGTTACCACATCAATTAAGTCATTATTTACATTTCAAAATACCCATGCTTCCCATATGAATAATGCATCAAACCAACAACAACAATATATCATCACCACCTCCTAACATTCCCACACAATTTTAACAACTACTATTCAGAGTATATTCAATTTATGGAAACCAAATCCCTTGGGATTGAAATTTCAAATCAACTAAGTTTCAAATCACACAATTCATAGCAATATTTAAGAACATTTGATTATAAAAATTTAAACTCATAGTATAATGAAAACTTACCTTGTCTTGGTTAAGAAAATAGGTTGAAGTTAAGACCTTGTGAAAATTTTTACAAGAGATGACTAAAGAGTGATTTAGGGTTTTTAGGGGAAAAAGGGGCGGCGCACAGCTAGGGTTAGGTGAGAGGAGTAAAAATGGTTAAGTGTGGTATTTATAGATGTGACACAACAATGATGGTCGACGCGATGCATTGTATATCGCGTTGAATAATCTATGTGACGCATTAAGTTCTCGTAGATCCTCTGGAAATAGCCTTGAAATTTTTTTCTAAGTGAGAAATTTATGCCCATCGATGTGACGCACCAAGATCGCGTCGATCATCTAGAAATTGCATCCAAAATTTTTTCTAAGGTCAAATTTCTCAGATTTTAAAGCATTTTTCCTTATCCCTTACCTTTTTCATCACTTATCATCTATTTATGAACTCACTGCCCCATGTTCACTATCTTCTTTATATCTACCTCATTTCTCATTCTATCATATCAATCAAAAACAACAAAATTACATAAGCAATAGTGGGTTGCCTCCCACCAAACATCTTATTTTCGATCGTCGCATGACTCATTTTTTTGTATTTTTCTTTTTTGTTTGTTCTTCATCTACTAAAAATTTAAAATACCTATTACATTACATTTGTGGGTTGTCTCTCACATAGCGCCTCATTTTATGTCCTGGCATGACTCAACTCATTATCGCTCATCAACAAAAGTGATAGATTCCTTGTGCTTATCCAGATGATTCACCCAATAATGCTTTACACGTTGTCCATTCACAAGGAACTTCTCCATCTTCTCTTTATTCTACAACTTCACAGCTCCATGAGGTGTCATACACACCACCTCAAAAGTTCCAAACCATTTTGACCGTAATTTTCCCAGAAACAACTTAAGTCATTAGTTATACAACAATACAAGTTTTCCGGGTTCAAATACTCTTTCTTGAATTTTCTTATCATGCCATCTTTTGGTCTTCTCCTTTTATAGTTTGGCATTTTCGTAAGCATGAAGTTTAAACTCCTCAAGCTCGTTCAGATGTAATAACCTTTTCTACCCCACTGCAGTCATCTCAAAGTTCAGCTTCTTCACTACCCAATATGCTTGATGTTCCAAATCCACAGGAAGATAACATGCTTTACCATACACCAAGCCTTATGGAGATGTTCCAATGGGTGTCTTGTAATTTGTTCGATAGGCCCAAAGTGCATCATCTAACTTCTCCGCCCAATCTTTTCTCTGCCCATTCACGGTCTTCTGAAGTATTTACTTAATCACCCGATTTGACACCTCAGCCTGTCCACTAGTTTGGGGATGGTATTCAGTGGAAACCTTATGCCTCACACCATACTTAACAAGAAGATTTTTGAACCAGGTGTTAATGAAATGCATACCTTTATCACTAATTATTGCCCTTGTTGTACCAAATCTAGAAAATATATTCTTCTTCACAAATTTTAGCACCAGTCTTACATCATTTGTTGGACTCGCCATAGGTTTTACCCATTTAGAGACATAGTCAACCGCTATAAAAATGTATACATTATCTTTTGCAGGTGGGAATGGGCCCATGAAAGCGATCCCCCAGACATCAAAGACCTTGACTTCTAAAATATTATTGAGGGGTATCTCATGACGCCTAGATATGGTACCAAACCTTTGACATTAATCATAATTCTTTATGAAAGCAACTGTATCTTTAAACAAAGTAGCCAAAAAAAACCATATTACAGTACTTTTCTCGCTGTTTTCTCTCCCCCATGATGTTTACCATATAGAGATGAGTGGAATTCTTATAGAACTTTAGAAAATTTATCCACTAGGATACACCAACAAATGACTCCATCTGGACCCTTCTTGAAGAGATACAGTTCTTCCAAATGTACCAACGCAAATCATGAAGTAATTTTTTCTTTTGTTATGTGGTGGCATCAGGAGGATACACTTCACAAGCTATCAAGTTCACAATATCCACATACCATGGGAACTCACCTGGATAAACCGACAATAGCTTCTCATGAGGAAACTCTTCCTTAATACTAAGAAAGTCATCCACTATATGGTCTTGATCCTCCATCCATGAAAAGTGGTCTGCAACTAGATTTTCAGCTCCCTTTCTATCTCGCACTTATCGATCAAATTCATGCAATAAAAGAATCCACCTAGTCAGTCGTGGCCTTGCATACTTTTTGTTCACAAGATTCTTAATGGTAGTATGATCAGTATGAACAATGACCTTAGTGCCAACTAAGATCTAAACTTATCAAATGTGTACACCACTGCCAACATCTTTTTCTCTATAACCGTATAATTAACTTGAGCATCATTCAATACTTTACTAGTATAGTAGATGGAGAGAAATAGTTTATCTTTTCTCTTAGCTAAAATCACTCCCACAGCAATGTCACTAGTATCACACATCAACTCAAAAGCTAACTTCCAATCTGGTGCGATCAGAATAGGTGCTTCAGTTAACTTCTTCTTAAGCTTTTCAAAAGCTTTCTTGCAATCATCCCCAAAATTGAACTTGTCTTATTTTTCTAATAATTTACTTATGGGGCTTGAAATTTTTGAGAAACCTTGAATGAATCACCTATAGAACCCTGCATGTCCAAGAAAGCTGTGCACTTCTTTGACTGTGACTGGATTAGGAAACTTTTCAATCACTTCAACCTTTGCGTTGTCAACTTCAAGTCCTTTTCATAAAACTTTATGGCCTAGTACAATTCCTTTCTTAACCATAAAGTGATATTTCTCCTAATTCAGCACCAGGTTTGTTTCTTTGCATTGAGTTAGGACTCTGTCAAGATTTTGCAAAAACTTTTCAAAAGAATTATCATACACAAAGAAATTATCCATGAATACCTCCATGAATTCTTCAACCATATCTGAGAATATCTCCATCATACATCTCTAAAATATAGCAAGTGCATCGAATAAGCTAAAATACATTCGTCTGAATGCATATGTACCATATGGATAAGTAAAAGTGGTCTTCTCTTAGTCTGCCGGTGCTATGCTTATCTGATTGTAGCTCGAGTAACTATCAAGAAAATAATAATACTCTTGCCCCACAATCTATCCAATATTTGGTCAATGAAGGAAATTGGATACTGATCTTTACCAGTCACTTCATTCAATATCTGATAATCAATACAGATCCTCCAATTGGTTATTGTATATGTCGGAATCAACTCGTTATTATCATTGGTCATTACAGTTATTACCCCCTTATTTGGTACATAATACATCGGTCTCACCTATTTGCTATCTGAAATTGGGTAGATAATACCACTATCCAGCAACTTCATCACTTCTTTTAACCACCTTCTTTACCACAGGATTCAGCCTTCATTGTTTCTGCACTCTAGGTCTATAAACCTCTTCCATGAAAATATAGTGCATATAAAATACTGGATTGATTCCTGTAATATCAAACATTTCCTAGCCAATTACCTTCCTTCTTCTCTTTAAAACTACTACAGCTTTCTTTACATGTACATCTGGTAATCATGCAGAAAAAAAATAGGCAAGGTAGCTTGATCACCAAGAAAAATATATTGTAAATTAGGAGAAAGAACCTTAAGCTCTAATTTAGGAGCTTTTTCAACTGACGGCTTGGGCGATGGACCAATTGGCCTATTCAAAGGGCCGAACGACACTTTCTTCATCTCAAATACTGCTAAATTCATAACCTGGACCAATTCCAATGCTTCTATATATCAATACAGATCATGACTCATCAAAGCTCGCTCTAATGGATCATCAAACAATAATAACTGACAATCTAAAGCAAAATAAAAAACTGATATAAATGATAACCCCCCATATATGGCTGGTAGTTTCAATGCTTTGTACACATCAAAAACTTCTACTTTGTCGTGTTCTAACATTGTTATTTTTCTAGCTTCCATATCAATGAGTGACTTTCCTATTGCTAAGAAGGGTCATCCCATAATAAATGGAACAATAGGATCAGCCTCAAAGTCAAGAATCACAAAATCCATAGGGAAAAATAAAGATCCCACTTGCACAAACACATCTTCAATAATCCTATCTGGCCTAGCAAGGGACCTATCTGCTAACTTCAACACAATAGTCATAGGTTTGGGACTCCCAAGACCCATCTTCTAGTACCATGATGTGGGAATGAGATATATGCCAGCTCCCAAGTCACACAATCCACGTGCACAAATAGTCTGTCCAATGGTAATCTGCAAGGTGAAACTACCTGGATCCTTTAACTTTGTGGGCAGTTTATTTTAAATTTTGGATGTGTACTCTTGAGTAAGTGTAACTGTAGTATATTCAGTGAACAAGTTTTTATTGGAAACAATATCCTTTAAGTATTGCATATAGTTTGGCACACTCTACAGAATGTCAACAAGAGAAAGGTTTACTTGAACCTACTTCAGAAGATCTAAGAACTTCTTATAACTTTCTTTCTCTTGATGCTTCCTTTCCCTTTAAGAAAAGGGTAAAGGGCAGTATTTTTTTCATATAAACTTTATCATTTGACTCTTTTTCCTAGACTTCCAACTCTGTATTATCTTTTGAACTATCATCTATAACTACGGGATTATCCTGCTCCTGAACCATCTCCTTAGTTTGTAGCCCACTCCTTGTTGTAACCGTATTTACCTGCTTTGAATTGGCCTCTATATCGCTAGGTAATGCTCCTTTTGTCCTTGTATTTTCTGATCCTATAATTTGCCCCAACTACAACTCTAAATTTTATGTAAAAAATTGTTAACTCTTCAAATCAGCTATAAATTATATCTATTGAGTCTTTATGTATGCTGTAAACTATGCTTGTCAAGCCATAAATAGATTAATTAACTCCTCTACAATGCTATTCTGAGCGGTCGCCTAATTCTTTTGAGCTGACTATGGATTTGCTTGCACTGGCCCCTTGTATTGATTTGCATTCTGTGCCTAATTTCCACCCCATGAGAAATAAGGGTGGTTCATCTAATTGGGATTATAAGTGTTGCCAAAATTCTGTTGACCCTAATAATTTACATTCCCCATGTATTAACAAAACATGTGTCTTCTTTGTGCTCACCACTTTCGCAAGCTTCTCACTATAAATATACATGTTGAACTTCATTTACTGAGGCTGCTAGTTGTGTCACACCTAAATTTAGGTTGTTCAGCTGAGTAGTCATATGGTTTTGCATTACTGTAATCTGTGCCTATAATTTAGTGAATTGATTTACCTCCAATACCCCTGCAACTCTCTTAGGAGCACTCCTTGAGTCTGTATGCTAGCCAGGATTCCCTTAGGAGATTCGATTCAAGAGTGTATAAAATTCTTCATAAGTTTTCTCCAAAGCTTGACCTCCTGCTGCTGAATCCAAGAGAATCTTTGTATTTGACTCAAAGCCTTCTATAAATGTGTGCACTAAGACATCATTCGATTGAAGGTGATGAGGATAAATTTGGATCATACCTTTAAATCTCTCCCAAGCTTGGTAGAGATTTTCTTTATTTTTTTGTTTGAAACTCTAGATCTCACTCATTAATCATGCAGTCTTCTGGGATGGGAAGAATTGAATAAGGAAATTTCAAGCATAATCTTCCTAAGAAGTGATGGAGTATGGTAGTTTAACATGTAAGCACCTCTTTGCTTCCCCATTTAGAGAAAAAGGGAAGAGTGTCAATCTGACATGATTAGCATTCACATATTTAGAAATGTATGTATCACTTATTTCCAAGAAGTTCTTTATGTGCTGTTGCAGATCCTTGTGTGAAAGTCCATGAAATTGCCAAGCAGAATTCAATAGCTGCACTATATTTTTTTTCAATTTCGATCGATCTCCTGGATCAGTCTTCCGAATATTGTTAGTCACGTGGTTCGTAAGTGGGATTGACACCCCACGAATAGGTCTTGTGGCTGGTTGAACATTAACGACAGGAATAGCTAGAGATGGAACATTTCAAACATTTGGATCAACAACATTAGGATCTCTTATTTTATTCATTTGACCCCTTTGAATGAAATGTTGAGCTCTTAGCCTCTGATGAAAAATCAATTCTAGTTTTACAAAAGGCTCTTCCAACTCTTTATCTCTGCCAGTATAGTATTTAGCTAAACTTGCAAAAATTCAGCCACTAAGATCAAGTTGTTACACTTAAACTTATTATCAAAAACCAAAAATTAAAAAAATCACTAATTATACTAGTCCCCGGCAACGGCGCCAAAAACTTATTGCGTCCCAATACACATGCAAGTGTACGTGATCGTCCAAGTAGTGTAAAGACTTGGATAGTCAGAAATCGTTCCCATAAGGACTAATAAACTAGAAATTTAATCAATCTTTAATTTAGGACAATTAGGTATTAAGTTCTTGAGAGTATCAAGATGATTTTAAATTTATGAATAAAAATATAATTATTAAATAGTGAATAACTAGTGCTGACTAGATCAAAGAAAGCAATGGTTGTAATCAGTAATGATGAGGATTCCAAGGTTGAGATATTTTGAACAATCATTCAATTTTCTATTCTTATTATAGTCTAATTGGTTATCGACTTGTTGATTCACAAGGGTTATGCCATGATCTTGGTCTCTAGACCTCAAATCTTCTATCTATTGAACCTTGTAGCTACAACTCCCATATAGATACAATAATTCTTCTATATTCATAAAGTTATCTTCTTGTAATTGAACCAAGCAAGGCTTCTAGGTATATCTCTATGCTAGATGCTAATTCAAACCCCTTATTTTATAAAAGGATAAGAACCTTGCTCGTTAATTTCTTCTTTCTTTCTTATGATGCTACTCTCTAATGCACATAGAAATGTAGATTTATTCTAATGGTGGACACTCATCAAAATAGTAAGCTCAAGAAATTAAGGACAACCCAGATGATAATCCAAAAAGAAACAAAGAATAAGAATATAAAAGAGTAATTATGTTCTTGGCCTCAACCCTAGAATAAGGGTGTTTAGCCACTCATGTTTGAATTCAACATCCAAAATAAGTAATTAATTATACCCAAAATAATTCTTAAAGTAAAGAAGTTCAAACGAAGTATTAAGAATCATAAAAGAAAGAATTTTTGTATTTTTTTACTGCTGTTATGCTTGCCCAAAAAATTGTATTTATGCTCATGTGTTCCTTTTATACTAGGGAAAATTTCCCAAGATTTGTACTATTGATGAGACACATTACAAATTGCGTTGTATCACCCAACTCGCCGCATCCTTATCGTGTTGTTCCACTGGAATTCCACTTCCAAAATTAGGCTAAATCTATTTTTCTACCACACGACGTGACGTGCTGACATTGCATCATTTCGCTAGAAGTTGCTCTGGAAGTTGCTCCTCAATATTCAATTGGGTTAAAAACTAAGGCATCAACACGGCGCGTTTATATTGTATTGATGCACTAGAATTTAAACATGGAATTCCTGCTAACTCAGAAAATCACGCATCGATGCAACATATTGACATCGCATCGATGCACTAGAAATTGTTCTTCAAATTTTTTCTAAGGAACGTAATGTTATCAATTAACACGATGAATTGAGAGCACGTCGCGTCCATAGGAAATCAACCCTTTTTTTCTAATCACATCTGTTAGCTATGAAACATAATTTAACAAGCAATTCATCATGTTTAACATACTTTTTATTCTCGAAATAAGTCCAAAATAGGAAATAGTGGTGTTTGGATATATAAATATGCCCAAGATCAGGTTGAAACAACAAACATTATGTGTGTTCTGAAATTTGGTCAACTATTTTGCAATAATTAAAATCTTGCCTTTCACTTGATAGACTGAAGTCGAGTTTCAATTCGATCGTTTACAAGTTGTTTATTAGACTTATGTTAATTAAATGATCTTCTTATGTAAGCATGTTGTTTTAGATCATGTTTGGCTGGAGTGAATGTTGTTCAAATAACTTCTGTCCATGAGGAAATGCTTAATGGACATCTCTGTTCGATAATATTCTATGAATAAATCTATTTTTTTCCTTATGTTCTTGAAATCCTGGAACCTCTTCCTTTTTTTCTTTGATTTAATGTAATAAGAAATATCTGGTTGTTTTTTTTCTTAATTTAAGAG
>JAPEIP010000011.1:90965777-90991048 GCA_026120095.1 Capsicum chinense | reverse complement strand
AGCCGGCCTATTAATAGGCTTTGGAAATATAGCAAAATGTTCATTAGTATATTCTGTAACCAAACCAATTTTTGTTTACCCTTTAAACTGTTTGTCTCTTTTCCTAGCCCTATTTTTCTTCTTTGCCTCTTTCTTTTCCTGTTAATCTTTCTTTATCTGAAGTTCTTCCTTCTTCTTTTTAGTCATAGAGTCCAACCCTATAATCTAAGCATAAGAAGAAGAAGACAACTTATCGTTCCTTTTTCTGGATTAAATTATCAAATTCAACAACATTCCCAATATGGGTTACTGGTACCTACATATCTTTCTCACCACTAGTAACCATATCATCAGGAATATGGTGTTTGACCCCACTCTTTTTTCTACTTATATGGTCAGTGTTTCTAATGACAATATTAGTAGATGGACCTACAATTTTTTCTCTCACACCTTGCACTCTAAATGAATTTAACAGACTTAGCCTCACATGATTTGGGTTTACAAGAAGGTGTTTTATACCCTTTACACGTCCTCCAAATTCATGCACAGCACCAGCCACACAAGCATTGGGATCATAGGGACAAGGATAAACAAAATTAGTACTTGAATCACTGCTTTCCTGATTATTCCATACAATTCCATTAGTATTCATATTTGCCATTTTTCTAGCTTGTTCATGTTGTTTCTGAACACTCATATCCTCATTTTGAAAGGCGTGTGGATTTTTGGGTTTGAATTTTTTTTTGGTGTTTCTGCTGATTCTTTTGTTGCTGTTGATGGTTTTTATTTTTTCTTTTCCATTGAGTCTTCCACTAATTTTGCTTTCGCACTTGGTCTTTTTCTTTTTCTCTTTCTTGACCTGCACTTGGTTGAGTCACAAATTTCTATTGTTTCTGTGGTGGTGGTAATTCTTTGATGTTGTCCTTATTGAGAACTCTTTTAGATTCAGAATTCTCTCCTTGCTCTTTCCTTCTCTTAAATTCATCATCTCTTCTGTTAATTGTACAAGTCAAATTGTTATTCCATTGATGCTTACAGTAAGAACAAAACTTAGGAACCCCTTTATAATGCACTTATTGCCACCTTCCATCACTATTTTCACCTTTATCATAGCTCAACCACACATGATTTGGTCTAGTTTTGTAAGGTCAAGCTGGATTTTGACATTAGCCATACTTTACCTAGTTTTTTTATATGTAACCAAGTCCAAGAACAAAGCTTTACCAATGGGTGACATTAGAGAAGCGATGACTTCTATACATTAACAATGCCAAGGAAGTTTTAGAAGTATTTCTCATACTTATGCCAACATTGTTTTGTTATCTGATTTAAAATTTGGGGTCCAAATGTGGATCCTCATAAGTTGACCTTCTATGTACATTCTCTCTTTTGTCCACACCGTGGTGTGATCATATTCATTGTCAAAATCAATATACAAATGTTTTGAGCTAAAGTAAAAAAGTTTCACACCTTTCTATGCTCCGTTTGCAGCAAGAATTCTTTTTGTATCACCTCCATCTTTGGGACGGTATTCGTAAATTTACCAATGACATTAAATTTACACCTTTGAGCCAACTTCTCTAAAAACTGACTCGGTTTAAAAACAACATTTAGTTGTGCTGGTTTTGTAGTTTTTCTAGATGAGTGTATCTCAATAGGAGTGGATTTTACTGCTTCTTGAGCTCCCAATTTGGTTATCAAAGAATGAGAGATTAATGGCGTAGGTGGGTCTGGTATTTTAGGTATTTTTAGCAAAAATGGGGGGTTTCTTAGGATTCTCTTTGACTGGATTAGCATCAAAATATTTGGGATCATGGAATTTTGAATATTGGATTTTGGATTATTTACTGGGGATTTAAATTAGCCAAAGTTATTAGAAATTTCCATCAGTTTAGAATTTGGAATGTAAGGTTTCGGTTTGGAATTAGTAGCTGCATTTTCTGGCTAGTTGTTTTTTGGATTTGGAACTATTTTTGGTTTATTTTTTTGTTGAAAATCATCAGCAGTATATCCCACAAAATTTTCAATATGAACACCTTAAAACTCACTACTAACACCATGCACTATACTATGTATTTCACCATTACCACCAATCGCAACACCAGTAGGAGGATTTACAACACCTCCAAGAGATTTAAGAAGTAATAACTCACATTTAGATTACTCAATTGAATGTACAAAATCATCATCACCATCCAAACCATTTAATTCATCGAAATGCAAATTGGTTGAATTCTGTAAGTAATTTGAAGGGGAATTTGATGGAAAATCACTAGAATATTTTGAATCAATTCATCTTGCCAATTTTGGGTTTACCCAATCAGAGCCCCATACTGGAAAATTGCGCATTTAAAACCCTAGTTTTAAAATTAGAAAAATTATGGTTGGATATTTTATGGAATTTGATGAATTCGTGTTGATAACCTAATTTCCCATTGAATTTTGTTGGGAATTTTGAATTTGCAGCTCTGACGCAATGGCACCGTTGTAGTTGGAAATTACCACTGGTGGCGCATCAAATAATCAAAAATTTATGGCATTTAATTTATTGGAATTTGGGGGGGTGGGGTTTGGTAGGTTTTGTTTTCTGTGGGGAGACGACTCTCTCGGGGTGGTTCATTTTTTATTTGCCGCTAAGTACCGGCAGCACCAACACTACCAGATTTCCCCTCAGGCAGCATATCCTTCAAACATAAATTGGGATCAATTGGAGCAGTATAATTTTGGGGTTTTTAGTGGGGTAGGCTCGCTGTGAAGTGGTCTGTCTCTTAGCATTGGTCCGCCGCCACCAAACTTGTCGGAGCTTCGACACCAGCGGCTAATAGTGAGAAAATCACAATTTGACCCTCATTTTGAGCCAAATTTTTTGGTGATGAGAAATCATTTGCTTGCGAACAAAACCCCTTATTTTTTCCATCTCCAATACCACTGTAAAATTTTTAAATCGCCATGATTTTCTCCTTCGATATTCTCAAATTTCCAATCTCGGAACAAGAGTTTTTGGTATAGTGAGGAATTTTTGGAATCGCTATCTGGTCCCTCTTAGCAAATCCTTATCCTTGTTGCTCCATAAATGCTAGCATGGCTTCTCATTGCTTTGTGAATAGAGCTTCAAGTACAACATTCATCTGGTTGTTTGTTAAAGCATGTAGCTTTGGGGTTTTATTTTGGACTTCTTGGAATATGAGTTGTTTAGTTAGTAAGGTTTTGTAGTATCATGTCTAATACTTATGAATTTGTCCTAGTAAATCGATAATTGTAGAAGACTCACTCCTTTGTATTCCACTGCTAGTACTTTTGACTGTCATACCGGTAAAGTCAATCATGATAGTAATTTTTTCTTTTGTTAGTCCTAACTATAGTGTTTACCCCCATTATGTTTATCTTCTTGAGGTAAAGTTCTAGATTGACTCATATAGCTCTGAGCTTCCCTTTCTCATTTATGATATCTTCGATGCATAATTTGTTCCTATGTAAATACTGACTGAAATGTTTCCCAAATATTTTTCTCTTCTATAATAAGACAAAGTTCCTAGTGGATGAGAAAAAAGCTAATTAATAAATGCATGTCAGGTAGTAATAATGGAAAGTTGAGTTTGAATTTTATGGCTTTCAACTTACTGCTCCAACTACAAAAAAATTCTTGGGGTACCTGTAATTAGTAATATTTGCAAATTTTATCATGTAACTTGTAAGAGTAGGCTCCTTATATGTGCCATTGTCTATTATTTTTAGGAGATTTGTTCAAGCATCACAGGCTTCTTATGAGGTAGATGAGATAAGCATTCTTCTTTTGGTTTGAGTCCTAGAAAATAAAGTTAATATGAAAAAGTAATTTACTCCAACCTACAGGTTCTCTCTGTTGATCTGGAATTCATGGCAAACTATTTAGCAGAGCTAACACTGGTTGAATATGATTTTCTTAAGTTTTTATAGCTGTTACTGCTACATCAGCTATATTTCTTTCCACATGGACACTTGATCAATCTAACAACACATTGGTGTGCAACTTTTTTTGCTTCTTTATCCTGTCATCTTTTTTCCAATTGAATGCAACCACGAAATAACTCTCAAAATGGCTTGTAGAATCTAACTTTGGAGCACTACATTGGATATAAGGTGTTAGAGATGAAAACTACAATTCGTTTACTTCAAGATTTATAGATGAAGACCAGTGGAAGCACCCTGAATGCTATCCGTGAAAAGTATAGAAAACCAAAGGTAAGAAAGTGTATTGCAATTTTGCGTCCATCGACATGTATCAACTATTTATCATTTTACTCGGTATAATGAAGCTTTCATTTATATTGACAGTTCAAGTCCGTGGCTACTTTATCATCTCCAAAACTAGTCTAATCACTATTCTAGGAAATGCTGATTGTAAGTTTGGTTGGCCGATTCATGTTCGGCAGATCCATTATCACTTTTTCATGCGGAAGGACATTACTTTTTAACCTACAATAATTTATCCTTCCACAAAAGGGATTTATTCTTTTGTTCAACCCTCTTTTAAATTTTAACCACTGTGTATTGTCCTATCATGTTTGGTCACTAGCTGACAAAAGGAGATACAAAAACATGGAGATTTTGGTTAAGTGGATTCCATAAGTTAAAGAAATGGCAATATGTAAGAAGTAACTTATAAACACCTGGTTAGATACTTGCTATCGTGTATTTATAGTTGTTTGGAAACTCCTATTGATAAATGGTTCCAACTTTAACATTTCTACTCTTTAAGTTTAATGAATCATTGTACATACGAAACTAAATAAGAGCTAATAAAGTTTACCAATTTACATAACTTCCTATGCTTCCGATTTTAGTAAGTTATATTTATTGAGATGTTGGGTAGGTACTTATGGGGTAATTTCAGGGTGGGGTGGGGTTAAAAATTTGCTAGCAGACGTTGTTTACAATGCATCAAATTTACTATGGTGAAGTCATAAAACTGTATATTTGACAATTTTAAAAAATATTGCTATACTTCCAAAGTGTGGGTAAAACATGCTTACACTTTACAAGTGTTGTCATAGAGGATGTATAAAAGGCTATGTTTTTGAAGTATGGCTAGTAATAAAGAAAAGTCCAAATTTTTTAATTGTTGTTATAGAGGTGCTACAAAAGGCTACACTTGTGAAGAGTGCCAAATAGTCAAAAAAAGAAATATTTTTTAAGTGTTGTTATAAAGCTGCTACAAAAGGCTACACTTGTGAAGCGTGCCCAATAGTAAAATAAAGGCAATACTTGTAAGTGTAGCTTTATCAAATAAAAGTGTTGCCAATGATAAGATACAAAGAGTGGCCTTTATACCTTAATGGCCAGGCTTTTTAAGTGTAGCTGATATGGAAACACTTTAAAAGCATGGCATTTGATCAAATATTACGCCTTTTTAGGACACCCCCAAAAAGTGTTTCCTAAAGTCCAAAAGTGTAGCCTTTGATCAAAGACCATACTTTCTTCTATTTTAGGCAACACTTTACAAGACTGGAATAGAACTAAAATATTATAGTGCCAATGCATGACTAGGAGTTGGCTACAGTTATGTTTGTGTTGGAGTTTTGGCTGCAGTACTTTCATGGATTCCTATATGATATTTTCTTCGATCATTGTAGCCTTTAGTACATATTCATATAGTGAGATCTTAATATGAGATATCATTTACGGCTTGAGTTAACTAAGCACTATTAATCTCACTATTCTTTATCATTCTAGAAAAGTAATGTAGTACTGGATGCCTTTAGCTAGAAGGCGGCAAGTATAGGGAGTTTGGCTCAACTTTGTGAAAGGAGTGACCTTTGGTCTTAGAGGTTCAGCACTTAGATAATAAATTAGTTAGGCTTGATATTTTGCTACTTATATATTTTAAGGCATTTTTAGGCTAGGTCATCTTTGATAGTGTAGATTCAAAGAAGATTATAGATTAAGGGTAATGAGGTTAGTTAAGAAAGTGAATCTTAGTCCTAGGTTTATTTGCCCATTCGAGATCATTGACAGGTATGGAGATAAGGCGTATAGGCTAT
Organism: Capsicum chinense; assembly: GCA_026120095.1. Classification (NCBI taxonomy): domain Eukaryota; kingdom Viridiplantae; phylum Streptophyta; class Magnoliopsida; order Solanales; family Solanaceae; genus Capsicum; species Capsicum chinense. Next base: position 90,985,049 of record JAPEIP010000011.1, on the reverse strand, counting down.
CTGTGCCTCTATATATATTATTTGTTCATGTAGAATTCTATGTTTCTATGTTATAGAGATACCGCCCAGATGATGCTTATGTGATCTAAAGAGATTACGTTGTATTAGACCATGATTTATCCTTCAAGGAGGAGCCCATTACAATCCTAGACAAGAAGAGTAGAAGTTTAGGTTTAAGCATATTAATTTAGTTAAGGTCCAGTAGAGACATTGTGTGATTGAGGAATGTATACACGAGGTTGAACCAATGAGGCATAGGTACCCTTGTCTTTTTACTGTTCTGGTCCTTTAATTACTTTTTTATTTGAGGATGAATTGTATTTTAGTGTTGAATAATGTGACAACCATAGTTTTGATTTTTATATTTTGTTTTGTAGGTTTTCCCCTTTCTTTTTGTTACCATATTCTATTTATGAGTTATGGGTTATTTGGCACAGTCCTAGATGCATTTAGGAGTGACTTGAGTAAGTTTGATGTCCTTAGAAACTTTTGAGATAACAAGTTTTATTTTGGTCAATATTTTGTGATTTGAGCATTGATAGTGATTTGGTTTATTCAATTAGAACTGGAATGTTGATCTGAGTTAGTAGCATATTTAGCTCAAGCTCCAATCCCTTATATTATGTTTTGACCTTTTTAGATGAACATTAGTAAAATAAGCTTAAAAGGGGTCCTAGGGGCCAATTCATTGTAAATGATCTTTTTTCATAAATTTAATGGTTCTATTAAGTTCGAAAGATCAGAATATCTTATTAGAATAATTAGTTTATTATTGTGGTGTTCCGAACAAATCTTGAGGATTTAATCAGGAATATTTTACAACTAAATTGTTGTTTTTGGTGTAGCGATAAATCCTTATTTCCATTTATGAGCCGCTGGACGTGTTTGTGGAGAAACAAAATACTCTTTTTTGAAAATGCATTAGGGAGACTACATTTGCTAAAAGGTTTTCGTCTTATTTGGGATTGGGTTCGAGTTGGTCATCCATTGCATAGGCGATAGACTGGCAATGATTGTAATAGTTATGGTTTGGGTCAGTTTGCAAATACAACCAGTCTAAAGGGTATTTTGTACCTGGACAGTTTATAAATTTTTCTTAATAGAAAGCCCTTTTTCACTATAATTAGACTTTGGGTGCTCGAATTTTAATGATATTAAAGGAATTTTCTGCAACCTTTCATGGGTAATATCTAAACTCCTATTTTCATCATTTCCCATTGATTTCATCTTCAAAACAATGATGTGCTGGCTAATGGCAACACAATATGTGCTTTTAACTAAGGATAATTGTAAGTTTCAAGTAACTGTTGGTGTTTTGGATGTCTTTTGTGTTCAATTTGGAGTAAATTGAGCTAAATAAAAAAAGAGCCATGACTGTGCTGAAATAAACCATGAAGGCTCTATTGACTGACCATTAAGCAGGTGATGAATCAGTTTTCCAATATTTGTGGTTAATAAGAATGAGTGTGAAATCAAAGTCAGGTGATGACTTAGCTGATGGTCCATTAGGATCTTAATAAACTATCACCCTCTCTATTTTGCCTAAATAGAATAATAAAGAAATTAGAGTGAAGTGACATCTCTGTCAAGACCTTGGCGAACCATCAATTAACTCGCAAGGCTTAAACAGATTGTAGACTCCAGTGGATCTGAGTGATGGTTGATTCGACAAAACTTGACTAAGCTAGCGTATCGCCAAAAGGCCCGTCAAGATAGAAACGGTTGCCTAGATTTGAACTTTGAATTTCCACATTTTTTATAGAATAGGAATAGTTGATACTTTGGATATTTGTGTAATGTATTTTATCAGGAGAATCAACATTCTTAAGGTCAAGAACATTATGAATCAATATTTTTATCGTCAAGGATTGAAAAATTGAATTTCTTCTTTGTAAGGTTTCCTCTTTACATTATGAAAAATATTTCTCTTATTTTTTCCATTACCATGAGTGGCTAAAAATCCTATTACTAGGGTTGGGGAATTGGTGGAAACTCACTTCTAGTTTGAATTACATGTAGAATTATATTGCTTGTTCCTTCACTTAAACTATTTTCTAATTATTGCAAACATTAGAAAAATCACTAAGTTTAACCTGCTTGAACAAAGGATTTAAAAATAGGAAAAGAATTTGGTAGCAAGTATTAGGAGTTTCAAAACCTCTATCTAGAGATTAATAATTTTGAGAGATTAACCACTTGAGGCTCAAATCAAGTTATAATTGCATTACTTTAAGTTTGAAAGAATTAAAGTGAAAATCATATATTTTAGGTTGGAAAACACATCTTTGAACATTTGAACTTGTTTACTTTATAATCACCTGTGTTGATAAAAATTCATCTTTTACTTAATCCAAAAGTGATTTGAAGCCAAGGTGAGTACAATCCTATCCTATTTTCTCTTCTTTCCATTGATTATACTTCACAAATTTAACCATCATAACTTTCCGTAATCAAAACTGTTCTACAAATTTTCAATACAATGAAATCATCGACTAATAGTTATTTAAAATACATATAATTTATGTAGCACGTATCCCTATGGGATTTGACATCAACCTTTATTATGTTCTATATTTGAGAACGATGTCTTACACTTTCTCAAGGAAGCTGTAGTTTGGGTCTACAAAATTTTGGTGCCATTTCCAGGGAATATGATTGTGAATCAAGTGTATATGGTTTTTTGACTTTTAAGTCCCATCTTCTAATTTTCCTTTCTGTTGTTTTTATATTTGTAGGCTACTATTTGTGCATGTTAAGTACTCATCGTTCGGGTGAACCATTTTTTCCTTATGAACCAAAACTCAATAGAATATTGGGAATAAATATAGATATGTAACAAGTAGCAGAAAGAGTGGCTACTCTTGCCTCTACCCAACTAAATCAATAAAAGACAGACTCACCCGTTGTGTGAAAAACAATGAAGATCTAGGTGATGATGAGTTGGTTGATCTCATTAATAATGTTGCTCCAGCAAATCAAAATCTATGACTAAGAGGCAGAGGGCACTAATAGCCTATGATGAATTTTAGCTTCAGTGACGATGATGATAATGATGATTTAGATAGGGCTGGTGCTACTGGAGAAATTGAACTACCTTCTCTAGCTTCTGGGATGACGTTTAATATCACTTTCGAGATTCAATTTCTTAACCTAAAGGGTTAATTTTGTAGATTCCTGGTGATGATCTAAATATGTATTTGGTTAATTACATTAACATATACATATTTTTTTTATTATTCAGGAGTTAGCCAAAATGCAATTTGGTTAAGGTTATTTCTGTTGTATCTACTTGGGGAGTAAACTCTATGGTTAACTGATATGACACTTGATTCTATAAAAACTAGATGCAATTGAAATTAGCTTTTCTAGAAAGGTTCTTTCAGCCTTCAAGGATACTACAATTGATGGACGAGCTAAGTAACTTCAGGTAGCTTCCAAATAAGGCATCTCATGAAATATGGCTTAAGTTTAAGAAGAAGCTGACCCAATGTCCCAATCACAAAATGACTGACAAACACTTGACAAAAACATTCTATAGGTCATTGAACTAAAACAACAAGCCATTGGTTGACAATGCAGCAGGATGTTCTTTCATGGCACATGCTTCCGCAGATACAACTGTAATACTTAACAGATTGACCAAAACCAGTAAATCTTAGCATGGCATGGATTCTAAGGTAGTAAGAAGTACCTAGATAGTGGGTATGTCGACCTAACAACACCGCAATGAAGAACAATGTGATAAGGATATGACAAATATGAAAACTCAGATGGATTTTCTAACAAAACACTTGTAAACTAGTGGTGTCGAGAAGTTCAGGGAAATTGGTTCACATAGCAGAGTAGTTGATTTAGATTTACAGAAAGAAGAAAACTATTTGAATAACCAGGGTATTTCTTGGCCAATGGCCAAGAAAACAAAGCCCAAAACTATCAAAGACATAAGTATTATGACAAAGCTGTTTATAGAGATGATGAGCAAGGTATTTAGAAGAACAAAGGAAACAAAAGTAGGTTGTATGTACTAGCGAGTCGTGATAATATTGCTAATGATCAAGGAAGTTTCCCATAGAGGCTATGATCACTAAGTTTCGAGATGGGGTGGAATCTACTGATGTGGGTGTCATGGAAATAAAAAGTGACTTAACTACAACAAGTCAATTAGTCAATTCTTATTCCACTTCTTTCATGAAGTTGACACATTGTAGCATTTAATCAGCAAAAAAGTATTGGAACTGTAATGACCTAATTTCTTAGGTCATGATGGAATTCACAATCACCCACCAGTAAGTAGGCAAACCTGTACTCCGGAACAGCTAGTAATGGACTACCAAGATAAATGAATAAAGATAGTGGAATAATTATTATAAAAGACAAATATGAAAAAATCTCAAAGCCTTGTGGAATTAGTAGAAGAGCATCTAATATAACAAGAATACAAAGAGAATTTCTAAATGAATTTGTTGATGTAACCTATCTCTGAATACCACTTAGAGATTAGTTTAATCTATAAGAGGGACAATAGTGATACTTTTAATGCTAGGAGATCACCGTAAATCTCTGATCTGTAGCTGCTCAACACAAGTCATACAATAACGGCGATAACTCATACTATGATTTGTTCGCTGCAAAGGGTAGTATGAGTACCAAACATGTGGTACTTAGTAGGAAACTGCTGACTGAGCTCCAAAAATAATGCAAATATAGATAACATGCAAGCAGGAATGTAAACTACAACGTGAATATCTAGGAAGCTAACATAATCAAAATAGAGAGGCAATCAAGATGAACGCTAACACAATCAAAATAGAGAAGAAATCAAGATGAACTATTCTAACCTAGCCATACTCAAGAACTAAAGCACCATACCGTATATCACTGGTCAATATACAAATAAAGAAGAAAAGAAGGATATATAGTAGTATACAAGACCAAAGGGTACATATACAGTATGAAGAAACAAGGGAAGAGAGAGATATACGGTAATATCAAAGAGAGATATATGTATATACATATAGGTATATAAGGCTAAGTCAAAGGGGTATAAACTAAAGTAGTCAATCTTGCACATCACGACATCCTATTCAAGTAGGAACAAATATTGGCATAAATGGGGTCCCTAATTCAAATGTCTAAACATATGATAATTATCCATGATAAAATAACTGTAACAAAAAGGAATCAGAATCATACCTCGAATCCCATTATCAGTCCATAATTAGCATACCAGGAACTAACCATAATAATAATAATAATAAAGTAAATGGCTAGTTCGGATAGATAATACTTAAATCAGACCTTACTACCCAAAAGGCCTAGTCAGCATATAACACACAACAAATAATACTCATAGCTTATACCTTGTAACCCCTTATAAACTTAGATGGTATAAGGACCAACCAACAATCCAATGATAGAAAATGCGCATATAGGAATGAATACACACCAAATCAATAATTCCACAACCAATCTAAGTGCCATAGATTAACCCAATGTATATGCCTACTCTAGCTCAATGCCTAACAAATACAGTACCTACGGCGACCTCTGTTCTCCAACATGATGGCTCAGGGACAAAGCAGCCTCAAGGGGGTTCGGGAGTACCCTATATACCCCAACCTGGTCCCTATCCAGGATTTTAAATAATCATCATCATCATCACTTTACTTTGTACTAGAGAGATGTATATATTATAAATGCATGAACTTGAACCATGGCAAAAAAAGTGTAACTCTGTAAATCTATTAACTGGGGTCACCTCCAGGACTAAATTATTTTAAAAGTTAAGAAAGGGTCAAAATCTCTCGCAATTGAAGTAAATAGTAGTGAATAAATCCTTGACCAAAATCTATCTCATACAGATTTCTAATATCATTTTTAGTGTCAATAGCTCATAAATCATTCAATAAAGTGGTACAATTCCCATTGTTAAATTTTCCACTTAAAAAGTTAAAAGTAGAAATAAAATGCATTTTAGGAAAACAACAGTAAAACCAAGATTTAGTTGCAATCGTTCAATTAGATAAGCATGAAGGTACCAAATTTATGTAAGGCTACCACCAGTATCCAAATTATACATTTATAAGCAATTAAAAGTCCATAGATTATGGCTACGTCCTTTACAAGGATAGATCACTAACCCGGAATCCATCTAATATCATGATCATATCCTTGGACTAAATAGTATATATCCAGCATAACTATGCTACCATAATCTGGGAAACCATGATAATCTATCGAGTCATGTAGTAAACCTTATCATAAAGGGTCATTATCCTCAACTATGATGAACATCCTAGTAACCTAGGGGAATGGAATCCAATAACCATAGCAGAATTTCATCTTAAGGATTGATTCACCCTTCTATCCCAAAACTTCTAAATCAGGCCATGTCAAGAAAATCTACCCATAATAACATACTAAAATTCTTACCTAACATGAAATATATATAATATACTATCTCATTAAGAAGAGAAGAAAGAAGCCTACCTTCAAGACAAATCAAAAATCCTTGAATCACGCACAAATTATTCATCTTTGCTCCATGATCCTACAATGCTGCTATGATATCAAAATAGTAATCTACATATCATAGGGAGTAAAATGAGACCCATATTACATTATAAGGGGTTGGATAAAAATTTAGGTCAAGAAATAGCTCACAAAAAAATCCTAAATTGGATAAATTACAAGGTTCCTCTAAAGAAAAGGAATGTGTTCTTGAAAGTGGGGCATAAATGGTGAAATGGGGCCAAAATCAGCCCCTAAATTTTAGGGATGTTAGGACATAATTTCTAAGAAGTTATCATGAAATAGGATGGAAAAATTAATGGGAAATTACCAAAAGTGTTAGGCTATCTTTCCTTAGCTTCAATTGATGATTTCCCACTTTTTGTTCTCTTTAAGTAGTCAAATTGGTATGAAGATATTGAAAGAAATGGTGGCAAATCAGGTGGGTAAATGGGATTAAAATCCTTGAGGTGCCGTTAAAGCGGTCAACTTGGAGCTAAAGTATTTGTCGCTAAAGCGGTATGGAAGCTTGGCTTGGGCATCGCTAAAACAACCCCTATGGTTCTAAAGCAGGGTCCACTTAAGTGGCCTCCTTGAAACTAAAGTGGACCTCAGCCAATAGGCTAAGGTTGCTTAAGTATCTCATAGGAGCTAAAGCACTGGCTAATAAAGTGGCTCCATGAGTGCTAAAGCGGTCATATCAGGTACCAGGTAGCAGACTTCTATCGGGTGGTCATGATTTGTTTGGAACCCCATGAATCTAAATAAACTATGATATCATACAAAATTTGACGTTCTGGGCTCAATGAAACCATCAAAACTTTTATTCGAGATTATTTTGACTAAGTGTGGGGCCCACCCTATAGTTTTATTTTCATATAATTGCCAAAGAGCCAAAAAATATGTTTGAATGCCCCGGGACCTGAACCAACGGCCCTCTAGCCTCAAATCAACACTACAGAGCTGATGGTACCATTAGAATTCTCATATGATGGCATATACTAGGTATTTTGGTTTGATACCAAATCCTAAACAGTAAAAACTCAAAAATAGGAAAATAAGAATAAAACAAATGAGAACCGACTGTTTTGGCATGATATAAATGACTTGTAGCCATTTTGGGAAAGCTCAAAACACTGAAACTACACATAAATTTAGAAAAAGAAATAAGTCATTATAATAGCCACTTCGAAAAGGAATTTTGTACTTAAAAGTTAAATGGTAGAAAGATCCCAAAAGATCAAAAGGATGAGGAACTGGGCCAGCATGCTCTGAGCAAGAATCCCCAGATAATCTCTAAGAAGAAACAACGGTCCCAAGGGATTATGCTATAGTTATCCCTTTTTCAACCAACTTATCTTATTCCCTTCTCAAACAATCAAACTCAACCTTCACCACCAACTAACCTCTATCAAAATTGAGCAAGGCTGATGTACATGGATTGAAAACACAACACGCTAATACAACACCGATACTTGCACAGCAAAGCAAAAATCCATCCAATCCAAAGGAAAACAAAGGCATGCATCATATGACTAACTCAAAAATTAAAATAGAACCTTCTTTTGACTTCCTGTCATTACTCGAACTAGGGCCTAATTTTAATGGATATCACAAGCCCACTGTGAGCTAGATACCACCTGTCTGGTCTAACATCTAGAACATAATAAAAGAAAACAATAGAAGTCAACCAAATAGTAATAAGAAGGATACATAATGAATTGTAAACTCTATGAATTAAAATGGATATCTAACCCACACTTGTCCATAAAAGACTCTAAAACCAGAAATGCATAATTGGTCAGGACATGCCCCCAACCATGACAAAAAGAAAACCCAATAAAAGTACTAAGACATATAATAAATTGATTAAATGACCAGGCCTTTCGAAAGATAAAGGCTCACTACTTCACAGAAGATCCACAGAAATACTTAATCACCAAATACTACATAGAAGCAAAGAAAACCCTTTGAACCCTACATCATAAAAAGATGTAGCTTCCAGGGATGGTAAATAGGATAAGAACTAACATGTAACTAAGGGAAAGTTATAAAGTAATTCCAATGCCAAAAACCAGACAAAAACCATATGTACATATCATATGTACATATATAGGATGCTAGGAAAGAGACAAGGTCATGAAAATTAGAGTTTAAATCATTAACCTGAACTATGTAGCTCTCTCCATCCTAAAGGAATGGGTTTAGCTTCGCCTACTAAAAGGGCCCCAGTGTGTATTAGCATTATGAACCAAAAAATTGATAGAAGGGATAAAGACACCAAGGTACTAGCCATCCTAAATTATAATGTGTTAACCAAGAATATGGTGATATAGACCCCTATGCTGGCAATCATAATTTCCAGTGTTAGTCCTCTTGGAACTACACCCTCACAGTGAGCTACACAATTCTCTTTAAGCCCAATTTAAAATAATTTGCACATAACCCCAATCATTAACCTAGGAGTCTTATGTTAAGGAATTTACCACTTGGTAACATCATACCAATTATGCTTAGAAGCTCATATAATCATGTCGAGCCAATCCATGTATCCATTTTACTCCCAAGTACCACTTTAAAATCCAAACCATGGCCACCAAGAAGCTTTCAAGTCTATTTTAACCAATTATCCCTTAATGCAATGCAATGGGTTCATAAATAAGTTAAATTATGCAATTATTTATGTTCAAAAATCAAATTCATAAAGTAGATTTGGGTTAATTACATTACCAAGCCAAAACATCATCAACCAGAAGAAACCCATGTTCCCTATTCCAATTTCCATAACAATGCACCCATTCAGCCCTAAAAACCATAAATGTAAAACATAAATCATCAATTTAAAACATGGGAAAAGTAATTCAAATAATACCAATCAAAACGTCACAACCTAATTTCAAACCTACAAGTTAAAATCACATGGATATCTAATTAATTAAGGCCATAATGTTAAATTCAAGTTAGGGAAAGAGATACAACATAAAATACATAACTAATTAAAAATGATTTGAATTTTGGAGCCTCGATAATAAATTCACTGTAAAACCCTTGAATGTTCTTTGGTACTGAGTTTGAGAGAGAAAGAGAATGACTTGATCCTTGAAAACCAAAGGGAATAGGGTTATTTTATGTGTAAATATCGTACAATGGGTAAAAGGATCAAAAACCACTAACCCTAAGTGTAAAAAATTGGGCATTTTCAACATAGCAGCGTCGCATGACAATATTGCAGAGGCTAGCCTTAGTTCCACACATTTGTCGCAGAGGTTATCTTACGTGATACGCCAATATCACATATCCATACTATCCCCGGGTCCTAAAATGACCCCAAACCCCTTCCCAAAATTCATAAAATTTCCCAAAAAGCCCTTTTAATATCCTTAACAATAATTCAAGTCAAAAATTGACTTTACAAATATAGAAGGGTCAAAAATATAATCGTCAAAGTTTTATGGGGTCTTACATTATCCCTCCCCCCTTATGATCATTTATCCCCGAATGAGGAGTTAGGCCATTTATAACAACATAATAGTAAGAATACATTCAAATCAAATAAAAAATATGAAAGGAAATAAAATTCATACCTCAAGCACTCTCGTCCAACACGGGGAACAAGAACGGGTACTTGGTCTTCATATCTTCAACAACATATCATGTAACGTCTTTAACCTTTTGATTTCTCCAAAGGACTTTCACCAAGGCTACATCCTTTGTCCTCGGTTTATGAACTTTCCTATCTATTATCTGAATCGTAACCTCCGCATAAGGCAAGGAATCCGTAATACTAACATCCTCAACCGACACTATCCAAGAAGGATCACCCACACACTTTTTCATCATAGGCATATGGAGAACAGGGTGAATAGAAACCAAACTTGCTGGTAACTATAACTTATAATTAACATTCCTAACTCTACTTACAATCTGGTATGGATTATCATAGCGAGGATTGAGCTTTCCCTTCTTTCCAAAACTCATGACTTCTTTCATAGGAAAAACCTTCAATAATACCCAATCTCTAATCTTAAACTCCAACTCCTTTCGCGTCACATCCACATAAGACTTTTGACGACTTTGAATAGTCTTAAGCCTTTATTTAATCACCTTCACCTTCTCCATGGCCTTGTGAACAAAGTCAGGAGCAAACAACCTAGTCTCACCTACCTCAAATAACCCCATAGGGGGGCCTATACCTTCTACCATAGAGAGCCCCAAAAAGAGACATTTGTATACTAGAATAATAACTAATATTGTAAGCAAACTTAATAAGAGATAAATGTTCAACCCAACTACCCTGAAAGTCAATCACACATACTATTAGTATATCCTCAAGGGTCTAAATAGTCTATTTTACTTGTCCATCAGTTTGTGGGTGGAAAGCAGTGCTAAAGTTCACCTGAGTAGCCAGACCTTTCTAAAACAAATGGAAAAAGTTAGCTAAAAATTGCATACCCCAGTCTGAAATGATGGAACTCCATGAAACTTGACTCTCTCTTGAATGAACAACTTGGCATAATATTCTCCTGAGTATTTTGTCCTCATAGGCAAGAAGTGAGAAGACTTAGTCATTCTATCCATAATTACCCAACTAGAATCACCCTGATTGTGAAACTACAGAAGTCCCATAAAAAATACATATTGATCATCTCCCACTTCCATATAGGTAACTCTAGCCCTTGAGACATACCACTGGGCCTCAAATTTTCAACCTTATCTTGCTGACAAACCATACACTTGGCCACAAATTTTTCCATATCCCTATTCGTCTTGTTACTCCAATATATTACCTTTAATTCATGGTATATTTTATTCAAACCTAAATGAACTATATATCTAGACTCATGAGCCTCAGTCAAGATCCTTTCCCACAACCCTTCAACATCAGGAACATATAATATTCCTTGATACCTCAAAATACCATCTTCACTAATCTCAAAAGCCATCAGCTTTTTCTGACCCATATTATCCTTAATATGCATAAGTATGGGATCTCAAAATCTGCTTCTACTTTAGCTCAGGACCAAGAGATGATTTAACCACCTTTTGAACAATGATTCCCTCATCCTCGCAGTCCAAGAGATGAAACCTTCTCTAATCCTCTCTTCTCCTTATCAATATAAGTAAGAATTCCCATGGACAACCTACTAAGAGCATCAACTACCATATTTGCTTTACCTGGGATATAGTTTAAACTCATGTTGTAATCCATAAGAAATTCAAGCTACCTTCTTTTCCTGATATTTAGTTCCTTTAGCATAAACATATACTGCAAGCTCATATGTTCTAAGTAAATATCTACATGCACCATATATAGATAATGGCTCCAGATCTTCAAAGCAAAAACCACAACCACTATTACTAAGTAGTGAGTTGGATAATTCCCCTCATAAACCTTAAACTACTTGGAAGCATAGGGTACTACCTTACTATGTTTATTAAAACACAACCTAGTCCCACATGGGATACATCATAATACATAACAAATACTTTAGTACCCTCGAACAGGGTAAAAATTAGCGCAGAAGTCAACTTATACTTTATTTTCTCAAAACTACCCTTGCAAGAATAGGAAAACAAAAGCATAACATTTTTCTGAGTTAACTTTGTCAATGGAGAAGCAATAAAAGAGAAACTCTTGACAAAATCTTTTAATACCCAGCGAAGCCCAAGAAGCTCCTAATGTTGGTTGTATTCGTGGGTCTAGGCCACTTCTTAACTACCTCAACTTTTTTTGGATCTACCTAGATCCCTTCACTAAAAACAACATACCCATGAAAAGTCACAATACTCAACCAAACTCATACATAAAAAATTTAGCATACAACTTTTTATCATTAAGAGTTTGCAACACAGTTAAGAGTTGACTTGCCTGATCTTCATCAATGTTAGAGTACACCAAAACGTCATCAATGAAAACCATCATAAACAAGTCTAAAAACTACTTGAACACCCGGTTCATAAGATCTATGAAATTAGTTAGAGCATTAGTCAACCCAAATAACATAACCAAAAACTACTAATGGTCATACCGGGTCCAAAAAGCAATCTTGGGAATATCAAGCTCCCGAATTTTCAACTGAGTGATAGTCCAAATAAAGATTAATATAAGAGAAACACCTAGCACCGTAAGCTAGTCAGGAAGATTATCAATTCTAGGAAGAGGGTACTTATTTTTCACAGTAACCTTGTTCAACTAATGATAATCTATACACATGCGAAGAGATGCATCTTTTTTTGCACAAAAAGTACAGCATCATCCCTTTGAGAAACACTAGGACGAATGAACCCTTTATCAAGAATAACCTCTAAATACTCCTAAACATCCTTTAGCTCAGCCGGAGCCATCCTATAAGGAGGAATGGAAATGAGATAGGTATCCAGTATAAGATCAATCCCCAAATCTATTTCCCTATAAATAGAAATCCCTGGAAGATCATCGGGAAACACTTTAGGAAATGTATTAACAATAGGGACGAATTACAAAGAAGGACTTTCATTACTAGAATCCTTATGTCAAAGAAAATGATATAGTCACCCTTTGGAAATAAACTTTCGGGCTCTAAGATAGAAAATAAATCTCTTTTTGGGTACTAAGGAACTCCCCTCCCAATCAAGCACCTATTTATTAGGAACATGGAAACAGACCTTCTAGGTCCTACAATCTAGATAAGCATAACAAGAATAAAGTCAATTTATCCCCAAGATTACACAAAATCCACCTTATCAAGCTCTACCAAATCTACCGATGTCTCCCCATGAAATATGGACACTACACAACCCCTATAGATTTTTCTAGCAACTATAGAATCACCCACTGGAGTAGAAACTGAAGGGGGTCAAAAATATTTTCAGGACCAAAACCAAAGTGTACCGTCACATATGGGGTCACATAATATAGTGTAGAACCCATATCAAGCAAATAATAAACATCATGAGAGAAATTTATAGCATACTAGTAACAACACTTGGAGATTCCTCAGAATCCTGAAGAGTAACAAATGCATAAAGACAATTTTGGCCAGTGCTGATACCAGAAGGGGCGCCCTTAGGAGCAGGAGCTGAAGAAGTGACGACTACAACCTTATTAGCTCTGGTTGTAACTTTGGCTATATGATAATTTCTCTATAGATGACTAGACTAACCACAATTAAAACAAAAGTTTCTCCATTCCTCATAATAACCACTATGAAGCTGTCCATAAAATTGATAAGAAGAAAAAAGTGGGACTAACTTAGCTCTACTAACCTAAGACTGGGAACTCTGTGCTTTAAGACCATTGCTAATCTAGGACAGATGATCACTAAATGGATAAGGATAAGGAACACTATACATCATTTAAGAATTCCCCCAATTCTTCTTCTTAGTCCACTGTTTACCATCACTTCCGCTTTTCTGCTAACCCCCACCCTTCTCTAAGTATCTAAATTTCTTGTTCTACCTATTTCCATCTCTACCAACTTTTCTCTTCATCCTTCACCTACTGCATATAAATTACCAACCTAGAGCTATCTATATCATTATTCAACATCGCAACCTTACACTCCAATACAAAATTATGGGACAAACTGGAAGCAAACTTCCTCATTTTGGATATCATGTTAGCCACTGACTTCGAAGCATAATGGAACAACTTTTGAAATTTCAAAGCATACTCCTTCACACTCATCATCCCTTGCTTCATATTCACAAACTTCTCAACCTTAGCTTTCCTCAATTTCTAAGGAAAGAAGTGATCAACAAAGGCCCCTAAAAACTCATCCCACAATGCTAGTTCAACATCACCACCTCTCATTGCTTCCCATTACTTATACCACTGATAAGCTATATTTTTTAATTTATAAATAGTAAAATCTATACCTTTAGAATCAGTAGCATGCATAACCCTAAAAATCTCTCATCAATGAACCCTTAGGGATCCTCTTTAATGTTAGAGTATAAATGTTAGGAGATTCAACCTCATAAATTGACTAACCCGATTGTCCTCAGATGAATGAGCAATTAAACCAACATGATCACACAGACGAGATTGCAATGCCACTAACTGACTAAGCATATGAATATACTGATGGAACTTTGCAATAGAGATATCTCCTTGAGATGATTGAGTATGAGTATAACTATCCCAAGAAACTCAAGGGGGACTAGTAGGGATCGATGGAGCCCCATGTAGAGCAGTACAATCAGAAGAAAGGACCCTAAAGTGGGTCTGCACTCCATAAGCAGGGCAAATTCCCTCTATATTTTCCTTAGGAGGGACAGAGGTTCCTAAGAGTTTCTACGAACATCAAATTTTTTAGGAGGCCTGATATGAAATGCGAGTATGTGAGGAGTTAGTGAAGCTTCAAGAAAACTACACTCTATAACTCAAATTGAACATAGGAAAGGGAAATATTCTAAAATACTATATAGCCTCCTTCTTGTAAGTTTGGCATACTACACACTAATTAGAGGGCTTCTACTCAACAAGGCTCTGTTGATACCATACGACTATGAACCATGATCTAATATCATGTTTGTCACAACCTAAGCCATGGCCTAGTCATGATGGGTATTTTAAGACGAACGAGAGTCGGAGACACCCCCTTAGCCTAACATCTAGAGAATAACAAATGAATACAATAGCAGCCCACAAAATAGTAATAAAGGGATAGATAATCAATTGTAAACTCTATAAATCAAAACATATATCCAACCCACACTCTTCTCCAATAGCCTCTCAAACTAGAAATGTCAAATAGGCTGGGACAAGCCCACCATGGCCAAAAGAAAATCCAAGAAAAATACTAAGACATAAAGTAAATAGATGAAATAATTTGGCCTTCTAAAAGATGGGGAATCACCACTTCATGGTAGATCTGCTGGAATATTAAATCACCCAATGCTATACAAGAATAATAGAAAACCCTTTGGACACTACATGGAATAATATGGCATCTAGGGATGGTCAGTGGGATATGAAATGGCATGTAACTCAAGAAAAGTTATATGCTAAACCCATATACATTCATATATACATATATAGGATGCCGAGATAGGGACAATGCAATGAACATGAGAGTTTAAGCCATTAACCTGACCTATATAGATCACTCCATCCTAAAGGCACCCATGTATATGGGTTTAGCTCTCATACTCAAAGTGCCCTAGTAAGTGTTAGGCGCATAAACCAAAGAACCTGAAAGAAGGGATAAAGACACCAAGGCTCTAGTCATCCTAAAATAAAATGTGTGAACCACGTACACAATCATATAGACCCTCATTCCAACAATCGTGGTTTCCAGTATTAGTCCCTCTGGTACTATAGCCTTCATTGTGAAGATACACAATTAGCTTTAAGCCCAATTTAAAATAATTTCCACATAAACCCAACAATTAATCCAAGAGTCTTATGTTAAGGCATTTACCACTTTGTATCATCATACGAATTATGCTTGCAAGCTAATATAATTATGTTAAACAAATCCATGTATCTATTTGACTCCCAAGTTCAACTTTAAAATCCAAACCATGGCCACCAAGGGACTTTCAAGTCCATTTTAACCAATTATCCATTAATGCAATACTGTGTGTTCATGAATAAGTAAGATTATGCATTTATCCATGTTCAAAAATCAAATTCAATAAGTGGGTTAGGTTAATTCCACTACTAAGATAAAGAGTTATCAACTTAGGGAAACCCATGTTCCCCATTCCAATTCCCATAATAATGCACTTATTCAATCCCAAAACCATAAATTTAAAACATAAATCATCAATTTAAAACATAGAAAGAGTAATTTATGTAATTCCAATCAAAACCTTTTTACCCAATTTCAAACACACAAGTTAAAATCATATAGATATCTATAATTAATTCAATAATGAAAAATTCATGTTAGGAAAAGAGATGCATGCCTGAGATACACATAGAATTGAAAACAATTCTATGTTTGGAGCTCGAATGATGATTCATTGTAAGACCCTTGAATGTTCTTGGGTTTTGAGTTTCATAGAGAAAGAGAATGATTTGATCTTTGAAAACTGAAGGGAATGGTGTTAGTTTATGTTTATAGATTGTAAAAGGGGTAAAAATACCAAAAGCGCCTTACCCCAAGTGAAAAAACAAAAATTGGACATTTTAACTGTGCAACATGGTATGCCAGTATCACAGAGGCTAGCCTCCATGCCTTGTAGCTATCATAGAGGTTATCCTCTATTACACACCAGTATCATGGACCCTTATTATCTTTAGGTACCAAAATAACCCCAGACCCTTTTCAAATATTTTGAAACTTTCCTAAAACACCCTTTTAACATCCTTAAACATAATTTAAGTCTAAAATTGACATTACGAATATGGCAGGGTTAAAAATGAAATCATCAAAATTTGATGGAATCTTATATTTCCAGACCGGCTATATACTTTAAACCAAAAAGAATGTCATCTAAGTTCTATCTGTGCACTTCTATCCTACTAACCTCGTAGAATTAATCTTATCCATAGAAAATGCATAGGCAAGCATGAGAATAAGCCCATAAGATGTTACCTGGGCATAGAAATAGAGATAACCAATGTTTGGGATCTTTACCAAAGCTATAACCAGTTTGGATGACCCTTAAAACATTTTGATAAGTGTTCAAAGAACACACTCACCATAGAATGGTCCACTCTAGGATTTGTCATTACTTGAGGATGAAACCAAGATAAGTCTAGCCTTAGCACACCACTCCCATTGATTAGATAACCCAAAATTCTGATCAAAACTAAAAATCAAGGACAAGAGCAGAAGAAACAATCCTCAAGTGCTAGTGAGCCATAATCTAAATATCTATCAACGTCAATCCATCCCAATGGAAGACGATCAAATAGGTAGCTAGAGAGTAGGTTTAGTTAGCCTATAGGTGGAACCTCAACTGTGACAAATTTAAAATCAAAGGTTGCACCCAAATACTACAACCCCAGCCGAAGTCTCAACACCTAGGCTAAATCGCCCGATCTCAAATATCTCAAACTACCTTGTAGATAGGTACACACTTATAATCCAAATATATCATAACTATTAAACCGCCATTCAAAGACATCAAATCCAAACTAAAGGGAACAAGTCCAAAACAAGGCCAATTACAAAAATTGACCTTACTATAAAAATCAAACATAACCTACTAGTTTCTACTAGAGAAAAAATCAAAACACAACTAAAGAACAAAATCACAAGAGAGGATAAACCACAGGCTAAAAGCAAAGATATTAACTCCATACCTATTGGAGGGAATAAACAACAAAGCATACCTAAGTACTCAACAAGGCTGTAAATGGTACTAGTAATAACCTAAACTCTAGCAACTTAGAGAAATAAAATTATAGCCAAAAATCGATCAATCCAATACTCCATCTTGGCAATGAAAACCTAATTTACCAATTCAAGAAGCAGTTAAAAGAAAGATCACCATCTCTATCTCTCTAACTCTACTAGGACCAGAACCACATCACAATAAGAATAGAGTATCCAACTCCACATCTATACCAAAAACAACTATCCTAGAGAGCTAAATGCAAAAAGGCAAAAAGGCAAGTCCAAGACCTCTTAACATTAATACCGAGATAATAATTTAATGATGCGCAAGCCAACTCAAAAGAATGGTCCTACATTGGTCAATCTTAAAAATGGGCTATATTACTTAATAAAAAAGTTTAAATCTATAGTGGAAAAAAGGAGAGATAACCTACCTCCCCTTTTATATCTCACTTAATAAACAATCTAGCTTTGCTAAATAAAGAAGAAAATAACCTAACTTTCCTCGCTATAAGAAAGACATCATCCAACAAAGATAGTCGCTAAAGCCAATGAATATGAACTGTGAGAAAGAGAATTCTAACTAAATAATACTAGTCTAGCCATCTCTCAAGAAGAGGTCAATCAATGCCAAATAATGACAGTAATAACAACATCGATATAAATATTAGTACAAGGAGTTAGTGGTACTAAATTAAAATCAATGACAAGCACCACTATAGGGCATTAAAAAGTCTAATATGCTAAGGTAAATAGGAGTCTAACCTAAATAGTACATTGTTAGGGAAATATCAACACTACTCCACTCTATCCACTACTAAACAAAATCATCTATAGAGGTAGCCACATAATCCTAAACTCTACATTAAAACACACAACAAACAATACAAACCTGCCAAGGAATATAATTATTGATAGGTACAAGAAACCCAATACACTTAAATTAAAAGATAAAGGCAGGAAATAAAAAGAACACCTATCACGATAGAATCTGAAGTCACATGCCTGATGTGCCCGAAAGAGTATAGATCTAAACTGGTCCAAACTTGGACTGAGCGTCTAAATTACCAACCAAGGTACTATGTGCACTGGCTCTAACTGAAGATGCCACATTATAATAAGATCAATCTGGATGAGTTGAATAACTAATAGTCTCGAGTTAGAGACACTCTCTAACTTAGTGATCGATCTCTCTACATCCTTACAAACCTTTAAATCCCTAACCTGGTGAGAAACAAAATCTAACCTCAACTGCCAGACTCACTGGTGTCGGGGGTAGTCCTAACTATGATGACGATCATCTCCATAATCATAACATACCTCAGGAGCTCTAGGATGATGGGGAATACATGTTAACTTTATCTAAAAACCCAATTCACATTTGGGGCACTCTCTAGACCAATGACCAATCTCACTACAACCACCTAAAATACCTTAACGAGATACTCGAACTAATCTAAATCGGCCACCACAACCTAAAAACCTATAC
>JAPEIP010000011.1:90936555-90965677 GCA_026120095.1 Capsicum chinense | reverse complement strand
AATAAGTAAGATTATGCATTTATCCATGTTCAAAAATCAAATTCAATAAGTGGGTTAGGTTAATTCCACTACTAAGATAAAGAGTTATCAACTTAGGGAAACCCATGTTCCCCATTCCAATTCCCATAATAATGCACTTATTCAATCCCAAAACCATAAATTTAAAACATAAATCATCAATTTAAAACATAGAAAGAGTAATTTATGTAATTCCAATCAAAACCTTTTTACCCAATTTCAAACACACAAGTTAAAATCATATAGATATCTATAATTAATTCAATAATGAAAAATTCATGTTAGGAAAAGAGATGCATGCCTGAGATACACATAGAATTGAAAACAATTCTATGTTTGGAGCTCGAATGATGATTCATTGTAAGACCCTTGAATGTTCTTGGGTTTTGAGTTTCATAGAGAAAGAGAATGATTTGATCTTTGAAAACTGAAGGGAATGGTGTTAGTTTATGTTTATAGATTGTAAAAGGGGTAAAAATACCAAAAGCGCCTTACCCCAAGTGAAAAAACAAAAATTGGACATTTTAACTGTGCAACATGGTATGCCAGTATCACAGAGGCTAGCCTCCATGCCTTGTAGCTATCATAGAGGTTATCCTCTATTACACACCAGTATCATGGACCCTTATTATCTTTAGGTACCAAAATAACCCCAGACCCTTTTCAAATATTTTGAAACTTTCCTAAAACACCCTTTTAACATCCTTAAACATAATTTAAGTCTAAAATTGACATTACGAATATGGCAGGGTTAAAAATGAAATCATCAAAATTTGATGGAATCTTATATTTCCAGACCGGCTATATACTTTAAACCAAAAAGAATGTCATCTAAGTTCTATCTGTGCACTTCTATCCTACTAACCTCGTAGAATTAATCTTATCCATAGAAAATGCATAGGCAAGCATGAGAATAAGCCCATAAGATGTTACCTGGGCATAGAAATAGAGATAACCAATGTTTGGGATCTTTACCAAAGCTATAACCAGTTTGGATGACCCTTAAAACATTTTGATAAGTGTTCAAAGAACACACTCACCATAGAATGGTCCACTCTAGGATTTGTCATTACTTGAGGATGAAACCAAGATAAGTCTAGCCTTAGCACACCACTCCCATTGATTAGATAACCCAAAATTCTGATCAAAACTAAAAATCAAGGACAAGAGCAGAAGAAACAATCCTCAAGTGCTAGTGAGCCATAATCTAAATATCTATCAACGTCAATCCATCCCAATGGAAGACGATCAAATAGGTAGCTAGAGAGTAGGTTTAGTTAGCCTATAGGTGGAACCTCAACTGTGACAAATTTAAAATCAAAGGTTGCACCCAAATACTACAACCCCAGCCGAAGTCTCAACACCTAGGCTAAATCGCCCGATCTCAAATATCTCAAACTACCTTGTAGATAGGTACACACTTATAATCCAAATATATCATAACTATTAAACCGCCATTCAAAGACATCAAATCCAAACTAAAGGGAACAAGTCCAAAACAAGGCCAATTACAAAAATTGACCTTACTATAAAAATCAAACATAACCTACTAGTTTCTACTAGAGAAAAAATCAAAACACAACTAAAGAACAAAATCACAAGAGAGGATAAACCACAGGCTAAAAGCAAAGATATTAACTCCATACCTATTGGAGGGAATAAACAACAAAGCATACCTAAGTACTCAACAAGGCTGTAAATGGTACTAGTAATAACCTAAACTCTAGCAACTTAGAGAAATAAAATTATAGCCAAAAATCGATCAATCCAATACTCCATCTTGGCAATGAAAACCTAATTTACCAATTCAAGAAGCAGTTAAAAGAAAGATCACCATCTCTATCTCTCTAACTCTACTAGGACCAGAACCACATCACAATAAGAATAGAGTATCCAACTCCACATCTATACCAAAAACAACTATCCTAGAGAGCTAAATGCAAAAAGGCAAAAAGGCAAGTCCAAGACCTCTTAACATTAATACCGAGATAATAATTTAATGATGCGCAAGCCAACTCAAAAGAATGGTCCTACATTGGTCAATCTTAAAAATGGGCTATATTACTTAATAAAAAAGTTTAAATCTATAGTGGAAAAAAGGAGAGATAACCTACCTCCCCTTTTATATCTCACTTAATAAACAATCTAGCTTTGCTAAATAAAGAAGAAAATAACCTAACTTTCCTCGCTATAAGAAAGACATCATCCAACAAAGATAGTCGCTAAAGCCAATGAATATGAACTGTGAGAAAGAGAATTCTAACTAAATAATACTAGTCTAGCCATCTCTCAAGAAGAGGTCAATCAATGCCAAATAATGACAGTAATAACAACATCGATATAAATATTAGTACAAGGAGTTAGTGGTACTAAATTAAAATCAATGACAAGCACCACTATAGGGCATTAAAAAGTCTAATATGCTAAGGTAAATAGGAGTCTAACCTAAATAGTACATTGTTAGGGAAATATCAACACTACTCCACTCTATCCACTACTAAACAAAATCATCTATAGAGGTAGCCACATAATCCTAAACTCTACATTAAAACACACAACAAACAATACAAACCTGCCAAGGAATATAATTATTGATAGGTACAAGAAACCCAATACACTTAAATTAAAAGATAAAGGCAGGAAATAAAAAGAACACCTATCACGATAGAATCTGAAGTCACATGCCTGATGTGCCCGAAAGAGTATAGATCTAAACTGGTCCAAACTTGGACTGAGCGTCTAAATTACCAACCAAGGTACTATGTGCACTGGCTCTAACTGAAGATGCCACATTATAATAAGATCAATCTGGATGAGTTGAATAACTAATAGTCTCGAGTTAGAGACACTCTCTAACTTAGTGATCGATCTCTCTACATCCTTACAAACCTTTAAATCCCTAACCTGGTGAGAAACAAAATCTAACCTCAACTGCCAGACTCACTGGTGTCGGGGGTAGTCCTAACTATGATGACGATCATCTCCATAATCATAACATACCTCAGGAGCTCTAGGATGATGGGGAATACATGTTAACTTTATCTAAAAACCCAATTCACATTTGGGGCACTCTCTAGACCAATGACCAATCTCACTACAACCACCTAAAATACCTTAACGAGATACTCGAACTAATCTAAATCGGCCACCACAACCTAAAAACCTATACCAAATTCTTCACTAGGTCCAAGGAGAGCTATGCCTGCTCTAATCACAACGATCGATCTGAGAACTATCTATAGTGTGAGATGTTAATTGTGTAGGACCGATAGGCTACAAATAAAGTTGATCTCATTTGAAGAATCCTCACTCCTAAATGGAATTCCAATAATATTTTACTAATGATATTACCTTTTACTAACACATCCATATATATCAATGCATATTTTTTTATGGTCCTTACATGATTAACAACTTGAGAGAGAGAGAGAGAGAAAACCCAATTGCTATTAAATGCTTTAATGCCAACTAGAGTGGCAAAGATAGTCCTATAATAAATCCATGCCCCATATCATGCTTTAAAGGATATAACATAGAAATATGCTTGTCCAACTCAATAAGTCTAATCTCATACTCTGAAACCATCAAAAAACCCCATTGAATGCTAACAAACACAACTCTAGCCTGAGAACTGCTTGATGAACCATACCCCACTTTGATTGTGAGGTATCCATAAAGAAACTTAGAATCCCCAATGCTTAATCTCAAAAGGATATAGTGGTCGCCATATCTATCAAAGCCTGGGTTTGCCCCAAATTCTCTAGACGATAATAAAAATCCCTCATATCAATCTTTATGTCTATATTTTTATACAACATTGAACCTCTAGCACCTTATTCGCATTTATCAATACCCTCAAATACTCCATCTAGGATAGAATATAGTCAAAGAATGTACTAGAGGTTTATACAACTATGGACACATAATTAGGAGTCAATAATAGAATTTCCTAAAAAATTCCCTATAGCCTCCTAAAAATAGGTTACAAATGTCTTCGCACTAATCTACAAAACTCTACTAGACACCTATATTATCTACGAACACAAAGATAAACCTAGGCTATGATACCAATTTGCCATAACCTAATTTCTCTGGTCATGATAGCACCTACTAGAACCCACCAGTAGGTAAGCCAACCCCTATTCCAGAATCGCTAGTAATAGACTACCTAGAGAAATAAATAAGGCTAGCAGAATAATTATCATAAAATAATAATATATATTAGAAAGCTACAAAACCTAGTTTTGTGATTTTAGGACCTAATCTCTAAGAACTTATCATGAAATATGATGGAAATATAAATTAAGAATAACCAAAAAGTGTTAGGCTAGCTTACCTTTACTTCAACAAATGATTTCCCACTTTTTCCTCTCTTTAAGCTATCAAATTTTAGTGAAAATGATGAAAAATAGTTGAAAATTAGGTGGGGAAAAGGGATTAAAAGCCTCCAGGTGCCGCTAAAGTGGTTACTTAGTCACAAAGTGACATCTCAATCGCTAAAGTGGTCTGGACGCTTGGTATAGGTACCGTTAAAGTGGATACTATGGCACTAAAGTGGACCCCATGTTGCTAAATAGCCACTCAAACAATTTTCCAAGGCTACTTAAGTGGCTTGTGGGAACTAATGTTTTGGCTGCTAAAGTGATGGCCTCTAAAGTGGCTCTATGTGTGCTAACTTTGTAATGTCTTGTACCAGGTACTAGATTTTGCTAAGTACAAAAATAGTCTGTGATGAGGTTTTCGAGATTTATTTAGAACCCTGTGCATGCAAATATAGTATTTATTTTTAGTCTCCTAGTTATTTTATTTATTTTATTGAATTTTAGATTTGTTAAAAGGAAAAAGAGTAGATTATATTTTTTTCTAACAGACAAAAGAATCTAAAAATAAATATTTACTTAAAATTTCTATTTTTTTTCGATCCATGGAAAGATATACTCTGGGGTTTTAGATTTATTTATATGAAGTATGAAGAAAAGGGACCATTTGGTCCTTGAAGAGTTCTTTCAAAACAAGGGATTGATTGAATTATCTTAATAAGATAATTCATGGTTCATATGCTTAGTCAGACGGAATAATCCAATGGAGTTTATGGATTTACCTAGGTCAGTTTATGAGATAATCAATAAAGGGTTTTATCTTCAAAACCCATTAGAAATTATACAAAAATGATCAAATCTTTAGACACCCTAAAAAAGATATGAGGTTCTTAGAAATGGTCAAAGTAGTTGAATAGGAGGATTAGCCCATAACAAATTTGACATTCTAGACTCAATGGAACCATAGAATCTTTCATCTGAGTTTATTTTGACTAAGTGTGGGCCCCACACCTATAGTTCCATTTATCATATAACCATTTGGTATCCCATAATGAGTGTAAAAAACTTAGTACCTGAACACAGGGTCCCCCTAGACTAATATCAATATTCTTAAGTTGATGGCACCATTGGAATTCTCATCTGAGGTCATTTACTTGGACTCTTGGTTGTAGACCAAATCTTAAACAACTAAAGCTCCAAAATAGGGAAATTATCCTAAAAACAAAACAAACTATCCAATAACTTAATCAATAGTTTTGGTAAGTCATAATAGCATGTAGCCACTATGGGAAGGCTTTAAATATTGTAAATATATATAAATCAAGGAAATAATCTAGAGGATCAATACAATAACTTTGCTAAGTGATAGGATACAAAATCTATGAAATGATAAAAGTTGTTTAGCCATCACCAGGAGTGCTAGAGTTTTACTGGGACCATAACAAATGGTGAAAATACAAAAAGAAGATATTAGTGATGCTTATGAAATGGTGGTTTATGAGGTTGAAATTTATAAGATTCCAACTAAGGCTAAAAATCCAAAAAATGGTAATAGTAAAAATGTGGGTTTGAAGGGCTCTGCAAAAGTTAGAGAGGAAGGTATGGCTTATATAGGGAAAGGAAATATGGTTGCAAAACATCCCATTCAGATTCCTAGACCTCTACCTCCATTTCTATCTAGTGTAAAAAAAGTAAAAGATGTAAAATTCAATAAGTTCTTATCCATGCTTAAACAACTATCTAATCTTAAGAAAATGCCAGAATACACAAAGTTCATGAATAAATTAGTCATAAAAAGGAAAATAAGTTTTTAATGAATGAATAATATTTATCGTTGTAGTTTTGATTGTGTTACATTCATTGGTTAAAAAAGAGATAATCCAGGAGCATTCACTATTCCTTGTACAACTGATGAATTAGTTTTACTAAGGTATTATGTGATCTTCATGCGAGTATCAATTTGATGACTTTAACTATATATCTATAGTTGAGTTTAGGATCTCTCCAACTGGTATCTATGTGATTATAGATGGCTGACCATTCAATCAAATGGACAAAGAGAATATTATATGATGTACTTGTAAAGGATGTGAGTTTCACATTCCTAGCTGATCTTATAATTCTTAATTGTGAGGTGGATTTTGAGGTACCCATAATCTTTGTTAAACCTTTCTTAGCTACAAGAATAGTGTTGGTGGACATAGAATTCACTGATTTGATATTTAGATTGAATAATAAAGTGGTAAAGTTAAACATTTATTAGTTATTGAAACAAATGAGGATATGAATGTTGTCTCAGTTATTGATGAGAGTGAGATTGAGGCACCTATTAAGGAGATAATTATTGTTGAAACTCTAGCTGTTGTTTTGATGAATTTTGATGGACATGGTATTGAAGATTATGATGAGATCATTTGTTCATTGACTGGAATGGGCTTATATTTGTTTTCTTTGAAAAAGTTAGTTCTAGACATGAAAAAATAGGCCAACTCTTCCTTCAAAACCATCTATTATGTAATAACCAGTGTTATAGTTTAAAGAATTGTCATTCCATTAGAGTTATATGCTTTTAGTTAAGAAGAATACTTTGGGGAGAGATTATTATTATTGATTCTATGGAATCAAAAGTAGTGGTATTGGTTTTGATATTGCAAAAGTATAAGAGGGCTATTATGGTGATAAATTTAAACATTATTAGAATTCCACCAGGCATTTGTACTCTGAAGTGGATTTTGTTCCCACTAGTGAGCCTCAACGCACACTTAACCCATCAATGAAAGAAGTAGTTAAGAAAGAGATAATAAAATGGCTTGATTTAGGAGTCATTTGCCTAATTTTTATAGAAATTGGGTAAGTCTACTTTATTGTGTCCCAAAGAAGAAAGGTATGCTTGTAGTGGCAAATGAGAAGAATGAATTAATTCCACTTAGGCCCGTCATAGGCTAGAGAGTGTTCATGGAATACTAAAAGTTGAACACTTTAACTTTTTGGAATTAGTTTCTAATGCAAGAAAGGGTTTGTGCTACTTTATTGATGGTTATTTAGGATATAATCTAATATCTATAACACTCGAAGACAAAGAAAAGACCATATTAACGTGCCCTATGGGACTTTCTCCTTCAAGTGGATGCCATTTGGGTTGTGTAATACTCAAACTACATTACAAAGTTCTATGATATCTATTTTTGATATGGTAGAGGACACTTTGGAGTTGTTTATGGATGACATTTATATGGTAAGAGATTCTTTTGATGATTGCTTGGAAAATCATAGGAATTCCTTGCAAATATATAAAGAGTTCAACGTTGTTCTCAACTTGAAGAAATATCACTTTATGGTAAAAGAGGATATTGTGTTGCGGTATAAGATATCAGATAAAGGAATTGAAGTTGATCAAGCCAAAGTAGAAATGATTGAGCAACTATCTCCACCAATCTTTATAAAGGGTGTTCACAGTTTTCTTAGCCATGTAGGGTTTTACTAAAGGTTTATAAAAGACTTCTCCAAGACTATTAACCTCCTTTGTAAGTTATAGGAGAAGGAAACCTAAATTTAATTTTATGATGATTGTTTGAATTAATTTAAGTGCCTAAAGGTAAAATTGGTAGAAGAACTAATTATTGTTGCTCTAGATTAATCCAAATCATTTGAAATGATGTATGATTTGAGTGGAGTTACGCTTGGGGTTGTACATGGTCACTAAAGGGTAAGGATCTTTCATCCTATTTGTTATGTGATGAAAGCAATAAAATGGGGCTCGAAAGAACTGTATAGTTACTTAGCAAGAGTTTCTTATTATTGTTTATGCCTTTGAAAAGTTTAAGGCATACATGCTTGGTACTAAAGTTGTTGTCCACATTGATTAGTTGATAATGAGATACTTGGCTGAAAAGAAATATTCCTTGCCTAGACTAATTAGATTGGTGTTATTGTTACAGGAATTTTAATTTGAACTTAAAGATAGTCTTGATTTGAGTATGAAGTAAAGAGGCTAAATAAAGTAGAGACTGATGATTCATTTCTAAATGAATAAGTGATTACATCAACCCTTGATCTAGTATAATGCTATGCAGACTTTGCTACCTACTTGGTCAGTGACATAATACCATCTAATAAAGAAGTTTCTATTTTATGTGAACAAATACTTTTGGGATGTGCCCTATTTGTTCAGATTATATAGCGACATATAATTTAAGGACTTATGCCAGAGGTGAAAATGCTAAGTATTTTGAAATCTTGCTATTCTTCCCTAGAGGGAGGACATCATACAGGTGATCACACAGTAAGAATAATTTTGCATAGTAAGCGCTACTAATTAACTATTCATAAGGCAGTATATGATTTTTCCAAGGATTATAAACAATGCCAGCGACAAAGGTCAATCTCTAGGCATTAGGAGATGTCCACGTCCATAATGCTTATTTGATGTATGGGCCGTTGATTTCATAGGCCCCTTTGTGAGTTACTATGGTCACAATTACATTTTGGCTGCGGAGTATGTGTGAAAATTAGTGGAAGTTGTCACATTAACAGATAGTAAGGATAAAAGATTTGTGGCATATTTGAAAAAGAATATGTTCTCTCAATTTTGTACTCCTCGCACAATTTTAAGCAACGTGTTTTCTGACTTTTGTAACAAGGTGTTTCAAGCCTATTTAGCTAAATATGGTGTGAAACAGTGCAAAGTGGAAACTCCTTATCATCCCAAAACTAATGGGCAAGAAAAGGTATCAAATAAAGAGATAAAGATAATATTGGCCAAGTTTGTTATTATGAACAAAGAGATTGGTCACAAAAAACATGATGATGTTATTTTGTCTTACTGCACTAATTTTAAGACACTAGTAGGTATGTCTCTAATCTTAGGTGGATCTATGAACCTAAGCATGGTTATCCAATCGTGTTTAGCCTTATTTTTAGGACTTCTCTTATGCATAGTGATGTAATGTTTGTATAAATAAGAATATAAGTGTTTAGTTATGTTTTTATTATGTTCAAGGTGTGTCAAAATAAGTTTTGGGTCAAAGCTGTAAGTTAAAGTTCAAACGCAAAAACTAGTACTCTTAGTTTGAGCTATGTTCCTTTCTAGTTCATCATGTTGGATTCTATGTGGTTTTGAGCTCTGATTCATGATGTTTATTGTTATAGGAATCTTGGTATGTTGATTAATATTATACATAGATGATATAAAATTTGAAAATAAGAGGAAAAGGCACCACAAAGATTGTTCTTGAAGGACAAACACATGAGAGTAAGCTTGATGAAATCTAGAATTTTCTGACACATTGGAGTGCCATGCTTCCTATATACCAAGAAAAGTGAGTGGAAAACCCTTGGTTGTATTGTGAATTTGACAAACAAGTATCCCTCCATGATATTGGCATTCCACGGACTCTATCCTTCACGATAAGGGCATGGCACGGAGGCTAAAAGAAAACTGGCAGCTTAGTCCTAGTATAAATAGGACACCTAAACTCTTATGTTAACACCTTGGACGACATTAGGTCTTGGAAACACAATTGAGAACCCCAAAAAAGGGGTTTTTTAGGCCTTTACTTTAATTAATTCTTTGATTTGTTCATGGGTTATTTCATTATGATTCTTGGTAAATCCATGAGTGGCTAAAATCTTTTTCAGTGGTTATGGCCATGGACATGAGTATTTATACTTCTTAATTGAGTTGGTTATTGTTGTTATCATTTTTTGTTGCTCTTATATTCTTTTTTTAACTATTTTATAGATTTAAGACCCTGAGGATAAATGCTTTACTCTATCATAAGCTCGGAGGGAGGAATGATAGAATATAACAAAGGATATACAAAATAGTAATGTAATCTTCTAATGAATTGAAGTTATAATTTGTGTCTGATATAGCTTATTTGGTTCAGTAACAAAAGGAAATATAAAAGGTATTTAGCTTAGTCTTTCATCCCTGCTCAATGATGTAGTTGTAAATATAGGTTAGATTGTTGATAGGTGGTTCAAAAAACTGGTAACCATATAATCAACCCCTTGAACCAATAATAAATATAAGTAACGAAACCAATAAATATATGAAGCTGAGTATGACTGTTCATAGTGCCTTAGCCCTAGGTTTCTCTGCACAATAGTTCAAACTCTTACATTTCTGTATTATTTACTTTACTTTAAGTTTCTAACTCTTAAATAATTATGGGTTACATTTTCACTTGTTAATCTTAATACTTGAACTAGACTTGGATATTTTTTAACAAAATTCCCTTTGGGATCTATACTTGACTTTCTTTAAGGACATTATGTTACTTGGGTGGACCATGTACATATGCTTATGTTTTTGGGAACAATAGTCTCCTTACCAATAAGTCTTTCTTAAAGATTGTCACAATCTAGTAAACCTTGAGCACAAAGCCTTGTGGATGCTCAAAAAGTGGAATTTGAGCTTGAAGGAAGTGGCTGACATTTGGTTGTATCAATAGAGCACAAAACCTAGAGTGGACTATTTAGGTTACGGGTGGTCTATTAGAGTTAGGTCACGAGTCGTACCCTTAGGATATGACTCAATGGTTAATAGTCATTCTCTAACCTGTATGGTTGACCTAGGGGAATCCTTGTGTATGATTTAGGGTACCACTCATACCCTAGGTTACGATTGCCAAGTGAATTGTGAGGGGGAGTCATACCCCTGTAGGTGTGTGTTTTCCAGCTTTTATCCAAGGACATTTTGGTTATTTACATTGCCTAAAACCCTAATTACTTTACCTACACAAGTCTTGGTTGCCTCCTAAGTCTTTATTTGCACGACTTTAACAATCCAAAACACTTTAAGGCTCTTTGAAGCAAGATTAGAGGCTAGGGTTTGGAGGTGTTCATCTTGTGGCAAGAAGGCAAGCCAAGATTGTTTGTGTGTCATCTTATTTGAGGCATGGATATGTTACCCTCTTTAAATAACTCTAATCTCATGTTTTTCACACTTGGATTAGTAAGTGTACACGGTGGTTTTGAATTAAATGAAAAATGTTTTGTTACCTAACAATGAATAAAGATGAATATTGATTTTGTTTCTGTTGCTATATGTTATGGATGGTAGATTGCATATGTCAGTGATTGTTACATGTTAAATAATATGGGGGTCTTAAGGAACCCTAGTTCTAATAATTTCTCCCATGAAAATGACTTTGTTAAAGGTATGCATACAAGGCGTTTGTGAAATAGTCTAAGTGAAATGACTAATTACATATTGATAGTATATTGAGATAGGGAAATGGCCTAGATAAGTTTGATTGATTAATAAATAACGTTGTTAAAGTATTATAAGCCATGTATAGTGTAATGGATGATATTGTTGGGTTAATGACTCATAAGGGGTAAAAACCCTAAGCATGAAAATAAACTTGAAGTAAGTGTTACACCTAAATATGGTGAGAAGGCAGTGTAAACTTGATAATGAAAAGTGAGTAGTTTGTGTGGGTCATGATGACTATAACTTAGAATGTATGATGGAATGAGTTAAGGCATTGGCCTATTAAATGGGGTTGAACAATGAAGGTTATCATGAGGGCCATATGATTATGTAAAGTGCTGACTTTTGTTAAATGTGTTAAATCCCTTATGTGTGGGATTGAATGCATGTAAATGCTTGGTAAATTTTTGGTAAAGGCCTTGTTGGCCATGATGACTAGATAAATACCCTTGATGATTGGTTGACTAAATGGTCATAGTCCCTAAAGTATAAGCTTGAATTGCATTTGAATAAAACTTGTATATAAGATCAATAAGTATGAATGATTTTCGGTAGGAATCTTGATGACCATGAATGTACTTGAATTGAATTATGAACTAAGGCCTTAGGACTAACCATTTGAGAAATGAACAAATGGGTTGGTAGACATCATTTGATGGTCTATGGTGTTGATGTGTAGCATTAATAGCTTGAATGCCTCGAGATGCGTTGATTTCCTATGTGATAATTTAATGGGTGATAGTATGTGTGTAGAGACATGTTGGTTTGTTGTCCTAGTATGATTACCATATAAGTCATATTGGTTGGTGGTCTAAGTCTACTTACCATGTGAGGCATATTGGTTGGTGGTCCAAGTCCTCTTACCATATAAGGTGTATTGGTTGGTGTTCCAAGTCCTCTTACTATATAAGGTTTGTTGGTTTGTCGTCCAAGTCCGCTTACCATATAAGGTTTGTTGGTTTGTGGTCCAAGTACTCTTACTATATAAGGTGTGTTGGTTTGTGGTCTACGTCTGCTTACCATATAAGGCGTGTTGGCTTGTGGTCTAAGTTCTCTTAACAAATAAGGTGTGTTGGTATATGTTCTAAGTCTGCTTACCTTATAAGGCGTGTTGGGTTATGGTCCAAGTCTACTTACCATGTAAGTCATGATGGTTCGTGGTCAAAGTTCGCTAACCATATTAGATATGTCGGATCGAGGTTCATGTCCCCTTGCCTATTATAGCATAAAGGATTCCAAATGTCTAAAATATAAGGGTGGAAGGTTACTAGTCCTTCACCCCATGTCTCATGGATGGAGGTGTCATAAATGCATGTTATGACTTGTTTCGTGATTTAACTTATTGTGTCACTATATGTATATGTATCTTCAATATGCATATTTTTATGTAAATGTGATTGCATATGATGGATTGACATGGATTGATCAAATGTACTATTTTCTCCTTACCCTTGAGTTACATGCTAGCATTTCAACTGCTAACCGTCTCTGGACGCTATATCCCTACGCAATGTAGGTGCTAGACCCTTTTTTTTCCATGAAGTAACTTGTTCATTGAAACCGTTTGGATTTACTTGAAGTGGTGAGCTTTCTTATTTTGAAAGAAGTCATCTTTTAGTCTCTATCTTTATACTTAGTCTCTTAAAGACTTGGTTTTGCTATAGTCGGGGGCTTTTCCCGACATATACATTTATTTTCTTTGGTTTGTATAGAGATGTTATGAACAACTGTGAACTTGGGCGTAATTATCATAAAGAATATAATGTTGACTTATGTTATTATTTTTGCTATTCTGATTTATGAGTTTGATTCCCTCTGACTCTTGTGGTGTGTTGAGATGATTAGGTCGGGTTATCGAGGCCACCATCGGTTCATGTGAGCTTGAGATGTCCATACGACATGATCGAAAGTTTAGGTCATGTCATATTGGTATAAGAGCCTAGGTTCATGGTCGCTTGGGTGTTCATAATATCATGTCAGGTAGAGTTTCTTTTATTAATATGAAGCGCCCCACACTTACTTATAAAAGAGTGGATATAAGTCATTATAAAAAATATTTCCCTTACTTATTTTTCAATCTCAAGCTATGGAGTCTAAGGTCTTGAATTTCTTTCATTCCTATTTTCCATCTTTCAGATCATGTTACCAAGGAGATCTGATACACAGGCAAACACTTTTGTCCTAATTGGGAACAATATGGACGAAGGTAATCCAACTTATGGGTTTCAAACCCGGGCTAGGGCTATGACATCTGACCATCTTTGTGGGGTTCCTCTTCTTCCCACCAACCCTGGCTATAAGAGTGACACTTCTTCCCAATCACCATAAGAGAATCCTACTCATACAGACTTTTGTCGCTCCATCAACTTCTTGACCCAATTGGTAGCTTCTTAATTAGAGTGTGGTACCTCTTTTTCTCAATCCTCCGAGGCCATAAGGGGTGTCCAATTCATGAATTTACACTCTCCTATGTTTACAGGAGTGAAATCTTAGAAAGATCCCCAAGGTTTCATTGATGAAATAGAGAAGATCTTTTGGATTATGCATGCATCTGAGGTGGATGGTGTCGAGTTTTCTTCCTACCAATTAAAGGATATAGAATACCAATGGTACGAAGAGTGGGAGATGTATAGTGGTATCGGTGCTAGTCCGATGGACTGGGATGATTTCTTTTATGTCTTTCTCAACCGCATCTTTTCTCAAGAGTTGAGGGAAGAAAAAGGGGAAGAGTTTATTAATTTAAGGCAAGGTAGGATGTTCGTTAAGGAGTATGCCTTGATATTCCATCTATTGTCAAGGTATGCCCATGAGATGGTAGCTAGCATGAGAGCTAGGATACGTAAATTTGTTTTGGGATTGTCTCCCGAATTGGTCATTGAGAGTAATGTGGCCTTGTTCATTTGCAACATGAACATCTCTAGGTTGGTTTTACATATGCAACAAGTAAAGAAGAGAAAAAGAAGTAGGGTGAACTTAGTGAGAGACAAGGTAAGAGGTCTCAACCACCTAAGATGAGTAAGGGCTAATAGTCTAGTGGTAGGTTATTGAGGAGGAAAAATTCAGTGAGTGGTGATTCTTAAGATAGTGGGGCCCAATCAAAGCCAACCTACCCTCCTTGTAGATTGTGTGGTCAGCATCACCTTGGTGTGTATGAGAAGGGAAAGAACAAATATTTCTATAATGAATAGATAGGGCACATGCAACGACAGTGCCCTTCTCGAGTGGCCTCTCGGGATGACAGAGTCCCTATTTCTACTTTATCTACTCCTGCATCAAAGGGTGCTATCTCAGCTTCTATTTCTGGGACTGGCGTTGGACGTGGTCACTTGTATACATTTCCTACTCACCAGGGGTCTGAGGTGCCTTCTAATATTGTTATTGGTTTATTGAAAACTCCTTCTTCGTGTTATGTATGCTTATGCTTTTCTTGGTATGTTGGACCCCATTTATGATTATGTATTTCAATTTTATTCTGAGTCATTTAGGCTTTCTTCTTTATTTCTACATCGATAAGGGACTCCGTGGTTGTAAGGACCCTATCGAGAGCATGTGATAAGTATTGATGATAAATAAAGTATTTTTGACTGATAGAGGTGGAAATAATGTGTTTGTGTCACGACCCGAACCAGGGCATGGCCATGATGAGCATTTCGAACCATTGAGGCCGAAAACCCCCCTATCTATCTGGTAATCATGAACCTAATTCATATGATCAAAGAAATGTAGAAAAAAACATAATAATTCGGAAACATGGTCATAAATATGAAAAGAGACAATAACGGGGAGATAAGGTTCCCTCAGCATCAATTATCCTCTGAATAACTGTCTACAAAAATCTCTAACAAATGATTGAAACAGTGTCTATCTGAAAACTGGGAGAAGGCCCCCAATAGACCCAAAAATTAAATATGAGATAAAAAGACTGCAGGACATAAACCTTCCAAAACATAGAAGGCTTACCACTTGTCTCTACAGCTCTGTCTGAAAGTTCTACTGATTCTCTTGACCCCTAGACTGGGCCTCTGAACCTGAGAGGTTGGAGGGGGGAGGGGTCAGCACCAAAGTACTGGCACATAGAGATATAAAAAAAACATAATATATTTTCAAAGTATAGTTGAGAGCCATTATAAAGAAATTTCGTAGCAATTCATTTGAAAGCACATGGGTGTAATGCAATAGTTTCTCAATAACAATGAAACGCAACTGAGCTAGGTGGAATACCCTACATAATTTACACCAACTATCAAACCTCGGTTGCTGCCGAGATTAGAGTATAAGTGAGGTAGAGACACTCAAGACCACACAGCATGGTGTCTCGACCCAATGGTAGTGCCCAAGAGAACTTGGCACGGGCTCCTACCTATAGTCTCAATTTAGAAATGACATGAAGTCAAGTACACAAGGCTTAGACTGGTACCAATATTCCGTGTCGGTAAACACGTTATTCCAGCGATGAGCCCTTGTGTCTCAAATGCCTTCTTCGGGCATCCACCTTTCTCATGTAAAATCAATGCATTCAAATTTCAATTTTCTTTTAGTCAATCACATATCATATTTTGAAGGGTATCGTCATACCCGACTTGCAAGTCATCAATATCACATCCACATATGCATAATCATGTAAAAACCAAGATGGTTCATCATTTACAAGCGGTGAACAATATTTATTTCAAATTCATGCTCTCTTTTGTTGATCACAATATAATATGGAGTATTGAAACATTATCATGGGAATTTAAAAACAATTTATCATTTATATTTATCAAACTTCCATGGAAAATCTCAAATCACATATGCATGGTTTCAACCATTTAAGTATATAGGCAAACAATTCCCATGACATAAAGTAAATGACTTAGAAATCATATTGAAGCAAGATATGAGCATTCGATTGAAAAGCCCCATTTAAAAGCATGCATGCTCATAAAAAAACTACACCCATGAGATTTTTGGATAACCCCACGTACCTCTATTTTCAAGGATAATAGGTGTTTCTTGAAGCTTGTGGATTGTTGATTACAAATATGTAATTATCTTTGAAAACCTACGGTCAAATCTTCAACTATTTGGGTTTTTATTTTGAAACCGTAGACAGAGTTCTTGAACACTTTTGATGAAAGAATATATATTTTGGGGTCCTTGGAACTAAATCTCGTATTTTAGGGCTAAGTAAGGGTGGAAAAAGACCACTTTGTCCTCAACACAGAGTGTTTAAATCACCAGAATTCCTTACATAGGCCCCGCCCATCCCGGTTCCTATGTTCACATAGGCGCCGCCTAGGCTATCGCCTATGTTTCCATAGGCGCTTCCTAGGCTAAACATAGGCGCCGCCTAGGCTATTGCCTATGCTTTCCAGTGGCCATGGGCGATTGGTTAGGCGACGTTTATCACTTTGAAGGGCCATAACTTCTTGGTCGGGTATCGGATTTTAGGCAATTTGGTATCGTTGGAAAGCTAACTTGAATACCTATCATTTGGCACATAGTAGACTCTCTAATTCAAGATATACAAAGAGTTATGGTCGATGGAAGCTGAAACACTTTACAACATCTACTAAAACATAGTCGATCGAAATAGTTTCAACTCGTCCTTGAGTTGAAGGACCTCTATGGTCTAAATTTAAGCTTGAGCGGATTCACATTCTACACAATAATTAACATGCCGTATTGGCATAGGATTTTATGGCTTTAGGATTAGCAATGCATTGAAATCATGGTCTATATTGTATCCCAAATTGCGGGGCATTACATTATCCCCCCCTTAGGATCATTCGTCCCCAAATGATGATGTGGGATACAAACAGACACGATTTCAAGCATAATAAAGGACTAGGAAAGATAAGATAGGAATAGTACCCTCCGTCTCCTCCTCCATCGAAGCAAACAAATTGGGTTATTTAATTTTCATGTCATCTTCTGACTCCCAAGTTGCTTCTTCGACTTTCTGATTCCTCCACAGTACCTTTACTGAGGCTATCTCTTTGCTCCTTAGCTTTCGAACTTGGCAATCTAGAATTTCAAAGGGATCTTCTTCGTAATACAAGGAGTCTATCACTTTGATACTATCTACTAGAAATACCATAGAATGATCTCCAATGCATTTCTTCAACATAGATACATGGAATACCGGATGAATGGAACCCAAACTTGTGGGCAATTCTAACTCATATGCAACTGTACCAATCTTTTTCAAAATCTGATATGGCCCTACATAATGAGGGCTCAATTTACCTTTTTTTCCAAACCGCATAACTTCTTTCTTAGAAGAAACCTTGAG
This sequence comes from Capsicum chinense, assembly GCA_026120095.1. Lineage (NCBI taxonomy): Eukaryota > Viridiplantae > Streptophyta > Magnoliopsida > Solanales > Solanaceae > Capsicum > Capsicum chinense. The sequence continues at coordinate 90,947,844 of JAPEIP010000011.1, read as the reverse complement.
AATTACCCAATCACCAATGTCAAGCTCTAGTTCTCTTCTCTGAACATCGGCATAGGACTTCTGACGACTCTTAGCAGTCTTAAGTCGTTCTCTAATGATTTTCACTTTCTCCATCACCGGATAAACAAGATTAGGACCATACAACTGAGTGTCACCCACTTCATACCCTCCTATCGGAGACCTATATCTCCTTCCATACAAAGCCTCAAAAGGATCCATCTTGATGCTGGCATGGTAGCTATTATTGTAAGCGAATTCAACTAGTGGCAGGTGATCTACCCAAATACCTTTGAAATCAATAACGCATGACATCAACATATATTTGAGGGTCTAAATGGTATGCTCAGCTTGCCCATCCGTCTGAGGGTGGAAAGATGTGCTCAAATTCACTTGTGTACCTAAACCCTTCTGAAAGGATCTCCAAAATAAAGATGAAAATTGCGCACCTCTATCGGATATAATGGACACTGGTGCCCCATGCAATCAAACTATATCCTAAATGTAAATCTTAGTATAAACCTCTCCCGAATAATTAGTCCTCACAGGCAAAAAGTGGGCTGACATGGTCAACCGATCTACAATCACCCATATAGAATCATACAGGTTTCGGGATCTCGGAAGTCCTGTAATGAAGTCCGTATTTATCATTTCCTACTTCCATAAAGGTAGGGCTATCTCTTGGGAAGTACCACCCGGCCTCATATATTCGACCTTCACTTGCTGATAGTTCAAACACTTGGACACAAAATCAGCTACATCAGGTTTCATGTTATTCCACCAATACAAGGTTTTCAGATCATGGTATATCTTAGTAGAGCCTAGGTGAATGACATACCTCAAAGTGTGTGCCTCTTTAAGGATTCTTTCCCGTGTCCTATCGACATTCAGAATACACAACCTACCCTGAAATCTTAGAATACCATCACCACCAATTTTAAATGACATAACCTTTTGTTAACCCACATCTTTCTTGATTTGCATCTAGATGGGATCTTCAACCTGCTTCTCCTTGACTTTAGCACAAAGAGATGACTTAGCTAACTCATGAACAATCACCCCTCCATCTATGGAATCTAAGAGTTGCACTCCCACATTTGCAAGGCGATGAATATCCTTCACTTTCTCTTTCTTTCCTTCTTCTACATGAGAAAGGCTACCCATAGACAACCTGCTGAGGGCGCCGGCTACTATATTTGCCTTTCCCGGATAGTAATGCAGACTCATATCATAGTCTTTCAAAAGCTCCATCCAATGCCTCTGCTTGAGTTTCAATTCTTTCTATGAGAAAACATACTGTAAACTCTTATGGTCAGTATAAATATCAACATACACTCCATAGAGATAGTTCTTCTAGATTCTAAGTGCTAACACCATGGCTACTAACTCCAATTCATGAGTGGGGTAATTGTACTCATGCACCTTTAAATACCTAGATACATAATCTATCACCTTACCAAGTTGTATCAATACACAACCGAGTCCCACATGGGGCATATCAGAATAAACCACAAAATCATCTACACCCTCGGGAAGGGTAAAAATAGGAGCATTAGTTAGCTTGTCCTTCAATTTCTCAAAACTATTTTCACATAAGCCAGACCACAAAAACTTCATATTTTTCTGAGTTAGTTTAGTAAGAGGAGCATCTATGGAATAAAAACTCTCTACGAACCTTCTGTAATACCCCGCCAAACCCAAGAAGCTCCAAATATCAGTTGGAGTCGTGGGCCTGGGCCATTTTCTCACTGCTTCAACTCTTTGGGGATCCACTCTTATCCCGTCATTGGACACAATATGCCCCAGGAAGGCCATAGCGTCAAACAAGAATTCACAACTAGAAATTTTGGCATACAGCTGCTGACCCTTAAGGGTCTGAAGGATAATTTGGAGGTGATTGGCGTGATCCTCTTTACTCTTAGAATAGATTAGAATATCATCAATAAATACAATGATGAAAAACTCAAGAAACTGATGGAATACTCTATTTATAAGATCTATGAAGGCTGCAGGGGCATTAGTCAACCCGAAGGAAATGACAAAAAATTTGTAGTGACCATATCAGGTTCGGAAGGCTATCTTGGGTATGTCTGACTCCCTAACTTTCAACTGATGATAACCCAAATTAAGTTCTATTTTTAAAAAGCACTTGGCACCCTAAAGCTAGTTAAAAAGGTCGTCAATCCTCGGAAGAGGATATTTATTTTTAATCGTGACCTTATTCAGATGATGGTAGTCTATGCACATCCGAAGGGACCCATCCTTCTTTCGCATGAAGAGCATGGGTGCACCCCATGGGGAAACACTAGGATGAATAAAACCTTTGTCTAGGAGGTCTACAAGCTGTTCCTTTAACTCCTTTAGTTCCGCGGGAGCCATTCGATATGGCAAAATAAAAATAGGACAAGTGTCTGGCAATATATCAATGCAAAAATTTATCTCCCTATCAGGGGGTATCCCTAGGAGATTTTCGGGAAAGACTTCTGGGAATTCATTCACTATAGGGACTAACTGTAGAGGACGGTTTCCAACTTTTGAATCTTTTACTTGGATTAGATGATACATACAACCTTTGGAGATAAGCTTTCGGGCTCTAAGATAAGAGATAAAGTGACCTCTAGGTTCCACAAAACTCCCTGCCCCTAAAACTAGTGTCTCATTCGGGGAAGAAAAAGTGACCTTTCGGGTTCTGCAATCAAAGGTGGCATAAAATAAATGGAGCCGGTCCATCCCAAGGATGGCATCAAACTCTATCATATCCAGTTCTATAAGGTCTGCCACGGTTTCCCTACTATGAATAGACATGACACAATTTTTATAAACCCTTCTAGCAACAATAGAATCACCTACAAGAGTAGAAATAGAGAAGGGTTGTACAATAACTTCGAGCTCAAACCCAAAACCAACAGCCATATAAGGGGTCATATAAGATAATGTAGACCCGGGATCAAGCAATACATAAACATCATGAGAAAAGATTCGTAACATACCGGTGACAACATCTGGTGAATCTTCCACCTCCTGGAGGTTAGTCAAAGAATATAACCGGTTGCGACCCTCCTGGCAGCTGAAGAGGAACCCTTAGGAAAAGAAGTTGTGGAGGCGGCTTAGGACTTATTCCCCCCGCATTTACTAAAGCAGATAGACAATCTCTTTAAAGGTGACCCACTTTTCCATAAGTATAGCAGTTTCACCCCTCAAACTAGCACTTCCCTAGATGATTCCTTCCACAAACCTCACACCATGGAAAAGTACGACGCTGCTGGGTCACACTACTCTGAGACTATGTACCTAGAGCTTTGGACCCATGAGGAGTCTGAAAACTATGAGTTTGTCTGTCTATTGGTGGTCTGGGTACTGGGGCGCCGGCTACTAGCTGTGCATTATTCCAAAACTTCTTCTTCTTCGACCACTTATTACCCTAGTTACAAACTTGCGGCTTACTCTGGTGTTGGTCCGCAGATTTAGCTCTCTTAGCCTGTCTGTCTTTCTCTCTATATTCAGCAATCTTTTTATTCTTCTCTTTCACTTGATGTATATGAATGGTTAGTCGAGCAAAGTATAACTCCTTATTCAACATAGCCCCCTAGCACTTAAGTACCAGGTCATCAGCAAGGCCAGATGCAAATTTCCTCATCCGGGCTCTCATATTACTAGTTAACTCTAGTGCATAGCGGGCTAGTTTATTAAACTTCAAAATGTACTCCTGGAAACACATGCTGCCGTGCTTCAGATTCATAAACTCTTCCACTTTGGCCTCCCTCAACTCTATAGGAAAGAATCGATCAAGGAAAGCTTCTACAAATATGCCCTAAACTGTGGGCTCAACATTTTCACCTTTTTCATCTTCCCAGTCGATATACCACTGACTCGCAATGTCCTTGAGATGATAAGTTGCTAACTCCACCCCTTTAACCTCATCCATATGCATCACCTTAAATATCTTTTCCATTTCATCCAAGAACTCCCGTGGATCTTCCTCCACCTTGGTGCCAGTGAAATTTAGTGGGTTCATCTTCATGAAATGTCCGACTCTAGTAGCCTCAGATGTAATAGATGCGACCCAATATCTTTTAATTATTAAGCCTAGTTAGCTACCAACTGTGTCAATATACGAATAGACCATCTGAATTCTATATTTGAAATATCTCCCTGAGCAGTTGGGGGACGATTGGCATTAGTCCATAGATCCCGGGGTAGACTAGTCAGAAATGGAGGGACTCCCAGAGTAGGGACAAATTCTGAAGTACGAGCCCTATTACGGGTCCGCATCCCATGGGTAGGATAGACCTCATCTGCCTGAGCATTCTGATCAATAATATGACGTAGAGGTATAACTGTGTTTTTTGAAACATAAGTGATCATAAATTAGGGAATAATTCAGACTCTAAAGCACGAACTAAATCACAAATAAGGGAAACATTTCCTAAATACCTAGCAACCTCCTGCTTATAAGTGTGGTGCACTATAAACCTATAAATAAGACTCTACCAATGCAATTTCGAAGATACCGTGGGACCATGAACCATGCTTTGGTACTAAGTTTTTCATGACCCGAACCAGGGCCTAGATGTAATGAGCATTTTGAACCACTAAGGCCTGAAACACCCATATCTGTCTGGTAATTATGAACCTAATTCATATGATCAAAGAAATGAAGAAAAAACATAATAATTTAGAAACATGGTCATAAATATGAAAAGAGACAATAACGGGGAGATAAGGTTCCGTCAATAACAATTATCCTCTGAACAACTGTCTGCAAAAATCTCTAACAAAATGATAGAAACAATGTCCATCTGAGAACTAGGACAAAGCCCCCAGTAGACCCTAAAACTGAATATAAGATAAAAGGATGGCAGGACATAAGACCTTCCAAAACATAGAAGGATCACCACTTGTCTCTACAGCTCTATCTGAAAGTTCTACTGATTCTCTTGACCCCTAGACTGGGCCTCTAAACCTGAGAGGTTGGAGAGGGAAAGGGGTAAGTGTAAAAGTACTGGCACGCAGAGATATCAAAACAAAACATAATATTTTTTCAAAGTATAGTTGAGAGCCATTATAAAGCAATTTCATAGAAATTCATTTGAAAGCACATGGGTGTAATGCAATAGTTTCTCAACAACAATGAAATGCAACTGAGCTAGGTGGAATAGCCTATATGATTTACACCAACTGACAAACCTCGATTGCCATTGAGATTAGAGTATAAGTGAGGGAGAGACACTCAAGACCACACAGCATGGTGTCTCAATCCAATGGTAGTGCCAAGGATCACTTGGCTTGGGCTCCTACCTATAGTCCTAGTTTGGGAATGACATGAAGTCAAGTACACAAGGCTTAGCTTGGTACCAATATTCTCTATTGGTAAACACATTATTCCACCGATGAGCCCTTGTGTCTCAAACGCCTTCTTCGGGCATCCACCTTTCTTATGTAAAATCAATACATTCAAATTTCATTTTTCTTTTATTCAATCACATATCATATTTTGAAGGGTATCATCATACCGACTTGCAGGTTATTAATATCGTATCCACGTATGTATAATCATGTAAAAACCAAGTTGCTTCATCATTTACAAGCGATGAACAATATTTATTTCAAATTCATGCTCTCTTTTGTTGATCACAATACAATATGGAGTATCAAAACATTATCATGGGAATTTAAAAACCATTTATCATTTATATTTATCAAACTTCCATGGAAAATCTCAAATCACATATGCATGGTTTCAACCATTGAAGTATATAGGCAAACAATTCCCATGTTATAAAGTAAATGACTTGGAAATCATATTGAAGAAAGATATTAGCATTTGATTGAAAACCCCCATTTAAAAGAATGCATGTTCATAAAAAAACTACACCCATGAGATTTTTGGATAACCCCACGTACCTCTATTTCCAAGAATAATAGGTGTTTCTTGAAGCTTGCGGATTGTTGATTCCAAATATGTAATTTATCTTTGAAAACCTACGGTCAAATATTGAACTATTTGGTTTTTTATTTTGAAACCCTAGAGAGAGTTCTTGAACCCTTTTGATGAAATAATATGTATTTTGGGGTCCTTAGAACTAAATCTCGTGTTTTAGAGCTAAGTAAGGGTGGGAAAGGACCCTTTTGTCCTCAACACAGAGTGTTTAAATCACTAAAATTCCTTACATAGCTACCGCCCATCTCGTTGCCTATGTTCACATAGGCGCCGCCTAGCCTATTGCCTATTTTTGTATAGGCACCGCCTAGGCTATCGCCTATGTTTACTTACGCACCGCCTAGGCTATTTCCTATGCTTTCCAGTGGCCATGGGTGATTGGTTAGGCGATGCTTATCACTTTGAAGGGCTATAACTTCTTGGTCGGGTGTTAGATTTTAGCCAAATTGGTATCATTGGAAAAATTACTCGAATACTTATCATTTGACACATAGTAATCTCTTTAATTCAATATGCACAAAGAGTTATGGTCGATGGAAGCTGACACACTTTATAATATCTATTAAAACTTAGTCGATCGAAATAGTTTCAACTCGTCCTTGAGTTGAAGGACCTCTATGGTTTAAATTCAAGCTTGAGTGGATTTACATGCTACACAAAAATTAGCATGCCGTATTGGCATAGGATTTTATGGCTTCAAAATTAGCAACGCATCGAAATCATGATCTATATTGTAGCCTGAATTATGGGACTTTATAGTTTAATACCAATTGAGAGTTAATTGGTTGCATTCGTGCTATGCGTGCTTAGATTATTGGGCCCTAAGGTTGTGTCTTCTCTAATAAGTCTTTCATTATAAAGGAAGAAGGTCCCTTGAGCGGCTAGAGGGATGATTCTCCATACAAGGGTCCAAGTTAAATTGAACTTACCCTCTATCATGATCCCTATTCATCTGGTATACCATGTTCGTGTATTGAGAAACTGTGTTGGTGATTCTTTGTTAGTCGTTACCTTAGGGGATATTGGTATTTTGGGGTTCCTTGTCTTAAGAGAAAATTCCGATGAGAATCTTGGGTTGGTAAATTTGTCGGTTGCGAATAAAAATGGTGGCTTCTGTGACGGTTCTATGGAGGAATCAATAATCTAAAAAATCTACTTGGGAGGCATAAGGGGACACAATGTCCTAGTATCGGTGATTATGTTTTATTTTAGGAACTCATGATTGAGATATGTGTTTGTATTCCTAACTTGGTCTGTGTCTTTGATAGACAATTGATGTCCCTGAAGCTTGTGATTGATTCGTTCCTCTCTTAGACAAGGGATTTGAGTTATCAATGCTTGAGTTACTTTATATCTTTGAAATTTGAAGGGTTTAATCCCTTAAGCTTTGAGTTGATCAACTATTTTTTATAAATGGTAGGTTGGAATCCCATGGATATTGAAATAAAGTAATTGATTAATAATGACCATGATATGTTTTGGATTGTACCTTTGTTGTGCGCCTTGTCCTCAAATGGTTGAAGATTGTTTTGATAAATTCTAATGTGTTAACTTGAGAATAAGCTTATTTTACCCATAATTCATGGAGGAATGATCATATTTGGGGGAGAATAAAACACCCAAGAATGTAGCCTTGCAATAATTTTTGGTTGACATGTAATGGTCATGATATGTGTTATGTTGAATCCTTTTTATGTGTTGTTTTTAACTTGTGTAAAGGTTTCCATGATTCATGTTGATGTGTTAGCTTGTGTATATGCTTGATTTATCCTTCCATCATGTACAAATGATCCTAAGTTGGGAAGAAGTGAAGCACCTAGACTCAAACTCTTGAGAAATCATCAACCTTTTTGTCTCTAGGGTGGATATGGGTGGGGATTCTTGAGTTGTACCCTAGGTCACGACTAGTACCCACCTTGTCATCCCCTTACATATACTAAGAAATATATTAATGTAACATAATATCCTCCATACGACAAGGTCATCCCTTGGTTTTAACCAAGCTCACAAGTCCTAAGTTGCCCAACTGTATGGAGTGAAACCTAACCTAGAGTGGACTATTTTTGTTACAGGTGGTCTATACGAGTTAGGTCACAATTCGTACCCTTAGTATATAACTCTAGGATGCCTAGTATTATGCAAACCAGTGTGTTTGACCTAGGGGAAGCCTTGAGTATGATTTAGGGTACCACTCATACCCTAGGTTATAATTGCCAAGTGAACCGTGAGGGGAGCTGTACCCCTACACGTGTGCATTTTCCATCTTTTAACCAAGTACCTTTTGGTCATTTACCTTTCCTTAAACCCTAATTTCCTTACCTATATATGTCTTGGTAGCCTCATAAGACTTCATTTGTAAGACTTAAAGACTTTTTAACACTCTAAGGCTCTTGGAAGAAAGATTTAAGGTTAGGGTTTGGAGGTGTTTATCCTGTGGCAAGAAGGAGAGTCAAGATGTTGGTGTGAAATATTGTTTGAGTCATGTATATCTTACCCTCTTTAAATAACTCAAAACCCATGTATTTCACATTTAGATTAGTGAGTGTACCTGGTTGTTTTGAATCAAACAAAAAAGATTTTGTTACCTAATAAAAAATAATGATGAATCTTGGTTTTGTTTATGTTGATACATGCTATAGATGGTAGATTTCATATATGGGTGCTTGTTGCTTATTTTTTAACATGAGGATCATGAGGAACCCTAGTTCTAATGATTTCTACCATGAAAATGATCTTATTAAATGTATTCACACAAGGTGTTTGCAAAAATGTCTAAGTGAAATAACTAGTTACATATTTATAGTATATTGAGCTAGGGCAATAGCCATAATGAGTATGATTGATTGATAAATAATGTTGTAAAAGTATTGTGATCCATTTATGGTATAATAGATGATATTATTGGGTTAATGACTAATAAAGAGTTAAAACCCTGAGCATGAAAATGAACTAGATGTGTCTGTGGGACCTAAATATGGTAAGAAGATGGTGTAATCTTGATAATGAAAATTTAATATTTTATGTGGTTCATGATTACCATAACTTGGAATGTACGATGGAACAAGTTAAGGTATTGGCCTATTAAAAGGGGTTGAAAAATAAAGGTGCCCATGAGGGTAATATGATTATGTAAAGTGTTGAATTTTGTTAAATGTGTTGAGGAAATTATGTGTAGAATTGAATGCATATTGGTGCTTGGTAAATGGTTGGTAAAGGCCTTGTTGGCCATATAATGACTAGATAAATACCCTTGATATTTTGTTAGCTAAATGGTCATAGTCCCAAAAGTACAAAATCGAATTTTGTATGAATAAAAGGTGTATATAAGTTCAATAAGTATGAACAATTGTTGGTAGGAGTATTGGTGACCATTAATGTACTTGAATTGTATTCTGAACTAAGGCCTTGGGCCTAACCATGTGAGCAATATCCAAATGGGCCAGTAGAGATCATGTGATCGTCTATGGTGTTGATATGTAGCCTTGATAGCTTGAATGCCTCGAGATGGTTTGAGTTCCTATGTGATAATTGAATAGGTGCTAGTATATGCGTAGAGACATGTTGGTTTGTAGTCCAAGTTTGCTTACCATATAAGTTGTATTAGTTAGTGGTCCAAGTACGCTTATAATGCGAGGCATATTGGTTAGTGGTCCAAGTTCGCTTACCATATAAGGTATATTGGTTGGTTGTCCAATTTTTATTACCCTATAAGGTTTGTTCGTTTGACATCCAAGTCCGATTACCATATAAGGCATTTTGGTTTGTGGCCCAAGTCCATTTACCATATAAGGTGTATTGGTTTATAGTCTAAGTCTGCTTACCATATAAGATTTGTTGGTATGTTGTCCAAGTCCACTTACCATATAAAGTTTGTTGGGTTGTGGTCCAAGTCCGCGTACCATGTAAGGCGTGATGGTTCATGGTCCAAGTCCGCTTACCATAAAAGATGTGTCAGCTTGAGGCTCATGTCCCCTTGCCTATTGCAGTGTAAAGGATTCTATGTGTCTAAAATATATAAGTGGAAGGTTGATGGTCCTTCACCCCATGTCTTATGGATGGATGTGTCATAAATGTATGTTATGACTTGTTTCGTCATTTGACTTATTGTGTCACTATATGTATATATGTCTTCAATATGCATATTCTTATGTAAATGTGATTGCATGTGATGGATTGATGTGGATTATCAAATGTACTATTTTCTCCTTACCCTTGAGTTACATTCTAGCATTCTAACCGCTAACCATCTCCAGAATTTACATCACCATGCGACGTAGGCGCTAGAGCCTTTTTCTTATTTTCCCGCGCAGTGACTTATTAATCGTGGTAGTTCAGACTTGATTTGAAGTGATGAGCTTCTTTATTTTGGAAGATGACATCTTTTAGTCTCTATATTTAGACTTAGTCTCTTAAAGACTTAGTTTGGCTATAGTCGGGGGCTTGTCCTGACACATACATTTGTTGACTTTAGTTTGTATAGAGGTATTGCGAACAACTATGAACTTGGGCGTAGTTATCGTAAAGAATATAATGTTGACTTATGTTATTATTTCTGCTATTTTTATTTGTGAGTTGATTTCCCTACGACTCCTATGGTATGTTGAGGTTATTAGGTCAGGTTATCGTGGTGACCTCCAATTCATGTGAGCTTTAGGTGTCTATATAACATGGTCCGAAGTTTGGGTCGTGTCAACTTGTGAGGTGAAAATTTGGAATCGGTGAACTTTGTTGACAGTTCTTAAAAGACAAATTATGGTAATTCCTACAACCATAAGTGGCAGAGCCAAATTACTCTTGGGGAAATAATTAGCAGTTTCAGCAATAACGGTAGCACAATACACAGCCCATCACTATAGAGAAAACCAAAAAGAAGATCCTAACCAAGCTAGAAGAAATGACTTCTGAGATAAAAAAATTAGCAAGTGGCTCAAAAGAAACTTGAGCAATAGTTGGGGAAACTATCCCAAACACAAAATACTAGGCCTTAAGACTTTTTGCATAGTGATAATGAACTTCCAAAGAAAGTTATGGTAATTAATTTAAGGAGTGGTAAGAAGCTTAAAGACAGGTCTCCAAGATAAATAATGAAGTAGATGCAGAGTTAGTTCCACAACAGGTTGCAGGTAAAGATGTTGATAACTTTGGAAATTCTCAGTACTTAAAATCAAAGGCTACTAAGTAGGAGCAGTAAACACCACCACCATCATTCTTGCAGAGGCTGAAAAAGGCCAAAGAATATTCTTATTTCAGGACATTCTTTGACACATTCAGACAACTTCACATTAATTTGCCTTTGTTAGATGGTTTGCAAGAAATACCTAAGTATGCCAAGTACTTAAAGAAGGTGGTGA
>JAPEIP010000011.1:90883034-90936455 GCA_026120095.1 Capsicum chinense | reverse complement strand
TGTATTGAGAAACTGTGTTGGTGATTCTTTGTTAGTCGTTACCTTAGGGGATATTGGTATTTTGGGGTTCCTTGTCTTAAGAGAAAATTCCGATGAGAATCTTGGGTTGGTAAATTTGTCGGTTGCGAATAAAAATGGTGGCTTCTGTGACGGTTCTATGGAGGAATCAATAATCTAAAAAATCTACTTGGGAGGCATAAGGGGACACAATGTCCTAGTATCGGTGATTATGTTTTATTTTAGGAACTCATGATTGAGATATGTGTTTGTATTCCTAACTTGGTCTGTGTCTTTGATAGACAATTGATGTCCCTGAAGCTTGTGATTGATTCGTTCCTCTCTTAGACAAGGGATTTGAGTTATCAATGCTTGAGTTACTTTATATCTTTGAAATTTGAAGGGTTTAATCCCTTAAGCTTTGAGTTGATCAACTATTTTTTATAAATGGTAGGTTGGAATCCCATGGATATTGAAATAAAGTAATTGATTAATAATGACCATGATATGTTTTGGATTGTACCTTTGTTGTGCGCCTTGTCCTCAAATGGTTGAAGATTGTTTTGATAAATTCTAATGTGTTAACTTGAGAATAAGCTTATTTTACCCATAATTCATGGAGGAATGATCATATTTGGGGGAGAATAAAACACCCAAGAATGTAGCCTTGCAATAATTTTTGGTTGACATGTAATGGTCATGATATGTGTTATGTTGAATCCTTTTTATGTGTTGTTTTTAACTTGTGTAAAGGTTTCCATGATTCATGTTGATGTGTTAGCTTGTGTATATGCTTGATTTATCCTTCCATCATGTACAAATGATCCTAAGTTGGGAAGAAGTGAAGCACCTAGACTCAAACTCTTGAGAAATCATCAACCTTTTTGTCTCTAGGGTGGATATGGGTGGGGATTCTTGAGTTGTACCCTAGGTCACGACTAGTACCCACCTTGTCATCCCCTTACATATACTAAGAAATATATTAATGTAACATAATATCCTCCATACGACAAGGTCATCCCTTGGTTTTAACCAAGCTCACAAGTCCTAAGTTGCCCAACTGTATGGAGTGAAACCTAACCTAGAGTGGACTATTTTTGTTACAGGTGGTCTATACGAGTTAGGTCACAATTCGTACCCTTAGTATATAACTCTAGGATGCCTAGTATTATGCAAACCAGTGTGTTTGACCTAGGGGAAGCCTTGAGTATGATTTAGGGTACCACTCATACCCTAGGTTATAATTGCCAAGTGAACCGTGAGGGGAGCTGTACCCCTACACGTGTGCATTTTCCATCTTTTAACCAAGTACCTTTTGGTCATTTACCTTTCCTTAAACCCTAATTTCCTTACCTATATATGTCTTGGTAGCCTCATAAGACTTCATTTGTAAGACTTAAAGACTTTTTAACACTCTAAGGCTCTTGGAAGAAAGATTTAAGGTTAGGGTTTGGAGGTGTTTATCCTGTGGCAAGAAGGAGAGTCAAGATGTTGGTGTGAAATATTGTTTGAGTCATGTATATCTTACCCTCTTTAAATAACTCAAAACCCATGTATTTCACATTTAGATTAGTGAGTGTACCTGGTTGTTTTGAATCAAACAAAAAAGATTTTGTTACCTAATAAAAAATAATGATGAATCTTGGTTTTGTTTATGTTGATACATGCTATAGATGGTAGATTTCATATATGGGTGCTTGTTGCTTATTTTTTAACATGAGGATCATGAGGAACCCTAGTTCTAATGATTTCTACCATGAAAATGATCTTATTAAATGTATTCACACAAGGTGTTTGCAAAAATGTCTAAGTGAAATAACTAGTTACATATTTATAGTATATTGAGCTAGGGCAATAGCCATAATGAGTATGATTGATTGATAAATAATGTTGTAAAAGTATTGTGATCCATTTATGGTATAATAGATGATATTATTGGGTTAATGACTAATAAAGAGTTAAAACCCTGAGCATGAAAATGAACTAGATGTGTCTGTGGGACCTAAATATGGTAAGAAGATGGTGTAATCTTGATAATGAAAATTTAATATTTTATGTGGTTCATGATTACCATAACTTGGAATGTACGATGGAACAAGTTAAGGTATTGGCCTATTAAAAGGGGTTGAAAAATAAAGGTGCCCATGAGGGTAATATGATTATGTAAAGTGTTGAATTTTGTTAAATGTGTTGAGGAAATTATGTGTAGAATTGAATGCATATTGGTGCTTGGTAAATGGTTGGTAAAGGCCTTGTTGGCCATATAATGACTAGATAAATACCCTTGATATTTTGTTAGCTAAATGGTCATAGTCCCAAAAGTACAAAATCGAATTTTGTATGAATAAAAGGTGTATATAAGTTCAATAAGTATGAACAATTGTTGGTAGGAGTATTGGTGACCATTAATGTACTTGAATTGTATTCTGAACTAAGGCCTTGGGCCTAACCATGTGAGCAATATCCAAATGGGCCAGTAGAGATCATGTGATCGTCTATGGTGTTGATATGTAGCCTTGATAGCTTGAATGCCTCGAGATGGTTTGAGTTCCTATGTGATAATTGAATAGGTGCTAGTATATGCGTAGAGACATGTTGGTTTGTAGTCCAAGTTTGCTTACCATATAAGTTGTATTAGTTAGTGGTCCAAGTACGCTTATAATGCGAGGCATATTGGTTAGTGGTCCAAGTTCGCTTACCATATAAGGTATATTGGTTGGTTGTCCAATTTTTATTACCCTATAAGGTTTGTTCGTTTGACATCCAAGTCCGATTACCATATAAGGCATTTTGGTTTGTGGCCCAAGTCCATTTACCATATAAGGTGTATTGGTTTATAGTCTAAGTCTGCTTACCATATAAGATTTGTTGGTATGTTGTCCAAGTCCACTTACCATATAAAGTTTGTTGGGTTGTGGTCCAAGTCCGCGTACCATGTAAGGCGTGATGGTTCATGGTCCAAGTCCGCTTACCATAAAAGATGTGTCAGCTTGAGGCTCATGTCCCCTTGCCTATTGCAGTGTAAAGGATTCTATGTGTCTAAAATATATAAGTGGAAGGTTGATGGTCCTTCACCCCATGTCTTATGGATGGATGTGTCATAAATGTATGTTATGACTTGTTTCGTCATTTGACTTATTGTGTCACTATATGTATATATGTCTTCAATATGCATATTCTTATGTAAATGTGATTGCATGTGATGGATTGATGTGGATTATCAAATGTACTATTTTCTCCTTACCCTTGAGTTACATTCTAGCATTCTAACCGCTAACCATCTCCAGAATTTACATCACCATGCGACGTAGGCGCTAGAGCCTTTTTCTTATTTTCCCGCGCAGTGACTTATTAATCGTGGTAGTTCAGACTTGATTTGAAGTGATGAGCTTCTTTATTTTGGAAGATGACATCTTTTAGTCTCTATATTTAGACTTAGTCTCTTAAAGACTTAGTTTGGCTATAGTCGGGGGCTTGTCCTGACACATACATTTGTTGACTTTAGTTTGTATAGAGGTATTGCGAACAACTATGAACTTGGGCGTAGTTATCGTAAAGAATATAATGTTGACTTATGTTATTATTTCTGCTATTTTTATTTGTGAGTTGATTTCCCTACGACTCCTATGGTATGTTGAGGTTATTAGGTCAGGTTATCGTGGTGACCTCCAATTCATGTGAGCTTTAGGTGTCTATATAACATGGTCCGAAGTTTGGGTCGTGTCAACTTGTGAGGTGAAAATTTGGAATCGGTGAACTTTGTTGACAGTTCTTAAAAGACAAATTATGGTAATTCCTACAACCATAAGTGGCAGAGCCAAATTACTCTTGGGGAAATAATTAGCAGTTTCAGCAATAACGGTAGCACAATACACAGCCCATCACTATAGAGAAAACCAAAAAGAAGATCCTAACCAAGCTAGAAGAAATGACTTCTGAGATAAAAAAATTAGCAAGTGGCTCAAAAGAAACTTGAGCAATAGTTGGGGAAACTATCCCAAACACAAAATACTAGGCCTTAAGACTTTTTGCATAGTGATAATGAACTTCCAAAGAAAGTTATGGTAATTAATTTAAGGAGTGGTAAGAAGCTTAAAGACAGGTCTCCAAGATAAATAATGAAGTAGATGCAGAGTTAGTTCCACAACAGGTTGCAGGTAAAGATGTTGATAACTTTGGAAATTCTCAGTACTTAAAATCAAAGGCTACTAAGTAGGAGCAGTAAACACCACCACCATCATTCTTGCAGAGGCTGAAAAAGGCCAAAGAATATTCTTATTTCAGGACATTCTTTGACACATTCAGACAACTTCACATTAATTTGCCTTTGTTAGATGGTTTGCAAGAAATACCTAAGTATGCCAAGTACTTAAAGAAGGTGGTGATTAACGAGGTGAAGTTGTAGAACATTGAGAGGGTGGAACTCATTGAGGAGTGCAACTCTGTGGTGATTAGAAAGATGGCCAAAAAGCTTAAGGACCTAGGGAGTTTCACCCTCCCCATACAGATTAATAACAATAATGTGGTCTATGCCTTGAGTGATTTGGGGGTAATTTAATGCACCTATCATTGTTCGAGACTCTTAATTTGCGTAAGCCGATACCATACTCTGTGGTGCTCCAACTGTCAGACAAAACCCAAGTCATAACCAAAGAAATTATTGAGGACGTGATCATAAAGATTTATAAGCTTATTATTGTTTATGACTTTATTGTTTTGGATTATAATGTAGATTATAGGGGACCAATCATTCTATGACGTCAATTCTTAATAACGAAAGGAGTACTGATATATGTGAGAGAGGGCACTCTCAAAATGAGACTTGATAAGTAAGAGGTGGTCATAAAAGTTTATAATCCACTGAATCCACCTTCCCACTACTCAGATTTTTGTATGATTATAGTTATGGGAGTGGATGAGGTTTTGGGTAGTAGAAAGTGCACCACCAAAGACCTCTTCAAATAATGTCATTAAGTTTCCTAAGCCACCACCTAAGCACGAAGTAATGCTGATTGATGAGCCTGAAAAGGATATTGTTGAAAAAGATATTGACCTTAAGGGTACACACTCAAGAGGCCTAAAATGAATAAGAAGATGGCCTCCAAGTAAGAGAAAGAGGATGAAGGAATTCTATCGATTAGTGATGTTGAGTCATGCCACGACACTAAATCAGGTGTTTCTTAGGAGGAAATGCAAGTTAATTTAGGTATTTTATTTTTAGTATTTTATTTCTTACTTCACACGGTGCTTGTTTTTGTTGAGTTACAGATTAATGGGAAGTCTGAGTACTGGAAGCTTAAGCTAAGAAGTATAACAAAGACAAAGTGTAGGGTCCTCAGACCCTCTTGATGTTTAAATATAGTTTTAGCTATGCCTAGAGGCATCAGGGAAGATTTTGAACTCTACTTTTAAGTTTACTTTAGGGACAAAGTAAGTTTTAAGTGTGGGGTGGGAAATTTCCCATGGTTTTAGGTGAAGTAATGCTGAAGGGTCTTAGTTTTAGTTATTTTCTTAGATTTTTTTGGGTCAAATTTAAAAAATTACAAAAGTATTTTATTTTTAGTATTTAGTTAGTTGGGTTAATCCAAATGTAAACTTCAACCACCCCATGATTGTTTTTTTTAGGCACCCCTTGAACCTAATATCCTTTTTTTTCTATTTAAGAGTAAATTTTAATTTTTTCTTAGTAAGATAAGTGAGATATCCTTGTTGGTGCTATTTGCAACTATATGATGCAAGTGGTTTTTTGTGTAAAAGCATGTGGTTTATGTGAGTTACTACTTTTGATGCTCCTATGCTCGGGTTTATGACTCTTGTACATTGTTGGCTTAATATTGAATTCAGGATGTTGTTTGGTGGAAACTCAATGATAATCCTACTTGAGTTGAGCATGTTCCATGTGTGAAGTGAGGTTTTACGTATTCCTTGTTGCATTGGATAACTAGAACTTGTCTGGTGTGTGTGCAAAGCAAAATAAAGATTGTGGGTTAGGAGATGATATAGGCGTTTCTTTTATATCCATGTTTTATATCTTCTATTATCTACCCTTATGCATAATTCTAGTTATCCCCGTTTAGTCTTCATCCTATTTTGTTGGTAACCTTGTATTCATATTGTTCCCCTTCATTGGTTGACCTTAATTGATCCAAATCTGAAAAGTGATTTAAGTGAAAATTAATGAAGTAAAGTAGTGTAAAAATAATAAGAAAAAAGGTGACAGTAAGGCCGCAAAAAGTAGTTATTGGTGTTGTAAAATTGATATGTGTTGTTATTGGAAGCTGTATAATAAAAAGATATAAAATCTATGCTAAATTTAATCTTGACTTGAGAAAGAATACTTCCTCTGTGATACTTGTGAATCAACTTAATAAAATGGGGGAAAATAAAAGAAATGTGTAGATGAATATAGTTGAAATTGGTTGTTAATAGAGAGATCTTAATGTTCATGTGATGTATTGAAGCACTTAGGAAGATAGTCACTATTACTATCCAGAAAAGGTCCTGATCATCCCTTAGCCAACATTTCAATCCTCAAATACCTATTTGATCTTAATCCTTAACATTCTTATATTAGCAGAGTACTACACTAAGGGCAAGCTATTGGTTTATCATGTGTAACTTCTGAATTATTTGTGAGAGTGAGCATAATTTGATTCTTGTACCCATTCATATGATAAATTGTATCTATGCGAATGACTATGGGTAACTTTCTTATTGTAAAGTCACATGTTTGATGATAGTTGGGTTAATTGTATGATCTCTATGATTGAGTGATGTGCATGAATTTGCTAACTTGGTGAGTCAATTCCTGAGGTTAGGAGGTTTTGAAGTATTATTATTAAGAATACCTCTTAATGATTAAGATTTAGTTCTAGATCTGAATGATTAAGACCTAGTTAGATCTATTAAGAGCAAAAATCTTAATGTAAATCAGATGCACTTAATGGTCTAAAGTCTGAATCATTAAGATTCAGGCCTCCATTAAGTGCTAACAAGGCATTAGTTCCGAATCCGAATGATTAAGACTTATTCAGACCAATTAAGAGCTCAAATCTTAATGAAAAACAAATGCATTTAATGGTTTGAAGTCTGAATCATTAAGATTCAGACCTCCATTAAGTGCAATCAAATGAGGCCTAAGGGAAAGTGACACAACCTAAACCAGGTCCTAGTCATTTCGGGTGCATCAAGACCTAAATCAAGACTGGAGATGACCCCCAATACCCAACCATAATCACCCCTATACCCTAAGTAGGATGAATTCCTAACATATATCAAGATAAAACAAATAAATACTTAAAGACAATAATGGAATCCATAACCATAACCAACAAACAGTACAATCAAATATCAAACCTGTGTCAGCCCCAATACCAATACTAGTGCCAATGCTAATACCAATACTGACACCGCCAATGCTCATAGTAGTTAGATAAAGCCCCTAAATGAGAAAAAAGAACATCCGGTAGGGACATACCCCTTCCCATAGCCAAAACCAAACTCTAGGAAATAACCAAAATTATGAAATGATATCCATATCATGAAATGGTGTCTTATAGAGTATGGAAGCTCATCACTTCAGTCCAACATAAGTTGTTACCAAATTTGAGATCATTGAACATGAGGAGTAGTATGGTCGGTTCCTGCATCGCGTGGGCGATGCGATGCTCGAAGATGGGTTAGCAAGTAAATGATAGCAAGTACTCGGGAATAAGTATAAAATAATGCCATCATTCAAAATCAAAGTAAATAAACATATGCATTCTCATACATATATAGATATATACCATGCTAGGAAAGGGAACTATGTATAGCATGCAATTAAATCTTTAACTTGAGTTGTGTAGATTGATCATCCCAAAATGACCCATGGACTATATGGGTCCAGTATTACCCCTTGAATAGGGCCCAGTACATATAGCTGCACAAACTGGATATATCATAGGGGTAGGGGATTCTCGTGTACCCTTCGCCCTCCATCATACACATATAAGAGTATAAACTTAGAGAATTTTTGTGAACCCCACAAGTATATGGTCACCATGACCAACCCTTATGTCGGCAAACATGAATTTCTTGAGTCGGCATATTAGACTCATTCCCTCAAAGTTATCTATCACAACCCACCATTATTTCCCAATTAAAAAGCTTTAGCACATAACCAAACCATAAAATCCAGAGTTAATTACCAAGGCATTTATAATTGGTATCGTCATACGAACTGCAACTTTCAAGTAATGTGATAAGCCAATACTTTAGGGGATTCCCATGTACCCTATAGGATTTCAATCTATCAAAACCATGGCTACCTAGGTCTTTTACAATCATTTAATTCAATCAAACCATATAGGGTTCCGTTACCATATTATGCAATGCAAGGTTAACAATAATAGTGAAACTATGTGACAAAAGCATTATCATAGGCATTTTAATAAACATGTTTAGGGCATATAGTTTCCAAAATGAAAACCAAGTATCAATTGGCCATTCCAATGAAACCACATGTTCAAAACATTATTATATCATGAAAACATAAGAAAAACATGGGAAACGATTACGAAACCATAAACAACTAAAACCCCCAATATATATTTCAAAACCACCACAAACTTACACTAATTCTATGAAAACACTTAATTAAAACATGCTTTTAGTTTGAACTAACAATGATGGAGTAGTAACATGCCTTAGATACCAAAGAAGACGGAAAGAAACCACCCTTGAAAGCCTTACTTGACCATATTTAAGAAACCATAGACTCTTTTTGAACCAATATATAGAGAGAGATTTAAGAGGATTTGATTTGATAATAGTAGGTTAATGAATTCCCAAGAGTGTTTTAAGTCATGGGGTTAAAAGAAGTTAAGAGGAGAAATGTCAAAAATACCCCCAACTTAAGCAGTAAAAATTCCCGCAGGCAGGTAAGGTTTGGACCCTTTCCTCATACCCATATCGTATGGTGGTACCCTAAACTCGTATGTTGATCAAAATATTGGACATCACATTCTGTCCAACTCATGACTCATTAGCCTAAGTTATACCGTACCATATGACTAGTACCCTCAAATTTTATCCTTAGTAGAAAACATCAAGGTTAGACACTGGACAACATACGACTTGGATGCTACTTCTCGTTACATGTAAAAATGACTCGTATGCAGCTTTTTTGTACCAAGAATAGAACATGACCAACAACATACTGGACAATATATGACTAGTGTCCCTGGAACCATACCTACACTATACGAGTGGTATGGTGAGTCATATGATCAAGAGAAGACTCAAACCCAAGAAATTTTGCAAGGACCATAACCCAGGGTACTTTAATTCTCCCCCACATGGACCATTCACCCTTGCATGATGGAATAAGGAAGTACAAGCACAATTAAACCCCCAAACATCTCTACTCTTACCTTTAACCATGTTCAAAAACAAATATACTAAGGAAGTAAATTTTTTCTTTAATAAGGTTTGCTAACAAAGACGTTATGTAGAACACAAACCTTTCGTATGAATTTCTAGAGCAGAAAATATGAATGGATACATGAACTTCATTTCCTCTTCAGCTTCCCATGTAGCCTCTTCCACCTTGTGTATCCTTCATAGAACCTTTACCGAGGCCATATCCTTAGTCCCCAATTGACAAACCTGATGATTCAAAATCTTAATTGAGATATCTTCATAAGATAGGGAATCTGAAATGCCAATATCCTTGATAGGCACAATTTGTGATGGATCACTAATACACTTTCTCAATATAGAGACATGGAATATGGTGAATGAAGCTCAAACTAGAAGGAAACTCCAATTTGTAGGTAATATTACCAACCCTCCTCAAAACCATATAAGGACCTACATATCAGGGACTGAGCTTCCCTTTCTTCCCAAACCGCATCACTCCCTTCATGGGAGATACCTTTAGGAACACCATATCTCTAACCTCAAACTCCAAGTCCCTTTGCCTGATATCTGTATAGGAATTTTGGTGACTCTGGGAAGCTTTAAGACTATCTAGTATCACCTTCACCTTCTCCATAGCTTGGTGAACCAAATTCAGGCTAAACATATCTGCTTCAACAAGCTCAAACCACCCAATTGGAGACCTACACCTCCTATCATACAATGCTTTCAATAGAACTATTCTAATGCTAGAGTGACAGCAATTGTTGTAAGAAAACTCTACAATAGGTAAGTGCTCAACCTAATTACCACCATAGTCATTCACACAAGCCTGAAGCATATCTTCTAACATATGAAAAGTCCTTTTTGCTTGCCCATCCAACTGCAGGTGAAAAGCAGTACTCAGACCTACCTTATCCCCAAATGACCACAAAAGTGAGACAAAAAAGTCAAAATACACTCGGAGATAATAGAAATAGGTACCCTATGCAACTTTACAATATCTTAGAGGTACAACCTTGCATAATCCTCAGCCAAGAAGTTAGTCCTCACTTTCAAAAAGTGAGCCAACTTTGTCATCCTATCTATGTGACCTAAATCGAATCAAATTAATTTTGAGACCGAGGAAGACCAGTAAAGAAATTCATGTTGATCACTTCCCACTTTCATTCAGGAAGCTCAATTTATTGACAATCCTTTGAGCCTCATGTACTCAACTTTCACACTTTGACACACCATGCCTTTGGCCACAAAATTAGACACATCCCTCTTTATATTATTCCACCAATATATCTCCTTGAGGTCAGGATACATTTTTGTTGAATTAAGATAAATAACATAGTGCAACTCATCCGCCTCAGCAAAGATACTTTCATGTAAGCCATCTAAATCAGGAAAACATAATCTCCCTCAATACTGCAAGGTACCATAACTAATAATCTCGAAGTCCATCACCTTATACCTACCTACATCACCCTTGATGCTTATAAAAATAGTATCTAATATCTATTTCTCCTTGATTTCAACACCAAAAGATGACAACACCATTTCCTACACCAACACAACTCTATCCTTGGAGTCTAAAAAATAGACTCCAAGGTTAGCCAAACGGTGAATGGACCTTTACCAACTCCTATTTCTACTTATACACATGAGCTAGATTCCCCATAGATAACTTACTAAAATCATCAGCAACCATGTTAGCTTTAGCTGGGTGGTAGGAAAGACTAATGTCATGATTCTTGAGAAGCTTGAGCCATCTTCTTTGCCTGAGGTTAAGCTCTTTCTGAGTAAACCCATATTGCAAGTGCTTATGATAAAAACAGATATCCACATGCACTACATACAAATATTGATAACAGATTTTCAACTCAAATACCACAGCTAACAGTTCTATGTAATGAGTCGGATAATTCATCTCATGTACCTTCAACAGTCTAGAGGCATAGGGTATCACCTTATTATGCTACATTAGAACAGAACCAAGTCCCACGTGGGATGCATCATAGTAAACCACAAACCCATTAGTTGCTTCAAGAAAATTCAAGATCAGATCCGAAGTGAGCTTATCTTTTAGCTTTTTGAAACTACCCTTACAAGAATCCGACCACAAGAACTTTACCTTCTTCTGAGATAGTTTAGTCAATGAGGTAGCTATAGTTAAAAATTTTTCCAAAAACCTCTTATGATAACTAGCTAAAACCAAGAAGCTCTGAATATCGGTTGGAGTCAAGGGTCTATGCCACTTCTTCACCATTGCAACTTTCTACGGATCCATTATGATCCCTTCACTTGAAATTATATGACCTACAAAAGTGACAGCGCTCAACCAAAATTCATATTTTGAAAATTTGGCATACAACTACTGCTCTTTCAAGGTATATAAGACGATGTGGAGGTGATCGATATGATCCACTTTGCTCTTAGTGTAATCAAAATGTCATCTATAAAAATAATGACAAGCAATTCCAGAAACTGATGCAAGACCCTATTCATCAGATCCATGAGTGTTGTTGGGGCATTGGTCAACCCAAAAGACATACTAGAAACTCAAAAAGCCTATACCAAGTTTAAAAAGAAGTCTTAGGGATATCCACCTCCCTAATATTTTAATAATGATACCCGAATTGAAAATTAATTTTGAAGAAAAACTTAGCACCCTGTAACTAATAAAAAAATCATCTATCCTTGGAAGAAGATACTTATTCTTTATTGTTACCTTCTTCAGCTATTGGTAATTAATGCACATCTAATGTGAACCATCCTTCTTACGCATGAATAACATCGGTGCACCTTTAGGGATACACTAGGATGGATGAAAGCCTTAACTAGAATATCCTTGACTTTATACTTAAGCTCATTTAACTCAGCTAGATCCATTCTATATGGGGGAATAGATATTGGATGAGTTTCCTGTAATACCCCATACTTTGGCCTAGCTTAAAATTATCCTATAAATGTTAAGGACTTGCTTTAAAGATGAATCCACTTTTATATATTTGGTATTTTCAAAATTTTCACTTTTTATCATGTGGGAAATTCAATAAGCTTTCCATCGATACCAAATTCGCCCAAATCCAACACCCGTGCAAAGAGTTAGAGCTAGTTTAGTAAGACAGTATGCCACCTGAGCCATCATAGCATCGCGGAGCATGCCAAAGTGGCAATCGTCAAAATCCAGTGAGCCTCTGCGATTATGGTGCATTGCGTCAGGGCTCAAATTCAGAATTGTCCTTTTTTCCAGTGTCTTAGCATGAGGCCTCTGCGTCGTAGTGAACTTCCAGGTCTCATCCAGTATTGCAATGCAATTTCACCGTGTTGCGCCATCAACCCAATTTCCAGTTAGTAATTTCCAGTGATATAGTGCGATAGCGCCACGGCGTGGAAGCCTGCCAAATCAAGAAATTTTGACAAAAATAAAAAGACATGTCCAGGTTAAATGGGTCTTTATCCACGACCAGGATCAGCCTTTAACCTCAAAATTATGCTCTAAGAACCCTATTAAATCACTTTTTCTCACTTTCTCTCAAGAACAAAATCCTTTCCTATCAAGAGGCAAAAATCCTAGCTCAAGAAATCAAGACTCAAATTCAAGATTATCTCCATCAATCTTTGTAGAATTAAGAACTAAGGTATGCATAGTGTTCATTCATGGATTCCTTTCATTCATGAAGCCCAAGAACTACATTTTAAATCTTGTATTATGAATATTTTTTTGTAGGTTGATTATGATCATGTGATTATGGTTGTATGATTCCCAAGTTCGAATCTTTATGTGTTGTTCATGAACCTATGCTAGTATGTGGTTTGAAATATGTGAAATTGATTTTCTTGTATTGATTTGATGGTCATGCCTATGCCCTAGGTCATGCATGCCAGGTGTTTGGTAAAATTCCTAAGAGAATAGAAATTATGCATTATAGTTTAATTGTGACCCAAGTGATAGATACATTCTTTACCCTATGACCTAGAATGACTTCCATGATATTATGTGCATTATGAATGGTTGAGGGAATGTCCATGAGATTAGGTTGATGAAAGTATGACATGTTATATGCAATTCCATTCATGTTAAAGACTATGACAACCATATGCTTCATGAAATTTACAAATTAATGTATTATGAATTGTTGATGTTGGTCATGTGATCAAGAAGTGTCATGTCCTATTAGTTTCATACTATCGAGTCCTGGGGGTCTCGTACCCAATAATTTAGCTGTGTGCCTAGAGCCAGTGTCATGTTTTCACAATACTCTCAATCAATCCATAGTCCTAGCATTCAGTCAGTCACATGACTTAGGAAAACTTCGTAAACTCAGTATCATTCCAGTCTTACTCAGTAATCTCAAGTAATCTCAGTCAGCTATCAGATTTCAGTAGTATTTCGTTAGTTAACAAAATTTAATGAACTAAGTTCAAATCAGTTAAATAAGAAAATCAGTAATAGTTTAGTTCAGTGTCTCTTCAGTTGGGAGTAGGATTCAGCACCAAGTGAACCCAGGGATAAGGACACACACAGTCAGTCAGTAGAGGGTGTGATCCTCAGAAGCAATCCTTGCGTTCCAAAACTATGTAGCCAACATAGTTTGAGATGTACCCTACGAGTCTAGGGATTATACACCTCATTCAAGTTTTCCTACTATAAGGGGTTGACGGAAGAGCTCCCTATCAGAGAGGGTTTACTCACAGCTTGTCTTTATCCATAGCATGGTACTAACACCCTTCTAGTTGAGGTTACAGGTTGGACCCTACCAATTCAGTTTCGGCGCATGTCGGTTAGATGATTACCTCCCACAATTTTAACTTTAGATTCAGTCTAAATAATAAAACTTAATTCAGTCTATAGATTTTAGGACTACCAGTTATAGTCACTTAGCTCAGTACGAAACTTAGCTAGGTCTACCAGAATCAGGACTGTCAGACACAGTCACTCAATTAATCGTACATTAATTATACGAAACTCATGTTATTAGTATTCAGTTTCAGGACTATCAGATAAAGTCAATCAAACCAGTTCTTCATACTAAGAACTATCAGAAATAGTCATTCTTTTATTTGTACTATGACATCAGTTCCTCAATACTATATAGACTCAGTTATTCAGTATCCCATATTATCACTCAGATATCAGTAAATCCATGTTATTAGAATTCATGTTATTCTTATCGCGATCTCAATTATAGTTTCGTATTCATGCATATATTCTCATGTTCATGTTATTCAGTCAGTTAGTATTGTTCATGCATATGAACCCCATGCATTCAGCCTACCTCACTTGCATAGCAGTACATTCGACGTACTGACACATTTGCGCTATGGTGTTTTATACCATAGGTTTAGACGCACGAGCTCCCAATCATCCTTAGCAGATCAGTCATTCAGCCAGACTAACATTAAGTCCTCATCATTTAAGGATAGCATGATATTCTATTACTTTATAATTTCAGTAGTTTCGAAGTTAGTTGGAGACATGTCCCATCAACTCCATAGATTTCAGACAGTTTAGAGGCTTTCAAACTATAACATGTTTTCAAGTAGTTTATTTAATTTTGTGTATTTTTATGCCCCATTACAGACCTTGTTTTATATTCAGCATTAGTTCAGTTTTGAATGTTATGGCCTTACAACTTATATTACGCATATTTACAGTATATTATTCAGCACTCAGTTACAGATATCAATTATGGGTTAGCTTGTGGTCCTCTAAGGTCATAACCACCATCTAGCATTTGGGTACCATATTTAGGGCGTTACATGTCCAGAACCAGATCAATCACAAAATCAATCCCCTAATAGATGGAACACTAGGAAGGTCATCAGGAAAGACCTTAGGAAATTCATTCACCACCGACATAGAATGCATAAAAGTACCATTCGGGACGGAATCTTTAACTCAAACTAGATGATAGAGACACCACTTAGAAATTAAACTTCGATCTCTAAGATATGATATGAACTTTCCCTAAGGAGCTAGGGAACCACTCTCTCACTCAATAATTGGCTAATTAGGGAATTTTAAGATAACCTTACGGGTCCAATGATCTAGAGAAGAATAGCATAAGTATCCACCATAGTTTCTTCACTACCAATAGATATCATACACCCCTATAGACTCTTTTAGAAATCACGGAGTTACCTATCGAGGTAGAAACAGAAAAAGGGTATGAAACACACGCCGGAACAAAACCAAAATGCACATACAGAATGGGGTCACATAAGAGAAAATGGACCCCAGATCAAGTAAATAGTATACATCTCGGGAAAGAGTTTCAACATACTAGTCACAACATCAAGCGATTCCTCAGAGTCTTATTGGATAGTGAGAGTATAGAGACAATTTTGACGAGTTCTGAAACTAGATAGTGCACCCTTTGGTGTTGGAGATGATGATGAAGCAACTAGAACCTTGTTCGCCCCAAAAGAAACCTTACCTATGGGATAGTTTCTAAGAATATGCCCTGGCTAACCATAGTTGAAGAACCTATCCCTCTCCTCATTAAAGAAACCCCAATGCAATCTACCACAAAACCTGTAGGAAGGATATGAAGGAGCTAACTGGGCCCCACTAGGCTAAGATTAGGCACCCTATGCTCTAAAGTTGTCACCACCATGGAAATTCTTGTCACCCAATGACTTTGGGTAGGGGGAACTAGACATTGAGAAAGACCCAAAATTTCCCCACTTTTTCTTGGCCACTTTCCACCATCCCTACCATTCTTATGCTGGCCACCACTCTTCTTAGAGAACCTAAACTTCTTGCCCTACTTTTTCCATATTCCACCACACTTCTTATTCTCTTCCTATACCTTTTGCATGTACACAAGAAACCTTGAGATATCTATGTCTTTGATGAACAAGGAAGCCTTACTCTAGAATATAAACTCTCTGGAAATCCTAGAAGTGAACTTACTTATTCTATCCCTCATGCAAAAAACATATTCAGAGCACACCGAGACAGTTGGTA
The DNA here is from genome assembly GCA_026120095.1 of Capsicum chinense. NCBI lineage: Eukaryota > Viridiplantae > Streptophyta > Magnoliopsida > Solanales > Solanaceae > Capsicum > Capsicum chinense. Next base: position 90,920,095 of record JAPEIP010000011.1, on the reverse strand, counting down.
AATCTTTAAGGCTAATATCTGTCCTTATTTCATATTAACAAACTCCTTCGTCTTAGCTTCCATCAACTCATAGGAAAAGAAGCGGTCTAGAAATACATTAGAAAAATACTCCCATAGAGATAACTCAACATCATCACCCTTTGACTAATCCCATTCCTCGTACCATTGGTACACCATATCTTTCAGCTGATAGGTAGCAAACTCCACACCCTCTACATTCGTTGCATGCAAAACACGAAAGATCTTTTACATCTTATACATTAAAACTTAAGGATCCTCCTCTACCTTAGCACTAGTAAAGGTCAGAGTGTTTAGCCTCATGATCTAGCCAACCCATATGGCCTTAGAAGATAGAGTAATAGGAATACCATGCTCAGACTGAGTAGCTACCAATTATGAAAACATGACTGATAAACTTAGCGTTCGTCACTTAATCATGAGGAGTTTGAGATAGACTAGAGAAAACTGGTGGAACTCTAGAATAGTTTAAAACTATCCACTAAATTGGGTATGGATCCCATGAGTAGAGTGTGATCCATCAACATTATCCCCAGTTTAGACAGAGGAGTTTCTATGAGATTCCTATCATAGAGACATGATCTGAAAAGCGAACTAATAGGAATTAGAGGAGAATTCAAGACCTTAGACTCTACATCTTAATAATAGAATACAAGAAAGAGAAATATTCCTAGATGCCTTGTAGCCTCTCCCTTATAACCGTGGCATGTTACACACCCTTAAAAAAGACTCTACTCGACACGTCTTTGTAAAGTCCTAAGTGACCATGAACCTACGGCTCTGATACTAATTTGACAAGACCCTAACCAGGTTCTAGTCATGTCGTGTACCTCAAGTCCAGCTGAGACCAAAGACAACCCCCAATACAAAACCATAACCTCCCCTGTACCCTATATCAGATGAATTCAAAAAGTACATCAAGATAAATAAATAAATAATCAAAGACAATAATAGAATCAATAACCATAACCAACCAATAATACAATCAAATATCAAATTGGTGTTATCCCTAAAATTAATACCAATGGCAAGGCTAACACCACTACTGACACCATTGATGCCCATAGTAGTCACATAAAGCCTTTAACCAAAAACAAAGAACATTTAGTTAGTACATGCACCCGACCATATCCAAAACCAAAGTCCAAAAAATAACTAAAAGTATGAAATGATATGCATAACATGAAATGGAGCCTTGCGGGGTATGGAAGCTCACCCATTCAGTCCAACAAAAGTTATTCCCAAATCGGTGATCACTGAGCAGGATGAGTAGTATGGCCTGTTCCTTCATCTCGTGGGGATACAATACACGAAGATGGGTTAGGGGGTGAATGCTAGCATGTACTCAATAATAAGGATAAAATAAAGTTATCATTCAATACAAAAGTAAATAACTATATGCAATCACAATAATATTTACATTATGCCAGAAAAGGGAGCTAGGTTTAGCATGTATTTAAATTTTTTACCTGGGTTGTGTATCTTGATCGTCCTAAAACAACCCATAGGCAATATGGGTCCATTGTTTCCCCTTGAATGGGCCCCAGTACATGTAGCCGCACAAACTTGAGATATCATAGGGGTAGGGGATTCTCGTGTACTCTTCGCGCTCCATCATACATTTATAAGAGTATAAACTTAGGGTATTCCCATGTACCCCACAAGTATATGGCCACCATGACCAACCCTTATTTTGGCAAACATGAATTTCCAGTGCACCTATATTAGACTCATACCCTGCCATTATTCTTCAATTAAAAACCTTTAGCACATAACACACTAAAAAATCTTGAGTTAATTACCAAGGCATTTATAGTTGGTATCGCCAGACCGACTATAGGTTGCAAGTAATGTCATTAGCCAATGCTTTAGGGGATTCCCATATATCCCATAGGATTTCCAATCAACCAAAACCATGGCTACCTATGCCTTTACAAATTATTTAATTCAATCAAACTATTTAGGGTTCCATTACCATATTATGCAATGCAAGGTTTACAATAATAGTCAAACTATGTGATAAAAGCATTCTTATAGGCATTTTAACAAATATGTTGAGGGCATATAGTTTCAAAAACTAAAACAAAGTATCAATTGACCATTCCTATGCAACCATAGGCTCAAAACATTATTATAACATGAAAACATATGAAAAACATTGGGAAACATTACCACACTAAACAACCAAAAACCCCAATATATATTTCAAAACCACCACAAACCCACATTAATACCATGAAAAAACTAAGTAAAATAAGCTTTTAGTTTTAACTAAAAATGAAGGAGGAGTAACATGCCATTGATACCAAAGAAAATGGAAACAAAGTGCCCTTGAAAGCCTTACCTGACCACTTTTAAGAAACCCTAGCCTCCTTTTGAACCAATATCTTGGGAGAGATTTAAGAGTTTTTGATTTGATGATAGAAGGTTATTGAAGTCCCACGAGTGTTTTAAGTCATGGGGTCAAAATAAGTTAGAAGGAGAAATATCAAAAATACCCCAAACTTAAGCTGTAAAAATTCCCACAGGTGGGTACGGTTTGGACCCTTTCCTCATGCCCACATCATATGAGTAGTACTCTAAACTCGTATATTGATCAAAATGTTGGACATCATATTCTATCCAACTCACAACTTATTAGCCTAATTTGTACCCTACCATATGACTTGTGCCCTCAAATCGTAACCTAAGTAAAAAATATCTACGTTAGACACTAGACAATATACGGCTTGGATGCTACTTCTATTTCTACGTACATACGACTCGTATGCAATTTTTTTTTACCAAGAACAGAACATGGCGCACATCATACTGGCCAATATACGACTAGTTTCCATGGACCCATACCTACAATATACGAGTGGTACGGTGAGTGTTTTGATCAAGAGAAGACTCAACCCAGGAAATTTTACAAGGACCAGATCCCAGGGTGTTTCAATTGTCCCCCATTTGGAACATTCATCCTTGAATAATGGAATAAGGAAGTACAAGCACGATTAATCCCCCAAACATCTCTACCCTTACCTTTAACCATGTTAGAAACAAAGATACCAAGGACATCAATCTTTCCTTTAATATGGTTTGAAAACAAAGACATTATGAAGAACACAAACCTTTCATACGAATTTCTGGAGCAGAAACAAGAACAGATACTTGAGCTTCATTTTCTCTTCAGCTTCCCATGCAGCCTCTTCCTTCTGGTGGTTCCTCCATAGAATTTTTATCGAGGCCATATCCTTGGTCCACAACCGACGAACCTGATGATTCAAAATCTTAACCTAGATATCTTTATAAGATAGGCAATCTGAAATACCAATATCCTTGATAGGCATAATTTATGATGGATCACCAATACATTTTCTCTACATAGAGAGATTGAATACGGTGAATGGAGCTCAAACTTGAAGGCAACTGCAAATATAGGAAATATTACCAACCCTCCTCAAAATCACATAATGACCCAAATATCAGGGATTGAGCTTTCCTTTCTTTCCAAAACGCATCACTCCCTTTATGGAAGATACCTTCAGGAACACCCTATATATAATCTCAAACTCCAAGTTCCTTTGCCTCACGTCTGCATAGGACTTTTGGCGACCCTGGCAGCTTTAAACCTATCTTGAATAACCTTCACCTTCTCTATATCTTGGTGAACCAAATTTAGGCTAAACATATCCACCACACCAAGCTCGAACCACCCAATGGGATACCTACACATCCTACCATACAAGGATTCAAATGGAACCATCCTAATGCTAGAGTGATAGCTATTGTTGTAAGAAAGCTCTATAAGAGGTAAGTGCTCAACCCAGATACCACCATAGTCAATTATATAATCCTGAAGCATATCTTCTAACATCTGAATAGTCCTTTCTGCTTGCCCATATGACTGCAGGTGAAAAGTAGTACTCAGACTCACCTTAGTGCCTAAATGACTACTAAAAGTGAGATTGAAACTTTAAAACACAGTCTAAGATGATAAACAGGTACCCCATGCAACTTCACAACCTCTTGGAGGTACAACCTTGCATAGGACTCAGCCGAGAAGTTAGTCCTCACTTGTAAAAAGTGAGCCGACTTTGTCATCCTATCCACGTGACCCAAACCAAATCAAATTAATTTTGAGACCGAGGTAGACCAGTAAAGAAATCCATGTTGATCACTTCCCACTTTTATTTACGTAGCTCAATTTATTGTTACAATCCTACAGGCCTCATGTGCTTACTTTCACTCTTTGACAAACCATGCATTTGGCAACAAAATTAGACGCAACCCTCTTCATATTATTTCGTCAATATATCTCTTTGAGGTTATGATACATTTTTATCAAATTGAGATAAACAACATAGCATGACTCATGTACCTTGGCAAAGATCCTTTCATGAAAGCCATCTACATCAGGAACACATAATCTCCCTCGATACCGCAAGGTACCATCACCACTAATCTCGAAGGCCACCACCTTCTGCTACCTATATCACCCTTGATGCTTATCAAGATAGTATCTAACATCTATTTTTTCTTGATGTCAACACCAAGAGATGACTACACTATTTCATACACCAAAACACCCCCATCTTCGGAGTCTGAAAAATAAACACTAAGGTTAGACAAACGGTGAATAACCTTTACCAACTTCTATTTCTACTTATCTATGTGATCTTGACTCTTCATGGATAACTTGATAAGAGAATTAGCAACCATGTTAGCTTCAGTTGGGTGGTAGGGAAGACTCATGTCATGATCTTTGAGAAGATCGAGCCATCTTCTTTGCCTGAGGTTAAGCTCTTTCTGAGTAAACCCATACTGCAAGCTCTTATGATAAAAAAAAAGATATCTAGATGCACTCTATACAAATAGTGATGACAAATTTTTAACTCAAATACCATAGCTAATAGTTACATGTCATGAGTCAGATAATTTCTCTCATGCACCTTCAACAGTCTAGAGGCATAAGCTATCACCTTACCATGTTGCATCAGAATACAAATTAGTCCCATATAGGATGCATCATAGTAGACCACAAACCCATTAGTGCCTTCAGGAAAAGTCAAGATCAGATCTGAAGTAAGGTTATCTTTTAGCTTTTTGAAATTACCCTTACAAGAATCCAACCATAAGAACTTTACCTTCTTCTGAGACAGTTTAGTCAACGGGGCAGCTATAGACGAAAAACTTTCCACAAACCTATTATGATAACCAGCTAAACCCAAGAAACTCTAAATAACGATTGGAGTCGTAGGTCTATGCCACTTTTTCACCACTATAACTTTTTGCAAATCCATTATGATCCCTTCACTTGAAATTTTATGACTTAGAAAAGTGACAGCGTTCAACCAAAAGTCACATTTTGAAAATTTGGCATACCACTATTGCACTTTCTAGGTCTACAAGACAATGCGGAGGTAATCAACAAGATCCACTTCACTCTTAGAGTACATCAAAATATCATCTATAAAAAAATTGACAAACAGTTCCTTAAACTGATGGAAGATCATATTCATCAGATCCATAAGTGTTGTTAGGGCATAGGTCAACCTGAAAGACATAACTAGAAACTCAAAAAGCCTATACTGAGTTTGAAAAGCAGTCTTAAGGATATCCACCTCCCAAAACTTCTAATAATGATGCCCGAATCAAAGATCAATTTTGAAGAAAAACTAAGCACCCTGCAACTGATCAAACAAATCATTTATACTTGAAAAAAGGATACTTATTCTTTACCGTTACCTTGTTCAATTGCTGGTAATCAATGAAAATCAAATGTGAACCATCCTTCTTACACACGTATAACATTAGTGCACCCATGGGGACATACTAGGATGAATGAAACCCTTATCTACAAGATCTTAAGTTGCTCCTTAAGCTCATTCAACTCATCTGGATCCATTCTATATGGGGAATAGAAATTGGATGAGTGTCCAAAGATGAGCGTCCAAAACTAAGTCAATCCCAAAACCAATCCCCTATTAGGAGAAACACCAAGAAGGTTATCAGGAAAGACCTTAGGATATTCATTCACCACTGAGATGGAATGCATAAAAGGACCATTCGGGTTAGAATCTTTAACTCAAACTAGATGATGGAGACACCCCTTGGAGATTACTCTTTGAGCTCTATGATATGATATGAACTTATCTTTTGTAGACAGGGAACCACCCTCTCACTCAATAATTGGTTCATTAGGGAATTTAAAGATAACCTTATGGGTTGAACAGTTTAGAGATGCATAGCATGAGTATCCACCATAGTTTCTTTACTACAAAGAGATACAATACACCCCTATAGACTTTTCTAGAAATCACAGAGTCACCTATCAAGGTTGAAATAGAAAAAGGATCTGAAACACACACAGGAGCAAAACAAAAATACACAGCTACAAATGGGGTTACATCAGGGAGAGTGGACCTCAGATTAAGTAAATAGTACATATCTTGGTAAAAGAGTTTCAATATACTAGTCACAACATCAGGCGATTCCTTAGAATCTTGTCGGTTATAGAGAGCATAGAGATTGTTTTGACCAGTACCAAAACTAGATGGTGCACCCTTTGGTGTCGGAGATGATGATAGAGCAACTAGAACCATGTTCGCCCCCAAACAAACCTTACCAATGGGATAGTTTCTAAGAAAATACCCTGGCTAACCATAGTTGATGCACCTATCCACCTATCCATCCCTTCATCACAAAAAACCCAATACAATCTACCACAAAGCCTATAGGGAAGATACGAAGGAGCTAACTAAGCCCCACTTGCCTGACATTAGGCACCCTATCCCCTGAAGTTATAGCTACCACGGAAATGCCTGTCACCCAACGGCTTTGGGTAGGGGCACTAGACATTAAGTGAGACCCATAATTTCCCCACTTCATCTTGGACCATTTTCCACCATCCCTAACATTCATATGCCGGCCACCAACCTACTTAGAGAACCTAAACTTCTTGCCCTGCCTTTTCCATATTTCTCTATGCTTCTTCTTTTCATTATATACCTATTGAATGTACAAAAGCAACCTGAGATATCCATGTCCTTGATCAATAAGGACACCTTACTCTAGAATATAAACTCTCTGGACAACCTAAAAGTGAACTTTCTTATTCTATCTCTCATCCTAGAAACTATATCAAGATCATATCGAGACAACTGGTAAATGTTCAAGGCGTACTCCTTGACAGACATTTTGCCTTACTTCAGATTAACAAACTCCTCCACCTTAGCTTTCCTTGACTTTTGGGAAAAGAAGCGGTCCAGAAATACATTAGAAAAATACTCCCACATAGATGACTCAACATTATCACCCCTTGACTAATCCCATTCCTCATACCATTAGTATATTATATCTTTTAACTGATATACAGCAAACTCCACACCCTCCACATTCGTGGCTCATAAAACCTAAAAGATCTTTTCTATCTTATACATTAAACCTTGAGGATCCTCCTCCACCTTAACACTAGTAAAAGTTAGAGTGTCCAGCCTCATGAACTGTCCAACCCTTGTGGCCTCAGAAGATAGAGTAACAAGAAAACCACAGTTAGACTGAGTAACTACCACCTATGCCAACATGATAGATGAAACTTAGCATTCATCACTTTAGCCTGAGGAGTTTGAGATAGATTAGAGAAAAATGATGGAACTCTAGAATAGTTTGAAATTGACTACTAAATTGGGTATAGATCTCATGAGTAAAGTAGGACCCATCAATATTATCCCTATTTTGTACAAAGGAGTATATATGCGCTTCCTATCATAGATGTGTGATCTAAAGAGAAAACAAATAAGAATTAGAAGAGAATTCAGGACCTTAGACTCTACATCTTAAAAATAGAACACAAGAAAGAGAAACATTCCTAGATACCTAGTAGTCTCTCCCTTATGAGTGTGGCATACTACACACTCTTAAAAAGACTCTACTCGACACGTCTTTGTAGATTCCCAAGTGACCATAAACTAGGGCTTTGATACTAATTTGACAAGACCCAAACTAGGGTCTAGTCATGTCGGGTGCCTTAAGTCTAGCCGGGATCGAAGACAACCTCCAATACCTAACCATAACCGCCCTTGTACCCTATATTGGATAAATTCTTGAAATACATCAAGATAAATAAATAAATAATCAAAGACAATAATAGAATCCATAACCATAACCAACCAATAATACAATCAAATATCCAAGTGGTGTTAACCCCAATATTAATACCAATGCTAAGGTTAACACCAATACTGACACCGCTCATGCCCATAGTAGTTGCATAAGGCCTCTAACCTAAAATAATGAACATCTATTCGGGATATGCACCCAACCATATCCAAAACCAAAGTCCAAGAAATAACTGAAAGAATGAAATGATATCCACAACATGAAATAGAGCTTTCCAGAGTATGGAAGCTCACCTATTTAGTCCTACACAAATTGTTCTCAAATCCAAGATCACTGAGCATGATGAGTAGTATGGCCGTTTCAAATATCTCGTGGGGATACAACGCCCAAAGAGGGATTAGCGGTTGAATGCTATCTTGTGCTTAAGAATAAGGGTAAAATAATGTCATTATTTAAAACCAAAGTAAATAACTATAAACAATTACATATATATTTATATCATGTCGAGAAATGGAATTGGGTTTAGCATTCATTTAAATCTTTAACCTAGGTTGTTTTGATTGATCATCCTGAAATAACCCATGGGCTATATGGTCTATTATTACCTCTTGAAAAGACTCCAGTTTATGTAGTCGCACAAACTGAGATATCATAAGGGTAGAGGATTCTGGTGTACCCTTCTCTCTCCATCATACATATATAAGAGTACAAACATAGGGTATTCTTGTGTACCACATAATTATATGGTCACCATGACCAACCCTCATGTTGGCAAACATGATTTTCCAGTGATCATCTATTAGACTTATAACCTCGCAGTTAGCTATCAAAACCTTCCATTATTGCCCATTAAAAACCTTTAGCAAATAACACAACCACAAAATCCAAAGTTAATTACCAAAGAATTTATAATTGGTATCATCATAACGACAACAACTTGAAAGTAATGTCATTAGCCAATACTTTAGGAGATTCCCATGTACCCCATAGGATTTTCGATCAACCAAAACTATGGCTACCTATGCCTTTCTAAATCATTTAATTCAATCACACCATTTAGGGTTCTATTACCATATTATGCAATGCACGGTTTACAATAATAGTCAAACTATATGAAAAAAACATTTTCATAGGCATTTTAACAAACATATTGAGGGCATATAGTTTCCAAAACAAAAATAATGTATCAATTGACCATTCCTATGCAACCATATGTTCAAAACATTATTATCAAATGAAAACATAAGAAAAACATGGGGAAACATTACCAAACACAAAAAAATCAAAACTGTAACGACCTAATTTTTGGAACCGAAATGTCACACGGTGCTCATGATCCCAAAGGACCGTAAGCTAACCCTATACTCATATCTATACTTAGACAGTACATAATATAGATAATAAATGGGTAAACTGGCCATAAGGTTCAAAATATCTAAAAATACTAAAAATTTAAAACTAAATATTGATACATCTGTACGAAAAGCCTTTAAATTGTCCGAGTTGTGGAATTAATGGAACATGTCCCCAAGTAACTCCGTCTACTAAAAATAAATTAAATCTAATATGACAATAAAATAATGATCATCCTCTATTGAAGAGGACTCACTACTATATCTACGACTACTGACTGGGACTGAGCTACAAAGGGTACTCTGGATGTCGTTCCTCTGAACTAATGGTGTGCAATAAAACACCATAGCACAAATGCATCAATACAGGAATGTACTGAGTATGAAGATGAGGTAAGGCTAAATACAAGGGCTTTTACATGAACAATTATTTAACTGAATAATCATAAGAGTACTGAATGAGACCATATGTATGAATACACAAACCATAACTGACATCGTGACTCGAAATACTAAAACTCGGATACTACTTTACTGACATCTGAACTCACTACTAATACTGAGATACTGAATAACTAAATCTTCCTATGCTGATAACTTAGTACTGGAGTTAAGATCAGTCTTATCTAGTGAGTGATCTCAAAATCTAAGGATACTGAAGCTGATTGACTAAATATACTTACGTCATTGATTTAATTTTGAGCTTTGCCTCTCTCGATTAACTGTATCAGAGATCAAACCTCTCTAGCAGATGATTCTGGAATCTATATCAATAATAAAAAATGATCATGTCCGAATTTGACAACAAGAATACTCAACTGAATCTGAGACTGAGATCAAGCCTATCGGATGGGTGATCTTTAGATCTGATAACAAAAATACTCAACTAAATTTGATACTGAGATCCAACCTATCTGATGGGTGGTCTCTAGATCTGATAATGAGATTGCTCAATAACTTTATGTGAGACGTTGCCTATCTAGCGGGTGTTCCATAAATCAATAGAACTATCTGAGTTACTCCCTAAGACAGATAACTGTATCGGTCAGTACTGATTTCTCAATTCTACTCTGAAGCTAGATACTAAAACTGTAATTGTGGGAGTACTCACTTAACTAATATGCCCCAAATCTAAACTAGTAGAGTCAAACTTATAACCCCAGTTCAAAGGGTATCAATACCATGCCCCGGGTAAACTCTCTAGTCAAGCCTCTTTGACGGGTGACCTTTGTAGGAAGTCAAGCCTAAGGCAATATAATGGTCAAGCCTACCTGACGGATGACCAGCCTTTCCTGACGGGTGACTTCTGTATCTTGCACTGGCTATGTAGTTCTGGAGTTCAGGGATTGCTCCTAATGACTCTGCCTCTCTGACAGGGAATCGTCATCCTTGCCCTTGCTCGGTGCTACCTCCTACTCCAAACTGAAAGACTCTAAACTGGTTCTTAATTGAACATAAACTAAACTAAATCTGATATGGATCATGTTTCTCGAATGATCTGACTAAGTTAATCTAAATTCACTTGGTTCCATATCTGACCAAATGCTACTGAATCTAGCTATCTAACTGAATGATATAGAGTTTTGAATAGATTACTCGATTACTACTGAGGTCTGAACTAAACACTTAAATACTACGTGATCAGATCTGAGTACAGAATTGATGCGAGAATACTAGCGATACTGAGATTACTGAGGTTACAGAGATTTCTTAGTTCTATATCTATCTGAGAGTACAGAGTTCTATAACTCACTGAGTTTTGAGAATCATGGCTTGACTGAGATTATCAAGAAAATTAACACTGTCTCTAGACTGTAGCTAAATTGTCGGGTATAAATACCCCAAGCACTCGATAACATAAAAATTAAACATAATCCTTCCTTCTTCATTCAACATCACAATCACTAAAGCATCACTTCAAGTATTTAGGAATCATAAACATGTGATAGTATAGGGAGATATGCTATTGGCTTATACTCCATTCAATAAAGTCTTGCATCAAACACTTAGCATGTGGTAACGATTGCATAATTAGAGAATTTCATGCTATCATGTCACAATTCATTCACTAAGGATTTTCAACAAACACTTGACATGCATGGGCTTGCACACAATTGGGGATTTCTAGTAAACATACTACAATGGCTCTAATTCCTTCACCTAAGTATTTTATCAAACGTATGGGGAGCATGCTTTGCTCATTCAATAATTTTATTTATTTAATTGACATGAACACGTCACTTAACAAGCAACTTGAAGAGATTTATCATGAATATCACATACTAATGTCAAAGCTTGAAAACATTGCATACAAACATGCATCGAAACTCAATAATAGCATGAACATCAATTTCAACACACATAATTTTCTAGGATGAAACGGACCCAAGAAGAAAAATCTACATACCTTAGAGAAACTCTTTCTTGAAAGCTCATGGAGAGATTCTTGATTTCTTTTGAAGAAGAAAGAAGAGTTTTGATTTTGTAAAAACCCTAGTTTTTGATATTGAAGATGAGAAATGAAGTTATGATCCTTGATCAGATATAAATAGGGGAAGAAAAAAGTGGAAAAAGGCCAAAAAACCCTTTTAAAAATGAGTTAAAAACGCTGAACGGGGTCTGCGACGGTCAAAGTGACAATTCATCTCTTAGTATAACGGTTCATCAGATCATCCATCGCACAGTGGTAAGAAAAAGGACATACTGCCTTGATGCAAAAGTCTCACCGATAGTCCATCACAAACCCGATGATCCATCAGACTGTCTGCCGTATGTTGTCCAGGATGGGGGTCACACTGCCTCAGCGAGACGGTCCCTGCGATGGTCCATTGCAGCCTCGATGATCCATCATCTTGGTAGTCACACTTGGGACAAAAAAGGTAGTTACTACCTTGGATATGATGGTATGGGCAACGGTCTGTAGCAGACTTGATGGTCCATCAACTCGGCCATCGCACCTGTGCGGTTCTGACTATTTTTTATAAAACGGCCATAACTTCCTTGTCCGATGCCAAATTTTGACAAAATTGGTATTATGGAAAGCTTATTCAATGATCTACATGGTTCAGAATATTAATCACTTGGGAAGTCACTTCTCAATCATTTGGGAACAGATTTATGCTTCAATTGACATGCTCTAAGGCTCAGACTTTGAGAGAAATTTGTGGGTTCTTACATTATCTTCTCCTTGGAAACATTCATCCTCGAATATCTCTTGATAGGCTAAGAATACTAATCAACTAAACTTACACAAGGAACAAGAACATCTAAAACATGACTATGCAATTGGAACCACTGATATTCTGAATTCTCATAGTGGACATGCATATCTGACGCATGGAATACTCGATTGAAGCTACTCATAAGCTGAATTCTCACAATGGACATGCATATTTTATGTATGAACTAATAACTGAGTTGATTTCATGAATGCATCACTAAACACACTGAAAAGTTGAACTCTTTCTACTGAACGTGCATATCTAATGCATGAATGTCTGACTGAACTAACTCTCAAAAGTATGACTGGCAATACAGTGATCACTTATGCTAACTTCATAAAGAGAATCGGAACATGAAACTGAATGAGTCTAAGTACATGAAAGCATCACAATAGTATGGGGTATCTCCCTCGTGGGATTCTATGTCCCTCTAAATATACTTTTCTGAAATACTAGGATGGTGCATGGGGCACCTACGAAATGGGTCATGATTGACCGACATAGATCTAAAACTCATGCATGACTCTTGCTGACATTTAAGCTCAAAATGGAATCAAAGGATCTAGAAATGCATATCACAAAGATGAAGGAATAATAACATACCCGAGTTTATATCAGGGAACCTTTCCTGATCATGGAGAGCCTGAAATGTATAGAGACTGTTCTGACACAGACCGCTATTGGCACCGAAAGAGGCACTCTGTTGAAGAAACTCTCTACCTCTTTGAGCTAGCGCTCTAAACTCTCTTATTTTATGGCCTGGCTTACCACACCCAAAGTACACATTACTACCGGCTCTATACACACCTAGGTGGCTCTTGTCATACTCTGCACAAAGTGGATTAGTACGAACACCACTAGCACTACTCAGGGCTTTGGAGCCTGGCGCCCCACCATAACTAACATCCCTAAAATTTGGTGTGGGTACACTGGCTGAGGATGGAGCAGGGACTGAAAATCTCTGACTATGCTAAGAATGACTACAACCCTGGGACCCTACTTAAAAGAAGCCATGACCACCTATCCTGGCTCTCTTACTCACTCTCTCTCTTTTATTTGTATTATCTACCTCAATATGTTGTGCATGCATCATCAATCTAGAAAGGTCCATATCTCTGTGAAGCATAGCAGTTCTACAATCTTTCAACACTAACCCAGACACACCAGTTACAAACTTACTCATACTTTCTCTAGGGTAAGCTATAAAGTTAGGAGCATACTTAGCTAACTGGTTAAACTTAAGAAAATACTATTTCACTGTCATGGAGCCTTGCCTTAGGTTCATGCACTCTTCTACCTTAGCCTCTCTTATCTCTAGCTGGAAGAACTTATCTAGAAATGCACCCTCAAACTCTTGCCAAGTCACGGGAGCTGCATCCTCCTCTCTACCCTTCTTCCTCATCACTACCCAATCATGAGCAATATCCTTAAGCCTATAGGATGTTAACTCTTCACTCTCTTCCTTAGAAATATGCATAATCTAGGAAATCTTCCCCACCTCCTCTATATAAAGTTGTGGGTCCTCACCTGCTACTGCCCTAAAGAATTCTGGAAGGCTTATTCTCATGAAATCTCTAATTCTGGATGCGTCTAAACCCCTATCATATTGAGGTGGGGCCACAGCCTAACAGTTACCCTGAAATTTGTCATAGCATGGGATAGCACCTGAAAAGCTACTCAAAACTTGTCATGTGACATACTCTCATTCGTAGGATCTACAGGCTGAGGGACTGGTCATCAACCCTATGGACATAATCTCTACAAGGAGGCTTCCTCTATAAATGGAAGAAAGAAGTGTATTAGACTAAGGATTAACTTGACCTCATGCTCACTTGCACGGCATGAATATTAAAATAAGGGAAACTTCTCCTAAGAACATCTCATAACTTTTTGTACATAAATGTGGCGCACAACACACCAATGCACAAGACTACTAAATGTAGGTTTTCAGACTTCCTAGGACACTATTGAACCTTAGGCTCTGATACCAAGTTTGTAACGAGCCGATTTTCTAGAATCAGAATGTCACACGGTGCTCATGATCCTAAAGGACCACAAGCTAACCCTATTCTTGTATCTGTATCTGGAGACTGCATAATATAGATAGTAAACACGGAATCTGGCCATAAGTTTCAAAACAACTAAAAATACTCAAAATTTAAAACTGAATACTGATACATCTATTCGAAAAGCCTCTAAACTATCTGAATTGTGAAGTTTATGGGACATGTCCCCAACAAACTTCGTCGGCTGAAAATAAACTGAATCTGATGTGATAATAAAATAAGGATCATCCTCAACTGAAGAGGGCCCACTGTTATGTATACTACTCCTGACTGGGACTGAGCTGCTAAGGGTACTCTGGATCTCATGCCTCTGAACCTATGGTATCAAATAAAAACACCATAGCGCAAATGCATCAATATGGGCATGTACTGAGTATAAAGATGAGGTAAGGCTAAATGCAAGGGCTTATACATGAACAATTACTTAACTAAATAATCATGAGAGCACTGACCGAGACCACATGCATGAATATACAAACCATAACTGAAATTATCGTGACTAAAAATACTAAAACTCGAATACTACTTTACTGATATTTGTACTCACTACTAATACTGAGATACTGAGCAACTAAATATTTTGATGCCAATAACTAAGTACTAGAGTTAAGATCATTTTTATCTAATGAGTGATCTCGGAATCTTATGATAGTGTAGCTGATTTACTAAATATACTCACATCATTGACTAAATTTTAAGCTTTGCCACTCTCGACTAACTGCATCAGAGATCAAACCTCTTTAGAGGATGATTTCATAATCTAATATCAATGATAAGAAATGATCATATCCAAATCTGATAACAAGAATACTCAATTGAATCTAAGACTAAGATCAAGCCTATCTAACGGGTGATCTCTAGATCTGATAATAATAATACTCAACTAAATCTGAGACTGATATCAAGCCTATCTAATGGGTGACCTCTACATCTGATATTGAGATTACTTAATAACTTTATATGGGACCATGCCTATCTAGTTGGTGTCCCATGAATCAATGGAACTATCTGAGTTTCTCACTGAGATAGGTACCTATATTTGACAGTAATGATTTTTTAGTTCTACTTTGAAGCTAGATTCTAAAACTGTAATTGTGGGAGTGCTCACTTAACCAACATGCCCCAAATATCAACTGGTGGAGTCCAATTTATAACCTCAGCAGGAAGGGTGTCAATACCATTCCACAAGTAAAAACATATTTGGTCAAGCCTCTCTGACGGGTGACCCTCGTAGGAAGTCAAGTCTAAGGAAATATAATAGGTCCAGCCTATCTGACAGGTGACCAACCTTTCCTGATGGGTGACTCCTGCATCCTGCACTAGCTACATAGTTTTGGAGTTCAGGGATTACTCCAAATGACTCTACCTCTATGACGGGGAGCTTCCATCCCTACCCTCGCTCGGTGCTAGCTCCTACTCCCAACTGAAAGACTTTGAACTGATTCTTAACCGAAAACAAACTGAGCTGAATTTGATATAGATCATGTTTCTTGAATGATCTGACTGAGTTAATCTAAATTCAATTGGTTCCATATAATGGAATACTACTAAATCTCGCTATCTAACTGAACGATATAGAGTTTGGAATAGATTACTTGATTATTACTGAGGTCTGAATTGAACACTTGAATGCTACTAGATCCGAGTTGAGTATAGAACTGAACCTAGAATACTAGCGATGCTGAGATACTGAGGTTATTGAGATTTCTTAGTTCTCTATCTATCTGAGAATACAGAGTCGTATAACTCACTAAGTTCTGAGAATCTTGGCTTGACTAAGATTATTGAGAAAACTGACACTGGGTCTAGATTGCAGCTAAATTATCGGGTATAAATACACCCAGGACATGATAATATAAAAGTAAAACATAACCATTCTTGAATGATCAAGACCATGGACATTCATTAACCATCACAATTACTAAAGCATCTCTTCAAGAATTTAGGAATCATAAACATGTGATAGTATAGAGAGACATACTATTGGCTCATACTCTATTAAACGTGGTCTTTCATCAAACACTTAGCATGTAGTAAAGTCTTAGCATGTATTAACGAATGCATAATTAGAGAATTTCATGCTATCATCTCACAATTTATTCACTAAGGCTTTTCAACAAATACTTGGCATGCATGGGCTTGCCCACAATTGGGGATTTCTAGTCAATAGGCTATAGTTGCTCTAATTCCTTCACATAAGCATTTTATCAAACATATGGGGAGCATGTTTTGCTTATTCAACAATTTTCATCAATTAATTGACATGAAGACATCACTTAACAAGCAACTTAAAGAGGTTTTATCATGAACATCACATGAATATCACATATTAGGGTCAAAGCTTGAAAACCTTGCAAACAAACATGAATCAAAACTTAATAATAGCATAAACATCAATTTCAACACACATGAATCATGAAATCCCATAAATATATGATCTTTGAATTTTTTAAAAGGGTTCTTGAGGTTTTTGGATGAAAGGAACCTAAGAATAATATCTACATCCCTTAGTGAAACTCTTTCTTGAAAGCTCTTAGAGAGATTCTTGATTTCTTGATTTCTCTTGAAGAAGAAAGAACGGTTTTGATTGAGTGAAAACCCTAGTTTTTGATGTTGAAGATGAGAAATGAAGTTGTAATCCTTGATCTAATATAAATAGGGGCTGGAAAGAGTGGAAAAAGGACCAAAAATCCCTTTTAAAATGAGTTAAAAATGCTGAACAGGGTCTGCGACGGTCGAAGTGACGGTCCATTGCTCAGTTTGATAGTTCTTCAGATCGTCTGCCGCATAGTGGTCGGAAGAAGAACATACTGCCTCAATGTGAAGGTCTTAACGATGGTCCTTTACAAACCCGATTGCCCATCGGGCCATCATTTGCACGTTGGCTAGGTTGGGGGTCACACTTCCTCAGCGCGACGGTCCCTATGATAGTCCATTGCAGCCTCAACGGTCCATCATCCTAGCCGTCGAACTCTGGCTAGAAAAGGTAGTTACTGCCTTAGATGCAAAAGTCTGGTCGACGGTCCATCGCAAACTCAACGGTCCGTCAACCCGGCCATCGCACCTGGGCAGTTCTGACTATTTTCAGTAAAACAATCATAACTTCGTCGTCCAATGCCGGATTTTGATGAAATTTTATTGATGGAAAGCTTATTCAATGCTCTACATGACAAAAAATCGATATTAGGGAAATTCTACCCAGTTTAAAATATTTCTCACTCGGGAATGCACTTCTCAATATTTTAATACCGGATTTATTCTTCACTTAACACTCTCTAAGGCTCAGACTATAAGAGAAATTTGTGGGGTCTATATTATCTCTCCCTTGGAAAAATTCATCCACAAATGTCATTTGATAGGCTAAGAATACTTATCAACTCAATTTACGCAAGGAACAAGAACATCTGAAACATGACTATATAATTGGAATTACTGATATTCTGAGTTCTAATACTGGACATGCATATCTTACGCATAAAATACTTGACTGAAGCTAGTCATTAGATGAATTCTCACAATGGACATGCATATCTGATACATGGACTCATAAATGAGTTGAACTCATGAATTCATGACTGAACACACTGAAAAGATGAACTCTTTATACTGAATATGCATATGAAATGCATGAATATCTGACTGGACTAACTCTGAAAAGGTTGACTGGCAATTCAATGATCACTGATGTAAAAGTCATAAGGAGAGTCTAAATATTTAACTGAATTAGTCTAAGGACATAAAAGTGTCACAATAGTATGGGGTATCTCCCCCTTGGGAATCTATGTCCCTTTAAACACACTTCGTTGAAATACTGGGGCGGTGCAGGGGCACCTACGAACTGTGTAATGATTGATCGACTTAGATCTGAAACTCATGCATGACTCATGCTGACATATAAGCTCAAAATGAAAGCAAAGGATCTATAAATACATATCACAAAGATGAAGGACTAATAACATACCTGAGTCTATATATCAGGGAACCTTTCCTGATCATGGAAAGCCTGAAATGCATAGAGATTTTCTGACGCTGACCACTATTGGCACCGAAAGGGGCACTCTATTGAAGAAACTCTCTAAACCTATGAGCTAGCGCTCTACACTCTCGCATTCTACGGCCTGGATCACTACACCCAAAACACACATCACTACCAGCTCTAAACTCAACTAGGTGGTTGTTGCCTCAATCTCCACAAAGCGGATTGGTACGAACACCACTAGCACTACTCTGGGTTTTAGAGCTTGGAGCCCCATCATAATTCAAATCCCCGAACTTTTGTGTAGGTAGACTAGATGACGATAGAGCTGGGACTAAAAATCTCTGACTATGCTAAAACGACTACCACTCTGGGACCCTACCTGAGAGAAACCATGACCACCTGTCCTGGCTCTCTTACTCACTCTCTCTCTTTTTCTTTATCTTATCTGCCTTAATCAGCTATCCATGCATCATCATCCTAGCATGGTCCATAGCTCTGTGAAGCATGGCAGTTCTACACTCTTTCAACACTAACCCGAACACACCAGTTACAAACTTAATCTTACTTGCTCTAGGGTCAGCTATCAAGTTAGGAGTATACTTAGCTAACTGGTTAACCTTAAGAAAATACTTTTTCACTATCATGGAGACTTACCTTAGGTTCATGCGCTCTTCTACCTTAGCCTCTCTTATCTCTAGCTGGAAGAACTTATCTAGAAAGGCACTCTAAAACTCTTGCCAAGTCACGGGAGCTGCATCCTCCCCTCTACTCTTCTTCCTCATCACTACCCAATCATGAGCAATATCCTTAAGCCTATAAGATGCTAAATCAACAATCTCCTCCTCAGAAACATACATAATCTAGATAATCTTCCCCATATTCTCTAGATAAAGTTATGGGTCCTCGCCTACTACTGACCCAAAGAATTCTGGCAAGCTTATTCACATGAAATATCTAATTTTGGCTATGGGTGAACCCCCATCATACTGAGGTGGGGCCACAACTTGATGGTTACCTTGAACATTAGTCACAACTTGGGCTAGCACCTGAAAAGGTGCTTGAAACTCTATATTTGAGACACTCTCATTCCTAGGATCTACTGGCTGGGAGGGCTGGTCATTAACCCTACGGACATATTCTCTGTGAGGAGGCATACTCTGTAAATGAAAGAAAGAAATGTATTAGACTGAGTATTAACCTAAGCTTATGCTCACTCGCATGACATGAATACTGAAAGAAAGGAAACTGCTCATAAAAACATCTCATAGCCTATTGTACATAAATATGTTGCACAACACACCCATGCACAAGCCTCTACTAGATGTGGGTTTTCATACTCCCTACGACACTATTAAACCTTACGCTCTGATACCAAGTTTGTAATGACCCGATTTTCTCAAATCAAAACATCATACAGTGCTCATAATCTCGAAGGACCACAAGCTAACCCTCTACTGATATCTGTACCCGAACACTGCATAATATAGATAATAAATATGGAAAGTGTCCATAAGGTTCAAAGCATCTAAAAATACTCAAAAATTTAAAACTGAATACTGATACATCAATTTGAAAAGCCTCTAAATTATCTGAGCTGTGGAATAGATGGGACATGTCCCCAACCAACTTTGTCTACTAAAAATAAACTAAATCTGATGTTATAAAAAAATAAGGATCATCCTCTACTAAAGAGGACTCACTACTATGTCTATTACTGCTGACTTGGACGAAGTTGCTAAGGGTACTCTAGATCTCGTGCCTCTGAACCTATGGTGTCATTTAAAAGCACCATAGCACAAATGCATCAGTATAGTAATGTATTGATTATGAAGATGAGGTAAGGCTAAATGCAAGGGCTTATGCATGAATAATTACTTAACTAAATAATCATGAGAGTATTGAATGAGACCACATGCATGAATGCATAAACAATAACTGAAATCATCATGACTCGAAATACTGAAACTTGGATACTGATTTACTGACATCTAAACTCACTACTAATACTGATATACTGAACAGTTGAATCTTCTAATGATGATAACTAAATACTGGTGTAGAGATCAGTCTTATCTAGCGAGTGATCTTAGAATCTGAGGATACTGAAGCTGATTGACTAAATATACTTATATCATTGACTAAATTTTAAGCTTTTCCATACTTAACTAACTGTATCAGAGATCAAACCTCTCTAGCAGATGGTTTTAAAATCCATAATCAATGATAAGAAATGATCACGTCCGAATCTGACAACAAGAATACTCAACTGAATTTGAGACTGAGATCAAGCCTATTTGATGGGTGATCTATAAATCATATCACAAGAATACTCTTCTAAATTTGAGACTGATATCAACCCTATTTAATGGGTGACCTCTAGATATGATAATGAGATTACTCAATAACTTTATGTGGGACTATACCTATCAAGCATGTCACCCATGAATCAATGGAACTATCTGAGTTCCTTACTAAGATAGATGATTGTATCTGACAATCCTGATTTATGAGTTCTACTCTGAAGCTAGATACTACAACTATAATTATAGGAGTGCTCACTTAACTGATATGCCCCAAATCTCAACTTGTAGGGTCTAACCTGTAACCTCAGTTGGAAGGCTGTCAATACCGTACCACGGTTCAAGATCTCTCTAGTCAAGCCTATTTGATGGGTGACCTTCACAGGAAGTCAAGCCTAAGGCAATATAATGGTCAAGCCTATCTTACGGGTGACCAGCCTTTCCTGACAGGTGACTCCTGCATCCTGCAGTGGCTACATAGTTCTGGAGTTTAGGGATTGCTCCTATTGACTCTGCCTCTCTGACGTGGAGCCACGATCCCTACCCTCACTCGGTGCTAGCTCCTACTCCCAACTGAAAGACTCTAAATTGATTCTAAACTGAAAACAAACTAAGCTGAATTTGATATGGATCATGTTTCTCGAATGATCTGACTGAGTTAATCTAAATTCACTTAGTTTTGTATTTAAAGGAATACTACTGAATCTCGCTATCTAACTGAATGATATAGAGTTTTGAATAGATTACTCGATTACTATTAAGGTCTAAACTGAACACTTGAATACTACTAGATCTGAGCTGAGTACAGAACTAAGGCTAGAATACTAGTGATACTAAGATTACTGAGGTTACTGAGATTTCTTTGTTCTGTATCTATCTGAGATTACTGAGTTCTATAACTCACTGAGTTATAAGAATCGTGGCTAAACTAAGATTATCGAGAAAACTGACATTGGCTCTAGTTTGGAGGTAATTGTTGAGTATAAATACCCCTAGGACTCGATAAAATAAAAGTAAAAGATAACTATTCTTGAATGATCAAGACCATGGACATTCATTCACCATCATAATCACTAAATCATCTCTTCAATCATTGAGGAATCATAAACATGTGATAGTATAGGGAGACATGCTATTGGCTCATACTCCATTCAACAAGGTCTTACAACAAACACTTAGCATGTAGTAAAGTCTTAGCATGTATTAACGAATGTATAATTGAAGAATTTCATGCTATCATGTCACAATTCATTCACTAAGGTTTTTTAACAAACACTTGACATGCATGGGCTTGTACACAATTGGGGATTTCTAGTCAACAGGCTATAATGACTCTAATTCCTTCACATAAGCATTTTATCAAACATATAGGGAGCATGCTTTGCTTATTTAATAATTTTCTTCATTTAGCTGATATGGACATATCACTTAACAAGAAAATTGAAGAGGGTTTATCATGAACATCACATGAATATCACATACTAGGGTCAAAGCTTGAAAACGTTGCAAACAAACATGAATCAAAACTCAATAATAGCACGAACATCAATTTCAACATGCATCAATCAAGAAAACCCATAAACGTATGATTTTTAAATTTTTAAAAAAGGTTCTTGAGTTTATTGGATGAAAGGGACCCAAGAATCAACATCTATATTCATTAGAGAAACTCTTTCTTGAAAGTACTTGGAGTGATTCTCGATTTCTTGATTTCTATTGAAGAAGAAGAAAGGGTTTTGATTTTGTAGAAACTCTAGTTTTTTATGTTGAAGATCAGAAATAAAGTTGTAAGCCTTGATCGGATTTAAATGGGGGCTTAAAAGAGAGGAAAAAAGAGACCAAAAAGCCCATTTAAAAATAAGTTAAAAATGCTAAATGGGGTCTGCGATGATCGAAGTGATGGTCAGTCACCGAGTCTACCAGTTCGTCGGATCGTCCATCGAACAATGGTTAGAAAATAAACACACTGACTCGATCCGACTGTCTCAATGATGGTCTATCATAATCCCGATGGTCCGTCCAACCATCCATTGCATATTGGCCAGGATTGAGGTCACACTGCCTCAGCACAGCGGTCCCTGTGATGGTTTATCGTAGCCTAGACGGTCCGTCGTCCTAACCATTGCACTTGGTCCAAAAAAGGTAGTTACTTCCTTAGCTGAGATGGTCCATCAACCCAGCCATCGAACCTGGGCAGTTCCATCTTTTTTCAGTAAAACGGCCATAACTTCCTCGTCTGATGCTGGATTATGACGAAATTAGAATCGATGGAAAGATTATTCAATGATCTACATGAAAAGAATTCCATATTTGGAAAATTTCACACTGTTCAAAATATTTTTCACTTTGAAAGGAACTTCTCAATCTTTTGGGACCAGATTTACGCTTTACTTGACACGCTGTTAGGCTCAGACTACGAGAGAAATTTATGGGGACTTACATTATCTCCCCCTTGGAAATATTTGCCTTTGAATGTAACTTGATAGAGTAAGAATACTGCTTAACTAAACTTACAAAAGGAACAAGAATATCTAAAACATGACTATGCAACTAGAACCACTGATATTCTGAGTTCTCATACTGGACATGCATATTTGACGCATGGAATACTCGACTGAAGCTACTCATAAGTTAGATTCTCATAATGGACATGCAAATCTGATACATGGACTCATAACTAAGTTGATATCATGAATACATGATTGAAAAAACTAAAAAGATGAACTCTTTCTACTAAACGTACATATCTAATGCATAAATGTCTGACTGAACTGACTCTCAAAAGTATGAATGGAAATGCAATGATCACTGATATTAACTTTGTAAGAAGAGTCTGAACATGTAACTGAATGATTCTAAGGACACGGAATCATCACAATAGTATGGGGTATCTCCCCCTTCTGACTCTATGTCCCTCTAAACACACTTTGCTAAAATATTGGGGCGGTGCACGGGGCACCTACAAACTGGGTCATGATTGACCGACTTAGATCTAAAACTCATGCATGACTCATGCTGACATATAAACTCAAAATGGAAGCAAATGGTCTAGCAATGAATATAACAAAGATAAAAGACTAATAACATACCCGAGTCTATATCTGGGAACCTTTCCTAATCAAGGAGAGCCTGAAACGCAAAGAGATTGTTCTGACGATGACCACTATTGGCACCGAAAAGGGCACTCTACTGAAAAAACTGTCTACCCCTCTGCAATAGTGCTCTACACTCTCGCATTCTGTGGACTAGCTCACCACACCCAAAGTACAAATCACTACCGGCTCTACACACACCTAGGTGTCTCTTACCGCACTCTCTACAAATTGACTTAGTACGAACTCCACTAGCGTTACTCAGGGCATTAGAACCTGTCACTCTATCATAACTTACATCCATAAACTTCGGTGTTGGTACATTAGCCGAGGATAGAGCTGGGACTAAAAATATCTAACTATTCTGAGAACGACACCACCCTAGGACCCTACCTAAGACAAACTATCACCATCTATCCTGGCTCTCTTACTCACTCTCTTTTTCTTTTGCCTTATCTACCTCAATCTTCTATGCATGTATTATCAACCTAGCAAGGTCCATATCTCTGTGAAGCATAGCAATTCTACCTTCTTTCAATATTAACCCGAACACACTAGTAAAAAACTTACTCATACTCGCTCTAGGGTCAGCTATCATGTTAGGAGAATACTTATCTAACTGGTTAAACTTAAGAAAATATACTTTCAGTATCACGGAGCCTTTCCTTAGGTTCATCAACTCTTCTACCTTAGCTTTTCTCATCTCTAGCAGAAAGAACTTATCTAGAAAGGCACCATGAAGATCTTTCTAAGTCATGGGAGTTGCATCCTCTCCTCTACCCTTCTTCCTCATCACTACCCAATCATAAGTAATATCCTTCAACCTATAGAACGTAAGCTCTACACTCTCCTCCTTAGAAATATATATAATCTAGGTCATCTTCCCCACCTTCTCTAGATAAAGTTGTGGGTCCTCACTTACTACTGACCCAAAGAATTTTGGAGGGCTTATTCTTAATAAATCTCTAATTATGGCTACAGTTGAACCCCCATCATGCTGAGATAGGGCCATAGCCTGATAGTTACCCTGAACATTAGTCACAGCTTGGGCGATCGCCTGAAAATCTACCCAAAAATCTGTATGTGATAGACTCTCATTCTCAGGAACAACTGGGTGAGTGGGCTGGTTTTCAACCCTACGGACATAATCTCTGTGAGAAGAAATATGTTGTAAATGGAAGAAAGAAGTGTATTAGACTGAGGATCAACTTGAGCTTATGCTTACTCATACGATATGAATACTAAAATAAGGGAAAATAGTCCTAAAAATATCTCATAGCCTCTTGTACATAAATATGGTGCACAACACACCCATGCATAAGTTTCTACTAGATGCGGCTTTTCAGACTCCCTAGGACACTATTGAACCATAGGATCTAATACTAAGTTTGTAACGACCCAATTTTCTATAATTGGAACATCACACGATGCTCATGATCCCAAAGCCACAAGCTAACCCTCTATTGATATGAATACCTGGACACTGCATAATATAGATAATAAAAACAGAAAATGGCCATAAGGTTCAAAACATCTAAAAAAACTCAAAATTTAAAACTTAATACTAATACATCGGTCCGAAAAGCCTCTAAACTGTCTGATCTTTGGAGTTGATGAGATATGTCCTCAACCAACTTCGTCTACTAAAATAAACTAAATCTAATGCGATAATAAAATAAGGATTATCCTCGACTGAAGAGGACTCACTGCTATGTCTACTACTGCTGACTGGGACTGATCTGCTAAGGGTACAAAGTCTGTAGTGATAAATATAAAACCAAAGAAGATACAAAGTCTAGATATATATAATTCATGTCAACTGGTGCATCTAGCAAGTTAGGACTACATAACTGTCACCATTGTAATACTCTTGAATCTAGCTTAGATATGATAACTGACGAGCTATAAAAAGTTATAAATGAATATAGCAAACTCTCTCATGAGAAAAAAGGTTGTGAAG
The DNA here is from genome assembly GCA_026120095.1 of Capsicum chinense. Lineage (NCBI taxonomy): Eukaryota > Viridiplantae > Streptophyta > Magnoliopsida > Solanales > Solanaceae > Capsicum > Capsicum chinense. The sequence continues at coordinate 90,894,004 of JAPEIP010000011.1, read as the reverse complement.
ATCGATTTAAACAAAAAATCAAAGAGGAACAAAGAAGTTATCAAACAGAAATCAAAGCATGTCAAATATAAATTGACTTGCTTCATATAGAGCTTGATGACGTAAACTTTCAGTTAAACAATTCTAGGAAATCTCCAAATCATAGTTTTTTTAGATCTAATTATTTTAAAAACAACTCTAGTTCCTTACCAGGATCATTTAAATCAGCCATGACCTCTTTCTTCTCTGTAAAACCAATCTATTTTAACTGTGGAAAGAAAGGGAAAAAATCTTACAGCTACAGGTATAGGCTAGGCAGCACGTGGGGTTGGAAGCCTAAGAGAACCTCTTATAACCCTCAAGTACCAAAGACCACTTGGGTACCTAAACAAAATTAATCTTCTTATTTTTCCAGAACATGTCTTCAAAATCTATAAAAAAGAAATATAAGGGATTCATAGCAAATGTTCTGGATGTATAGATAAAAAGAAAGGAATCTCTTTTGTTTTAAAGAATGTAGATGGAAAATTAGTCAGAACTAGTGACAACACTAGAGATAATGTCACCAAATTGGTTCATTAAAGCTCAGCCTCTCATGGAAATTCTGTGAAGTATATCTGATAATCCATCTCAAGTGTAACTCACTCAGCATCAGTCAGATATATGATGCCTAGTTTGGAATCTCGTCCAAGCTAAAAGATGATCTTTCAAATATATCAATTTAGCATGTCTCTCATCTACGAATGTTGAGAATGGTGTAGTGGAGCAAAGAATCAATTGTTTTATGAAATTAGTAGGATCTCTGCATTAGAATGTAATCTCCCAGATCACTATTGGGCAGAAGCAATGCCTTGTCCAAAACAATGGTAAGAATAACTCAGGAAAAGTTTGATACATAAAGTGACAAAGTAATGTAGAAGAATGAGTGATAAATGTAAAACATATAGGAAATGCCCAAACCACCTCAGAACCATCACAAAATAAAGTCGACGATACCCCATCCAGAGTCGACTTCTACATCTGAAACGATGAAACTACGTGGTCCAAGAAATCATAAAAAATTTCTAGATTTCACCATCAAAAATCAATATTACTAAGTACATTGTGAGAATGTATTGAATATAATGAAACTATTTTCGTAGTGGCAATGTTAGAATCAATTCTAGCAATGGTTGCTTTCAAATGTTTTTAGTTATTTAAAATAATTGACGAAAGCACTAAGGTCTCAAACATGCTCCAAAGGCTTGGCATGTGAGATTGAGTGCTTTCCCACTAAATAATGATTTTTAAGAAAATAACTTTGATATAACATTGGTCTGTCAAAAGCTTATTTCAAACATACTTACTATACAATTTTACATTAATGATATTATTCTTGATAATTTTAACCTTTCTTTGTGTGAGAATTCTTTTTTTACTAGCCAGGTGAAAGTTTTTGGCCATATGGGAAATATCATAAGTCCTTGACACAGCTCGAAGCAAACTTTAGTTGACCCACCAATAATTGGATTAGTTTACACAGTCATTAGGAGTTGTTGTACTTAAACTCTATAAATCATGCATCAACTACTTATTTTAATTTGTTTTTTGAATCTATTGCCATATTGTGTGACAATACTAGTGCGATTAGTCTTTCTAAATGTACTGTGCATCATTTTAGGGCAAAGCATATTGACATTAAGCATCATTTTATTTGTGATCATGTAGAAAGTGGTGATTTTTCATTGAAATTTATTGACTTCGAAAATCAGCAGGTATATATTTTTCCTAAAACCATTGTCGGAAGAAAGATGTTGTTTTCTCAAAAAAAGATTTGGCATTCTCTGCATTAATTATCAATGAGTCATATTTTTGGACATAAATCTTTTAATTTTTCTAATTTTACCTATTTTAGCAAAAAAAATAATTTAGGGATGTCATCATTAATTTCACCATTTTATTGCCTCCTCTGCCACCCTTTTCCCTTCTCTATACATTGTATTTTCACCTCCATCAGTCCCTGTTTACTTCACGCCCCATTACCTTCCCCTCTATTATCTTTTCTGAATAATTGCCTCATACTCTTTTGCTTTTGGTTCTCTTAAGAGGCTCTTCTCTTATCCCTCTCATTCTTTAAATCTCACCTACTCTCTCACTCATGATAATGACTCGCTCTATGGCTAACGTATCTTGAATTTTTTTGATGATCCTATTCTTCTCTATGAGTCCTACGATGAATCCTTGTCTTAATCCACTCTCCTCAATAGATAACGACCCTCTTCCAGCCCTGTATCCTCTTTCAAAAAACCTTATCCAAACCCTTCTAACTCCCCCCCTCTAGAATATATGCACCAATTCTTAATAAATTCTCACAAAGAAAAATTCCACTCTTTTAAAAATTGCTCTATCGAACCTGGTCGCATCGTCAATTGAAATATGCCTCTTGTAATGTTATTCAATTTTATAAGTTTCAAGATCTGTTATTATTTTTTTCCTGTATAGACTTCTAATATATGAAGATCATGTCTGCATGTTTTATACTAATCTCTGACTTTCCTCAGGTATTGGTGAATTCAAGACTCTTGTGCTGGGCACAAATACTGTCTTGAACTAATTCCTATTTGAAAATGTTTTTTATACTAAGTTTACTGGTGTGGTCCCTTTTATGAACAGTAATTAGCCTGAGGACTTTAAAGTGGGCTTTAAGGAAGCCCAAAAATTTTTGTCTGATCCTTACTCTGTGTCAACCAACTTTGGTCCCTTGTCACTATGTTTCAAATTTTGCATCATCGCCCATATTATTGCTACCACTCTGATTCAATGAAAAGGATCCCTAATAACATTACTTATCATGATGTCTTTGTGTTTTACTATCTAGTCAAGAAGATCAAAATCAATTAGGCAACCTTGATACGTGAGTATATTCTTGAGAGTGCAAGAGAAGTTCATGGCTCTACCAGTTTTCCATACGTGTTACTCATCACCTGAATCCTTCTGTTCTACTCCATCGATTCTCTACTTATCTTCTTATAGAAGTTGCTGCAGCTTATGATTAAAAAATGTTTGGCAACATGGGTATGTCTTAGTGGAAGATGAATGGGGCAAGAAGGCGTCTTCCCATGCTAAGGCTAAACCTCTAAAGGTAAGTAAATTTGTTTCCAACCCCTCTACCTCTTTGTTTAAGGAACTTAAGGACTCAAGCAGTAGTTCAAAACAATTCAAGAAGATGTTATACAACTCCAGAAGTAAACTACCACACTCTTTGACCTTCAAGAAAGTACAAGCTCGAACATAAGTGTGGTCCTACTGGCACTCTATAGGCTTAAATAATAAGGAGTCAATTTGTTCTCTCAAGTGTGCTCTCACATAGACTCATCAAATCATAAGTCTCTTCCTCGAAAGATGATTTGGCTATCTTTGTTAAAACCTCCAACTCCTTCTTTATAAAAAATGTTTAAAAAACTATGACAAGTTTTGTCATAATATGCATAATACCCTAACATACTTCCTGGTGAAATGGTGAATTATGAATTTTTTATTCAAAAGGGGATCCTGTCCCTTGTGTTGATAGGTTGTAAGATAATCTTTACTACACCTTCTACCATATTTTTTGTCTACCTAGTTAATAGATTATTACTGTCCATGTTTGTCTATTGTTTCGCATTGATATTCTATCTATGTGTATTTTTTTTCACTACTATTCTTTTTTATTATGCCAAAAGGGGGAGAAAGCCAAGAACATCATGAAATCAAAAAGCACCCATCAGTCAAGTGGAGCAAATCGACTTTGGATACACAAAGGTTGATTGATACCCAAGAAACATGGGACAATACAAATACTTACATGTCAGGGGGAGCAATTCAACTTTGAATAGAAAAAGGTTGACTAATACCCAACAAAATTAGGAAAGCAGAGATGTTTAAAATTTAGAGAGAGCAAGTCGACTACTATTATAAATAGGAAAGTTAACTGATGTTTATGCTTGTTTGTTATAATTGGAAAGGAAGGGATTATTAGCATCCTATATTCAAGTTTTAATAATGAAAAACTAATGAGTGTACCTTTTTAGGATATTTGAAGACAGAAGGGTATCTCAGTCAAAGATATGGAGGATCATAAAAGACTAACTCAATATGGAAGCAAGCAAGAGAGCTAGCTCCAAACTTAGAAGATCATCCAATCATGAAAAGAAGGATCATGGAATTTAAATAGTATGGCAAGAAAATCAATCAAATATATTTTAAATAAAATAAGAATATAAATCCTAGAATCATAACAGACCAAATCAATTAGGACAAGAAACAAATAGAATGAAGGCCACAACTATTACATGGACATATCTAAAATAGGTTTATGGTCAATTGAGAGTCCACAAATCCGTGTAGAGTAGAGTCTCTTTTAAGGGTGTGAAGTGTGCCATACTCATAAGAGAGAGGATACAAAGCATTTAGGAATGTTTTACTTTCTTAGTATTTTATCTTCAAGCTTGAGTTCTCAATCCTGGAATCTTCTCTAATCCTTGTTTGTTTTTCTTTTAGATCATAGATCATAGATATAGAACACAAGAAAAATTCTTCCATCCTATCTGGGGATAATACTAAAGGGGTGCATCCTTTGACTGGAGCACATCTTTAATCTCATGGGCCTATTGCTGATAGTATTGGATTTCCTCCTATTCCAGCTAGCTCTCCTTGTGTCCCTCTAGGAAACATGATGAATGTAGAATTTTATCAGTTTATTCATATTATTTTCCAACTGGTTGGTGCTCAGGCTATGTGGGGTACGGTTGGTTCTTTGTCTACCAAGGCCACAAGTGTTGGTTAATTTATGAAGATAGGTCCTCCAACTTTTACTATAGTAAAGGTGGGGAAGGATCCACAAGGCTTCTTGAATGAGATAGAAAAGATTTTTTGGGTGATACAGGCTACCAATATAGATGGGGTGAACTGTGTAGCTTATCAGCTCAAAGATGTTACTTATTAGTAGTATGAAGAGTGAGATTGGGATAGAGATGATTTGGAAGAGAAAGGGTTATGGGAGGTTTTTTTAATGCTTTCCTAGATCGATTCTTTCCTTAAGAGTTAAGAGAAGCTAAGATAGAGTAGTCTGTGAACCTCGGGTAGGGGAGTATTTTTGTAAAATAATATGCTTTAAAGTTCTACTAGCTATCAAGGTATGCTCCTAACTTAGTGATTGATATGAGGTCGAGAATATGGAAGTTCACTTCTGGGTTCAATAGAGATTTGATTAGGAGAGTGAGACTCCTTTGCTGATTAAAGATATAGACATATTGAGGTTGATTATTCACATATAGTAGGTTGAGAATGAGAAAAGGAAGCAGGCAAAGTTTGGGGATAGGCTGGGAAAGAGGACTAGGTTTTCTAATCAGGAGGTGCTTAGTTTCAAGGTGGTAGAGATAGTGGCATATGGCAAAATAATAAGTGGAGGAGTTTTGGCTCTTTTTATGTAAGTGATCCTTACCAGTTAGGAGAAAAACATCATCAAGGTGGTAATAATTCTCGATCACAGGTTCCCCAATCTCAGGGGAGTGGAGGTTAGTCAGTTTCTTCATGGCCTCTTCATCGATTTTGTGGTAGTACTTATTGGGGTGATTGTGAGGAAATAAGGGTCAAATGATTCATATTTTTCCATACAGGCCATCGGCTTAGGGATTATCTAGTTAACAAAGTTGCTATGGGGGCGAATAAGATTCCTGTGGCTTTATCTTTTGCTCCAACACCTGGTAGTGTGGCATTTGCTTCTGTTACTGCTCTAGTGTTAATTAGAATAGTTTGTATTCTTTCACATCCCGATAGGAATCTGAGGCATCGCCTGAAGTCATTACTGGTACGTTACAACTTTTTTCTCATGACGTATATTTTTTGCTTGGTTTGAGGTACAATCTTTCTTATGTGACTCCATATGTTTCTGAATCTTTTGATTTTAATTAAAAAGTTATGTTTGATCCTTTTTCTCTTTCTACCCTAATAGGTGACTAGATTATTGCTAAAAGAGTATATAAGGGGTGTGTGGTATTTATTGGTAGCAAGTAGACCCTTGTGGATATGTCTGAGTTGGATATGGTATATTTTAATGTAATTTTAGGTATGGATTGGCTTCATTATTGTTTTGTATCTTTGGATTATTAGACCCAAAAGGTTATCTTTAAGTTTTCTACTGAACTAGCTATAGAATGGGAAGGTAGTTCCTTAGCTCCTAGGGGAGGTTATTTCTTACCTTAGAGCTCAGAGGTTAATCTCTAAGGGTTGTTTTTATCTGTTGGTTTGGGTTAAAGATTCTAACTCGGGCGATCCTTCTTTGTCTTTAGTCCTGTGGTTAATGATTTTCCAGAAGTCTTTCTGGATGATCTTCCTAGCTCCCCTCCAAAAAAGGAAATAGAGTTTTGTATTGATTTACTTTTGGACACTCACCCAATATTTATTCCTCCATATAGAATGGCTCTGACTGAGTTAATGAAATCAAAGAGCAACTTAAAGATCTTCTGGATAAGGGGTTTATTCATCCTAGTATTTCCCTATAGGTTGCACCGGTGTTGTTTGTGCATAGGAAAGATTGTTCCCTTCGTATGTGCATTAACTACAAATAGTTAAAAAATGTGACGGTCAAGAACAAGTATCCTTTTCCTTGGATAGATGACTTGTTTGGCTAGTTTCAAGGTGCCAAGTTATTCTTTTAGATAGATCTTTGGTCTAGGGACTATCAGCTTAAGTTTAGGGAGTGGATATCCCTAATTTGGCTTTTCATACTTCATATGGGCTTTCTGAATTCTTGGTGTGTCATTTGTGTTGACTAACGGTCCAGCAACATTTATAGACTTGATGAATAGGGTTTTCAATGTGTACTTGGATCTCTTCATTATTGTATTTATTGATGACATTCTTGTTTATTTAAAGAGTGAGGTGGATCATGCTAATCTCCTCTGTGTAGTGTTGCAAATCTTAAAAGAACAACAGTTGTATGAAATTGTTAAATATTGTAACTTTCTTAGGTCATATAATTTCTTGTGAAGGGATAATGGTGGATCCACAAAAGGTTGTTGTGCTGAAGAGGTGGCCTAGGCCCACAACTCCATCCGATGTTCAGAGTTTCTTGGGTTTAGCCAAGTATTATAGGTGGTTGATAGAAAGTTCTCATCAATAGCGGATCCTTTAACTAAGTTGACTCAGAAAAGGTTAAGTTTCATGGTTGGATACTTATGAAGGGAGTTTTGAGAAGTTGAAAGATAAGATGACTTTGGCTCTAATCTTGACTTTGTCAGAAGGCAATGATGAGTTTGTATCTTATTGTGATGCATCTTGGGTTTGTCTTTGTTGTGCTTCGATGCAGCATGGGAAGGTGATTGCATATGCTTCCAGGCAGTTGAAGGTGTATGAAAGGAATTATCGTACTCATGATTTGGAGTTATTGATGGTGGTGTTTGTTTTTAAAATATGGCGGCATTATATATAAGATGTTCATGTGGATATCTTTTCTGATCATAAGATTCTTAAGTATTTGTTCACTCAAAAATAGCTTAATCTCATGAAGAGGAGATGGCTTGAGCTTCTTAAGTATTATGATATGAGTCTTCACTACCACCCAGGTAATGCTAATGTGGTTGTTGATGCTCTTAACAGGTCATCCATGGAGAGTTTGGCTCATGTAGATAAGGAAAGAGAGAATTGGTGAAGGATATTCACCGCTTAACTAAGCTTGGAGTTTTTCTTTTGGACTTCAAGAATGATAGTGTGATGGTTCAAGAAGTAGTTCAATCATCTTTCGGAGAAGAGATTAAGGACAAGCAAGTACTGAATCCTGTTTTGATGAAAATCAAGAGTGATGGTGGTAGGAAAAGGTAGTGGTATTTGAGATTAGTGGTGATGGTATTATACGGTACCAAGGAATGTTGTGTGTTCTTGATGTCAACATTTTTTGGCAAAGGATTGTTACTTAAGCACATGAGTCACACTATGTTGTTCATCCTGGCTCAATAAAGATATCTCATGATCTCAAGGAGATCTATTGGAAGAATGGTATGAAGAGGTGTGAGGCTAATTTTGTAGCTAAGTGCATGGTGGTCAACTGGTTAAGGTTGAGCACATGAGGCCTGGTGAATTGTATCAAGAAATTGATTTGATCAAATAGAAGTAGGAATTGATCAATATAGACTTTGTTATCGGTTGTTCTCGATCTTAAAATCAATATGATTTGATTTGGATCGTCGTGGATTGGATGACTAAGTCTGCACATATTTATCCAGTACGAACTACCTTTTCAGTAGAGGATTATGCAAAATTGTATCTTCAGTAGATTGTGATGTTCCATGGGATACCTGATTCAATTATTTCTGATCATAGTATGCAGTTCACATCTTATTTCTTGCCCTCTTTCCAGAAAGGCTTAGGGATAAAGGTCAATCTGAGTACTAATTTTCATTCACAATTAGATGGGTAAGATGAGAGAACTATTCAAACATTGTAGGATATATTTTTGGCCTGTGTGATTGACTATGGTGGCAGTTAGGTTGTGTGATTGACTATGGTGGCAGTTAGGTTGACCATCTATCTTTGGTTGAGTTTTCATACAACAATAGCTACCATTCTAGTATTGGTATTGCTCTTTTCAAGATTTTGTATGGTAGGATGTGTAGATCTTCTATTGGTTGGTTTAAGCTGTGGGAGGCAGACATGTTTGGCTCAGATTTGGTTTGTCAAGCGATGGAGCAGGTCAATGTAATTCGGGATAGGTTTAAAGCTGTCCAAAGTCACCAAAAGTCCTATACGCATGTTAGGCCTAGAGACTTAGAGTTTGATGCCGGGGATAGGGTGTTTCTAAAGGTGTCTACCATGAAAGAAGTTGTGCAATTTGGAAAGAAAGGGAAACTCAGTCCCTAGTTCATTGGTCCTTATGTGATTTGGTGAAGATTTGGCAATGTTAATAATGAATTGGAGTTGACATCTATCTTTAGTTGGGTTTATCTGGTCCTTCATGTTTCCAGAGGAAGTGTATTGGCGATCCTTCTTTGATTGTTCCTTTGGTGGGATTTGGTATTTCGGATTATCTTTCTTATGAAGACAGCCTAATTGAGATATTAGATAGGCAAGTTTATTGGTTGTAGACCAAGGATGTGGCTTCGATTAAGGTTCTATGGTGGAACCATAAGGTGGAAGAAGCTACTTGGGAATCGAAAGCAGACATGAAGTCCAAGTATCCGCATTTATTTTCTGCTCCTGGTATTCGTGCGGAAGGTATGTGTCTTTAACGCATCATTATTTCTAGAGTTTATTAAAGGAAAGATTAACATATTTGCCTTTTTGTTTTCAAACTTTGTTAAAAGAATGTTTTATAATGCAAAAGATCCTGTGTGTGGTTACCCCTACTTTTTCCGTCATTCAGGGACAACTGTTCCTAGTGGGGGAGACTGAAACACCCTGAGTTTTGACCCTTGAATTACCTGGAATTTCGTTCTCCGAACTTAATACGACCCATGTGTATGAGCCATATATTAGGGTATGAGTAGGGTCATATCGTATGATGACTAGTATTTGTTGGTGGGATAGTTTTGGTCACTGGAATAGGTATGAATTAGGGGTACGAGTCATAGGGTTTGGTACGATTTGTATCAGGGACTCTTATGGTGGGCAGTGTTTAACCATCCTGGTCATTATGCCAAGGATACCGATCATGGGAATGAATAGTATATTGTAGTTACAACTTGTTTTACTGAGTCGTATGCTGGACAGTGTCTGATCTGAGGTTGAGGTTTGGGTATGAGTTATGGTATACCAATTGTATAGGAATGTAAAACACGTATGGTACAATCGTATCCCTATGACTGGATTTTAAGGAATTTAAGTGGGGGTATTCTGAGCATTTTCCTACTTACTCTAATTAGGACCCATGACATCTAATAAATCTAGAAAGTTATTTAACCTATTATTCTATTTGTTAACACTTAGAAACTATTCCAAAACATCTCATAATTCTCTCAAGAGCTTTTAGGGAGAGAAGGCTAGGGTTTCATCTTGAGGATTACTTTGGGGCTTGTGTTGATGATTTCTTTCCATCAATTCTTTGGTATAAGGCATGATTCTCTTCGCTCAATGTGATTTCAACTAAAGGTATGGTTTATATAATTGATTTCATGGGTTTACTGTATCATGATTTTGTCTTTCAACTATTATTTGGGGGTTTTGATATTAAATACTTGGTTATGGTTTCTGTGATTTTTATTATACTTTTATATGCATTAGTCGTGGATTTGGACAATTGGATTGCATGGTAATGATATATGGTCTTTGGAATTGGGTTTTGGTTATATTATGCCCCTAAGGTGTTTGATAACATGCTTATAAAAATATGTTATTGCCTTGACTTCTTTTAATGGAACTCTTGCATGTTTTAAACTTGGTAAAGAAATTATGCATGGTTTAAATGGTTTGAAAGGGACAAAAGGCTAAATAGTTATGCTTGTGGGGAACATGAAAACTCCCAAGTGGTTTAATATGGTCTATGGAAAGGAACTTGAAAGTGCCCTTAACGTAAATGGTTTTGCTATGGATATTATTTAAAGTAAGGGGTGGCATGACGATAACACTAATATTGGCCTTGGTTAATAAAATGGTAAATGGATAATGGTTTGTTTTTGTGGAAATTGGTTTTAATTGGGCATTAATGGTAGGGTGTGTAGCAAATCCATGGAAGTTGACTGTCCCGGGGAGGGGGGATCAAAACTGGAAACTCGTATTTGCCAATATGAGGATTGGTCTTAGTAGATCGTGTGCATGATGTCACACTATTGTGGGATGTACTTGTTATCCCATAGGATGGTTCCCTAGCCATGTGGAAACACGTAATAGGGCCCTTTCAGTAGGGGGAGATAAACATATATTGCCCATGATTAGTTTAGGACGGCCAAGCAACATAGCCTAGGTAAAGCTTTTAAATTCATGCTAAATCTGGATCCCCTTTCCTAGCACGGTTAAATATATAAACATATATATATATATAT
>JAPEIP010000011.1:90868037-90882934 GCA_026120095.1 Capsicum chinense | reverse complement strand
GTGCATTGGATGGTTTTACTTAGTTTAATAACTAGCATTATTTTATCCTTGTCCTAAGATTCATGCTAGTGGTCACTCGCTAACCTATCTACTGGCAGCTGTATACTTATGCTGTCCAGGAACTGGTTGTTCAACTCCTCCTACATAGTTATTGACTCGGGAATAGTATTTGGACTGAAGTGGTGAACTTTTATTCTTTAGGAAGGCTTCATTTTATGTTATAGGTTCTTTAGATGTTTTGACTTTCTTTTGTATATTGGTTTTGTCCATGGTTAGGGGCATGTACTAACCGGATTAGTTTACTCATTTGGATATAGGATTTGTGGTACTTTTGGGGTTGGTATGGATGGGATCGGTAGAGGTATCATCAAACATGATTTCTCATTGTTCTGTCATATTATATTTTGGGATTAATTATGTTAAATTTTGTATAACATATTTGGTTATGTCCATTGGTTTGGCTTGGAATGGTTGGAAATTTGATTTGGTATGGGTAGACTCAGTTAGGTCGGTCACAGTTGTGACCCTATCCTAGAGCCTTAATAAGAACATTTGCGCTATCTTTTTATATGTTTGAAATTCAACCCTTCTAAGGATTGATATAGATGGTTGGGTTGGGTAGAATGGGGTGGTCCTCGATCTTGGTTGGACTTGGGATGCCCATTATGACTAGTTTCGGGGTTGTGTAGTGTCATCGGTACTCACCCAATCTATGTTATTGATGTTATGATTGTGATGAGTTATCAGGGCAACCTTTGATTCATGTCGGCTTGAGTTGCCCCTACGACATGACCCAATTTTAGGGTGTCTCAAGTTGGTATCAGAGCCTAGGCTGATGGTCAGTTGGGTGTCCACAATACTGTGTCGACTAGATTATCTTTAATGGGTGTGAAGCACGCCACACTTATAAAAGAGGAGCTATGAGACATTTTAGGAAATGTCTCCCTTTCTTGTGTTTCTATCTCAAGCCATAGAGTTTGAGGTCTTGAATTCCTCTGATTTTTTTTTTCTATCTTTCAGATAATGCCTCCAAGAAGATCTGACACTTAACCAAACCCTTCTGAGGGCCCTATGGACAAAGCTCGTCCAACTTCTGGAGTTCAAACTTGGGCTAGGGCTGCGGCATTAGACTATCTTTGTGGGGTTCCACCTGTCCCCACCAACCCCGACTATGAGAGTGGCTCTGCTATCCCATCGCCTTAAGGGGATGCTACTAATGTTGATTTTCATCTCTCTATCAACCTCTTAACTCAATTGGCATCTTCTCAAGCGGAGCGTGGTGATCCAGCTACTGTTCCTTCAGAGGCCACAAGAATTGGCCAATTTAAGATGTTGAGCCCTCTTATGTTTTCTGGTGTGAAGTTTGAGGAATATCCTTAAGGCTTCATTGATGAAATGGAGAAGATCTTCCAAATCATGCACACTTTAGAGATTAAGGACGTTGAGTTTGCTTTCTACAAATTGAAATATGTAGGGTACCAATGGTATGAGGGGTGGGAGTTATCGACAGGTGTTGATACTAGTCCCGCCATGTGGGAGGACTTTTCCAAGTCTTTCTTCGACCGCTTCTTTCCTCAAGAGTTGCGGGTGGAAAATGCAAAAAAGTTTGTGAAATTGAAGCAAGGAGGATGTTTTTTCAATAGTATTCCTTAAAATACCATCAATTGTCAAGGTATGCTCCAGAGATGGTTTCTAGCATAAGGGCTAGAATACATAAGTTTGTCTCGGGATTGTCCCGTGAGTTAGTCCTTGAGATCAAGGCGGCCTTGTTGATTGAGAATATGGATATTTCTAGGTTTAATGCGTAATTGTAAGAAGAAGAAGAAGAGAAAAAGAAGCAAGTTAAGTTTAGTAAGCGGCAAAGAAAGAAATTTAGGCCTTCTGAGCATATTGGTGTTGATGGTGGTAAGTGGCCACAGAATAAGTGGGGCAGTTCAAGTTCTTTCTCCTCTTATAGTGTTTTCTCTCCTTACCCAAGGTTTTTTTGTGATAATAGAACTCATCTTAGTGGTAGATCATGGGCACAGGGTGCCCAATTATAGGCTAGTGGTTCCCAGTCGGCTCCACCTCGCCCTAGTCCCGCCAGTCTGCCTCTACTTCTGTTTCTAGCACCGGCATTGGCCGGAACCGCTTGTACGCACTTGCTACTCGCTAGGATTCTAAGGCGTCTCCCGATGTTGTCATGGGTATGCTGACACTTTTCTCCCGTGATGTGTACTGTTGATCCAGGGTCTACTCTTTCTTATGTAACCCCATATGTGGTTGTGCATCTGTCACAACCCGATTTTTGAGTCGTGATGGCAACTACCATAACCTATCAGTAGGTAAGATAACACCATAACCCAGAGCTAATACAATGGGTTACCTTCGAAGGAATGCCTATCATGGACCCTAAATAGGAATACATTGTAACAACGACATTCCATAAAGAAACAACTAACATTCAAATACCAATCCCATGACCTGATAGTACTATTACAAGAGTATCTCTACATTTGACAATAGAAATTACAAACTCAACGTCTAATAGTCTTAAAGTCTTATACATTTTTCTCGAATACAAAAGACAGTATAAGGATAGAAGGGAAAAAAGGAAACTCAAACTTCATGGTTCACCCTGTCTCCTGATGATCAACACCGCATGACTTCAATTCAATGGCGGCAACTAGAACTCAGGTCTACACAAAAAAGGTACAGAAGTGTAGTATGAGTACCAAAACATGAGTTCTCAGTAGGCATCATCAGCCGACTGAGCTAAATTTTGATACAAGGATGATATAAAGTAAGATAATAACCTAAAGTCAAGTTACAGAATCAAACCTGAATCTTCTCTGATGTCACTATATAAGATAACTAATCAACTAGAACAATAGTATAACATTCCATATCCACATATGCCATATCTTTCATAGAATACGAGTAATCATTTTGGAAGCATAAACCCACATATATATACAATAACAATGATGTAATTACCATAATCAACACAACTACCATTATTAGATCATAAAGCAAAAGAACATACCAAAATGTCCCATACCGCACGAAAGTACACTAAAGTAAAACAAACAAAGAACTCGTCACGGCGTCCCATACCATAAGAAAGTACACCAAAAGGTCAATTCATCAACATATCTAAGCACAACTACACAAGAAACTCACCAAACCCCCAGGCTGTACATTCCCTCCATGGCCTCTTACCGAGGTCCACAATCATTATCAATACCGCAATTTGACACAACGAATCCGATATCACCATAACCTTTTTGTATAGGTATTTAATCTCTAACTTATTAATAAAAATCATTTCTAGTCTATACTAGCTAGACTCTATTTCCATGAGCCACTAGTTTACAAGTCTAATAGTTTACTAGTCATCAAATAAGGAAAAGCTACAAGTTACCAACACTATTATTTATTCACCCATCACAAAGCCATCTTCTAGTTAGCTTCATAATTATATAAGTCACATTTAAGCCACCGCAGAATCATATGTTAGATGTCAACTTAACTACTTATCATACAATACTAGGTCTATTATCATTGAGTATGTTACAACCTTAAGGACTAGTTTTCATATTTTAGCTAAGTAAGGTCCACCAACTAGTTCCATAGGCTTCTAGCCTAAAAGTCATATTCATTTATTAGAGACAACTAGTTATCACATAAGCCACTTTACTAGGTTAAATTCCATAACATAAATATTTATCCAAGTAAAGTAGATATACTAGGTGAGCCCTTAGTTTTACACAAGATTACACATATCAATTAGCCTTAACCCAATACTCGGCATAATCTAAGCTTTGTTTATTTATTAGAATTAACAAGGTCACACCTCTTATCTATTGATTAATAAAAAAGAATGGATAACAATTTATGAAGGAAGACATCATGTCCCAAACGGACAAACAAGTTATGCCACAAACGGCATAACCTCACATACATCCATGTATTTATATATATATACTTACCACACATAACGTTATCATATCATCACTACCTCTTTCGAATTTCCTGGGCATCATCATAACATCATTAAATCCTTTGAATTCATCGGGCATCATCATAACTTCATTATATCCTCCTAATTCACCGAACATCATCATAACATCATTATATCCTCCAAATTCATCGAGCATCATTATAACATTATTATATCCTCCGAATTCACTGGCATTATCATAACATTATTATATCCTCCAAAATCACCGATTATCATCATAACATCATTATATCCTCCAGATTCACCAGCCATCATCATAACATAATTATATCATCCAAAATCACCGAGCATTATATAACATTATTATATTTTCTAGATTCACTGGGCATCATCATAACATCATTACTGGGCATCATCACAACATACATATGTCCTCTAGATTCACCAGGCATCATCATAACATTAACAAATCCTCCAAGACAATAATATACACATACATATATAGTTAAATTAATAAGCATATACAACCCACAATGATAGAGTATAAGTGATGTAAGGTAACACATAACATTATACATTACTATTAATCATCACTATATAATATAAGTAGATGTATGAGCATAAGTATCTAAATAACATACGCAATCACCAGTTTTCTAAGTTAACATATTTATTAGCAAGTCAGTTAGAAGTTGAGTGTATACTCTCTAGATGCCTATTTTACTCTAACATTTCACAATACTAACCCCTAAAGGAAAATCCTTCACATAAATATTAGCTTAATCATTAGTCTTGGGTCATAGCAAGAGTGGTAACATAATTGGAGGTTCACTTAGTGAACTCATCAATAAGTCAAGCGATAGCACAACATAGGTTCAATTTACAAGACTTTGCAAGGCTATCCATATCATCACAACAAGATAATAAATCAAGTATACACATTTTCCAACCATCGAGCACATGCATATCTAAAAATTAGGTTTAGCAATTTTAACCTCAATAACATAACTTAGGCGTTCATCAACTATCTAGGTCACTAAGTAATTACATAGTTCAAGCTTAAGGTGGGTCAAGTACCACTCCTAAATTCCAATAAAGCAAAGTTCACTTCTACAAGACTAACTTCTATTTGGAATTAGGGTAGGTTATCAAAATCACACCATAAGGGATTATCAATCTTTACTAAGCCTATAAGGGAAAATCTTCTTCAAGTATCCTTTCTATGTCACCCCAAACACTAAGGTTAATTTACAACTAGTTATATCTAGGTCAGCATACTCTTAAGGTTAGTCAACAACATCATTCTCTCTACTAGAGTAACTAAAGTGATACTATTCATGAGACTACAAGAAGGACTATCCAAGGTTTTAGGCTATAGTAAAGCATCACCTTTTATAAGTTTAATAGCCTGTGAGGATCAACTAATCATAAGTATCATAATTCATAAATTTATCATCTTAGACCCTACCTAATGTCACAAGATATCAGAAACATACTACAATATAGTTCAATCTAACTAAAAGTAAGCCTAACCTACCTTGAGACCAAATTGCTCATTAACCAACAAGCTTTTACTTTACTTTTCTTGAAGATTCTTCTATGAGCCAAGCTATCAGCAACATAATCTAAGAATACATACAAGATTAACAACACCCATTATGGCACCATTATTCAATGGGTCCAAAATAATATAAGACCCCCAAGTAGGCCCCATATTTGGAAAATGAGTTGCCCAGACCAACTTGTACAAATATCATTAGGGAGCTATAAACCTTAAGAGATTTGAGTAAATCAATCAAATTTGTAGCTAAAATTGAGCCTCAAATACTTAGGGGTTTTGGGTCTATAAATTAAGAAAATAACACCAAACTAGAAGGAATCTTACCTTAGATTTCTAGAAAAAATGGATTACACAAGTTATTTAAAATCCTAACCAACACACAAGACTTACTTGAAGATTGTACACACTATTAGGGTTTTGAGCTCAAAAGAGAGACACAAAATTGCCAAAATTTCAGGTAAGACAACCTTTTAATAGGCTTAGCCCAAGCCTCGGGTAGCGTGGTTGCAGACCTCGCTTGGCCGAAATTAAAGCACTATATTTGTACCTTTCCCACCATAGTCACAGTATCTCTCTCCATGTCAGGTTACAGCTGAAGCTTGGAACTTAGTTTCGAGCTTCGGCCAAGGCCTTGAGATGGATTCGAAGTCCATTTCGACCAAGTGAAATATGTAATCACATAGATTTTAATGCTTTGGATGCGTTGGCAAAGTAGGATTTCACATTTAAGGTCATTTTACTAATGGTTTTACTTAGTGGTCAATTAGAACTGATGAAGACTTAAAATTAGAAAAGTAGTTTTAAAACCAAACAAACCGCTAGGTAACCAAACTATCAGCTCCAGGAAGTCACTAATGACTTAGGGTAGCTATGGAAAAGCTCTATTAGTGAAAATTAGAAAGAACATGGACAATGACCTAAAGGGTCATTATAATATTCACTACTAAGGATCTTTCATCCCTGAAAGTTATAGATGAAGAAAATACCTAAAGTATCAAGCAAATAAGGATACTGGTCCTGTATCTCACTCTAGATCTCCCAAGTAGCCTTCTCTACTTGTTGGTGCATCTACTGAAGCTTGACTACCAGAATCTCTCTAGAATGTTGTTGCCTTATATCACTAGATAAAATAACCATGGGCTCCTCCATATAGGTCAATTGCTCATCTAACTGGACTGAGTCTTATTTAAGCACATGAGAAGGACCAGGAATATACTTCCACAATTTAAAGACATGAAAAATTAGATAAACAGTGGCAAATTATGAAGGTAAAGCTAACTCAAAACCCACCTCGCCCATTACACGGAGGATCTCAAAAGAACCAATATAGTGAGGTCTAAGATTACCCTTCCTCCTAAATCTCATCATACCTCTCTTAGGGTAAATAAGAAGGAACACATAATTGCCAACTCTTAATCTCAAGGCACAAATTCTATGGTTGGTATAGGCCTTTTGCCTACTCTAGGATAATCTCAACCTATCCTAAATCACCTTGACTCAATCTAATGAGTCCTAAAAAATAATTGTACCATAGCTTCTAACCCCATAAGTCTCAAACCATCATATAAGAGAATGATATTCGCTACAGTGAAAAGCCTCATAGAGCACCATCTTAATATTCGAATGGTAATTGTTATCATACACGAACTCTGTCAATGCTAAGTATTGATCACACTGTACCACAAAGTCCATAACATACGTTTGGACCATATCCTAAAGCACCTAAATAGTCTGCTCGAACTGACCATCCATTTACGAATAAAAGGTTGTACTCAAATCTACTCGAATACCCAACTTCTCCTAAAATTCTCTCCAAAATCAAGAAGTAATTATAGAACCATGATTTCATATAATAGACACAAGGACCCCATTCCAATGAACTATCTATTGAACATAAATCTAGGCTAATCTTTCAACACTAAAGGTCATCTAAATAGGAATGAATTATGATGACTTGGCCAAACGATCCACAATAACCCAAATAACATCATGACCATAGGAAGTATGATGCAAACCACTAATGAAGTCCATGGTAACCTTTTCCTACTTACACTCGGGAATAGGTGACCTTTGAGTCAAACAGCCTGGACGCTAATGCTCAGCCTTAACCTTCTGAAAAAATAGGCAACAAGCTACAAAATCTGCCGCATCTCTCTTCATACCATCCCACTAATAAAGTAACCTCAAACATCTATACATCTTAGTCATACAAGGATGAATAGAATATCTAGAGTTGTGAGGCTCATGCAGAATCAACTGAATTAAGTCATCAAGTTAGGGAACATAAATACAACCCTAAAATCTCAAGATATCCTTGAAATCTATGGTGTTTTATAATAGACTCTCCATTCATCACCCGATGACAGAAAATGCATAACTTACTATCCTTAAATGAAAGATCAAGAGTTTGTTCAAATAAGAAGGACCTTGCCTCCATATAAGCCAAAATCTTCATAGGATCTAAAATATCCAGAAAAACTATAAAATTGGCTAAGGACTCGATATCTAATCCAAGGGCCTATGATAAAATGTTATACATACCAAACTACCCATGCTCACTTCCTTGTGACTCGAGGTATCATCCATCATATTTTCCTTACTCGGATGATAAGAGGTGTAAATATCTTAGTCCTTTAGCAACTCCATCCATAAATATTGGTGAGAATTAAGCTCTCACTGAGTCATAAGATGCTGAAGACTATGATGATTGGTGAAAATCTCACAATGCATACCATATAAGTAATGCCTCAAAATCTTAAGTGCAAAAATTACCGCCGCCAACTCCAAATCATGAGTGGGGTAGTTGCAATCATGCATCTTAAGATGTATAGAATAATAGGCAATAACATGACCCATCTGTATCAAAACACATCCAAGACCAATATCAGATGCATTACAAAACACAGTGAATTTGTCCCTCTCAACTAGAAAAGATAACAGCAAGTTTGAATTAAGATAATTCTTGACCTTTCCAAAGATAAACCCATACTCCTTGGCTTATTAGAAAGGAACTTCCTTTTGAGTTGATCTAGTCATAGGGGTTGATATAGTAGCAAAGCTCTCAACAAAGCGCCTGTAATAACCAGCCAAACTAATAAAACTATGAATCTTAGTCGGAGACATAGGCCTACCCAAATTATGAATCACTAAAATCTTAGCCATGTCGACCATAATACCTACATTGGACACCACGTGTCCAAGAAATAATACTAACTCAAGTAAAAACTAGTTCTTGAAGAACGTGGCAAATAGCACATAGTTGCATCCTGGTTTCTGGCATTAGAAATTTTCCTTGAAAACCGTTCTCTGGATCTAATATGACACCAAGGTACGAGCCATATATTGGGGTCTAAGTGGTATGGTCTTGTCATAAACTGACCAGTGTTTGTTGGTGAGATGGTTTTGATCACTATAATGGTTATGACTTAAGAGTATGATTCATAAGGCTTGGATATGAGTCATATCAAGGACTCACATGGTGGGAAGTGTTTGATCTTATTTGTAATTCATTCTTTTAGGGATACAAAGAATGGGTATGAATCATATGATAAGGTCACGACTTGGTTGGATGAGTTGTATACTGGAAAGTATCTGATCTAAAGTTATGACCTGAGTATGACTGGTGGTAACCAATCATAAGGAAAGGTACGACTCATAAGAGGGTTAGTTGTATCCATGAGACAGGTTTTTAATGGACTAAAGTGGGGGTATTCTAGGCGTTTCCCTACTTAACATAATTATAACCCACGACTTCTAATACACTTATGAGGTTAATTACCCTATTATTATATTCATTAACAAATAAAAAACTATTCCTAAATACTCAACAATTCTCTCAAGAACATTTAGGGCAAGAGAGATAGGGTTTTAACTTGGGGATTGCTTTGGGGCTTGCTTTGGTGATTTTCTTTTTGCATCTTTCTCAGTTTAAGGCATGTGTCTACTTCTTATTTCTAAAAAGGCCTGGATTTTATGATTCTTTTCATTGTTTCAATATTGCATGGGTTATGGTTTTCCACTAATAATTTTGGGTTTTTGTGTAAATGGTTTGGTTATGGTTTTCCATGGTTTAGCTATGCTTTTATATGCATTAATGGTAGTTTTGGGAAATTGCATTGCATGGTAATGGTTTAATGGTCTTTAGAATTGGTTTTGGTTATATTATACCCCCAAGGTGTTTAATAAAATACTTGTAAAGATATGTTCATTGCATTAACTTCTTTATATGGAACACTTGCTTATTTTTAGCTTATGAATGAAACTATAAATGTTTTAAATAGTTTAAAAAGATTAAAAGCTTATTGGTTTTTTCTAGTGGAGTACATGGAAATCTCCAAAGAGGTTAATATGGTAAATAAAAAGGGCACTTGAGAGTCCCCTTAACCTAAATTGTTTGGCTATGGATAAATCTTGCAAGTATGGTTGGAATGACAATACCACTAATAAATGGCCTTGGTTAATAAATAGTAATTAGATTTTTTGGATATGGTTTTAATTTGGGCGTTAATGGCAAGATTTGTAATTGAGTCATAAGAGATAGAGGTTCTAGGGAAATCAAAACTAGAAAATCATATTTGGTTATATGAGGTTTCTTTGACGACCATATACGAGTGTCAAATTTTATATTGGAAGGATGTACTAGTCATCCCATAGGATATTTCTTGGTCGTGTGGCTACACACACTGGAACATTTTCAACAGGGATAGATGAACCCATACAACCCATGTGTATGGTTAAACGGCAAGGTTACATAGCCTAGGTAATGTTTTTAAATGCATGTTAATCATGGATTCCCTTTCCCCACAATTATATATATATAGTTGTATGCATAATGGATGGTTTTACTTGGTTTTTTAGATATCATTACTTTATCCTTGTCTATAGATGCATGGTAGTTATCATTTGCTAACTTATCTACTGGTGGTTGTATACCCATGGTATGCAGGAACTGGCTGTTTGACTCTCCTACGTAGTGATTAACTCGGGGATAGCATTTGGATTGATGTAGTGAGATTTCATCTTTTTTGAATGCTCCATTTCATGATATGGATACTCTTAGACATTTTTTCACTTTGGACATTGGTTTGGGCATAGTTGGGGGTATATCCCAATCAGACATTTGTATTCTTTTGGATAAAGAATTAATGGTACTTCTGGGGGTTGTTATGGGTGGGATCGGTATTACTATCAGCCTTAGCATTGGCATTGGTGTTGGATCTTACATCAATGGACGATATTGTTGGTTGTTTATTCTATCTATTATATTTTACGTTTGATTATTATTTTATGTTTTAATATTCTCTTTTCTTTGATATGGTATGGACGATTGGGTTTGTACGGTTAGACTTGGTTGAGTTGGTCATGGTCGTAATTCTATCCCAGAGTCTTGATATGAACAATAATTCTACATTTTTATATATTTAGAATTTAGTCCATCTGAGATTGTATAAGGTGATTAGGTTGGGTTAAGGTGGTAGTCCTCGGTCCTGGTTGGACTTGGGATGCCCATTAAATTAGGCCTCAGTTCAGGTCATGACCAGTTTGAATCAGATCTTTAGGTTCATGGTTAACTGGGAAGTCTACAAATCCATGGCGAGTAGAGTCTCTTTTAAAGGTTTGTATCAGGCCAAACTCATAAGAAAGAGTCTAAAAGACATTAAAGAATGTTTCACTTTCTTGAAATTTTCAATCCTAGAATCCTCTTTAATCCTTGGTTATTTGTCTTTCAGATCATGCCTCTTAGATTTGGAATGCAAAGAAATCCTTCTGCCTCTTATGGGGATAATGTTGAAGGGGTAACTCCTACGTATAGAGTACATCTTTGATCTCATAGTTCTATTCCTGATTATACTAGAGTTCCTTCTAATCTTCCTACTGCTCCTCAGGTCCCTCAGGGTAATGTAAAGAATACAGAGTTTCATCAGTCTATTTATGTTATTGCTTAGATGGTCATTGCTCCGGCAGAGTGGGTTACAACTAGTTTTTTATCTGCTGAGGTTACAAGTGTTGGTTAATTTATAAAGATGGGTTCTCCTACTTATATAGGAGTAATGGTGGAGGAAGACCCATAAGGCTTCTTAGATAAACTGGAAAAGATATTTTGGGTTATACAGGCTTCTAATATAGAGAGAGTTATCTTTGTAGCTTATCAACTCAAAGATGTTACTTATCAGTAGTATAAGGAGTGGGATAGAGATAAAGGTGATATGAAAGAGGAAAGGTTGTGAGAGGTCTTTTGTAATGCCTTCATGCATCATTTCTTTCCTTAATGTTTCAGAGAACCTAAGATAGATGAGTTTGTGAACCTTGGGAAAAGAAAGATATCTGTAAGGGAATATGCATTGAAGTTACATCCATTGTTAAGGTATACTCCTGATTTGGTTGTTGATATGAGATTGAGAATAAGGAAGTTTTCTTATGGCCTGAATAGAGATCTAATTTTTGAGAGAAATACTTATTTTCTTATTAGGGATATGGATATCTCTAGGTTAACTATTCATAGGCTGCAGGTTGAGAATGAGGAGATAAAGAAGGAGAAATTTAGCGATAGGCAGGGAAAGCAAGGTAGATTTTTTAATTAGGAAAGTGCATAGTCTTAGGGTGGTAGAGATGGTGGAAAGTGATAGAAAAAGAAGTAGGGGAGTTCTGGTTTCTTCTTTCCTTCTAGTTCTTCTTACATAAAGCAGTCATGCGACAGGCATCACCAAGGTGGTGATAATTTTTTAGCTTAGGTTGCCCAATATTTGGTGAGTGGAGGACAGTCTATTTCTCTATGCCCTTCTTGTTGATTCTGTGGTCGTCCTCATTAGGGATCTATGAGGAAGGTTGAGATAAGTGCTTTAAGTGCGGTTAGGTAGGTCATTAGCTCAAGGATTTTCCAACTAATAAGGTTGATACTGGGGAAAATAAGATTTCGGTGGCTTCATCTTCTACTTCTACACTTGGTGGTATGGTATCTACTTTTATTACTATTCCTTGTTCTAGTGCTGGTCAAAATAGGTGGTATGCTTTGGCATCACCTAATGTTGTTATTAGTATGTTACAATTCTTTTCTCATGATGTATATTGTTTGATCTAGAAATTCTTTCAGATCTTTTTTCTATTTCTACCTTATAAAGAGAGTCAATTATTGCTAAACAAGTCTTTAAGGGGTGTGTGGTATATGTTGGTGATGGACAAACCTTGGTAGATCTATTTGAATTAGGAATAGTGGATTTTGATGTAATTTTGGGTATGGATTAGCTTCATTATTGTTATACATCTTTAGACTGTCGGACTCCTAAGGTCATTTTTAGGTTCCCTAGTGAGCCAAAAATAGAATGAGAGGGTTGTTCTTTAGATCCTAGGGGAAGATTTATTTCTTATCTTAAAGATCAAAGGTTAATCTCTAAAGGGTGTCTTTTTCACTTGGTCTGGGTTAAAGATTCAAACTCGGAAGGTCCTTCTTTGCAGTCAATTCTGGTAGTTAATAAGTTTCTAGAAGTCTTTATGTATGATCTTCCTTGTGTTCCTTCGAATAGAATAATAGAGTATGTTATTGATTTGTTTCTAGACACTCGTCCAATATATATTTCTGCGTATAGAATTGCTCCAGTAGAGTTAAGAGAACTCAAGGAGTAAATTAAGGATCTTCTAGATAAGGGGTTTATTCGTCCTAGCATTTCTCCATTGGGTGCATCGGTGTTGTTCGTGTCCAATAAGGATGGTTCCCTTCAAATGTGCATTGACTAAATGCTGTTGAAAAAGGTAACAGTAAAGAAAAGTATCCTCTCCCAAGAATAGATAATCTATTTGATCAGATGCAGGGTGCCAAGTTTTTTTCAAAGTTAGATCTTTAGTCTAGGTACCATTATCTTAAGATTAGGGAGATTAATATCCCTAAGACAACTTTTCATACTCGATATGGGCATTTTAAGTTCTTGGTGATGTCATTTGGATTAACAAATGCACTGGCGGTGTTTATGGATTTGATGACTATGGTGTTTAGCCAGTATTTAGATCTCTTTGTCATTGTGTTCATTGATGATATTCTGGTGTATTTAAGGAGTGAGGTGGATCATGCTAATCGTCTTCGTGTGGTGTTGATCTTGAAAATGTTGTTGCAGTGAAGGGTTGGCCTAATCCCATGACTCCATCCAATATTTGGAGCTTCTTAGGTTTAGTCGGGTATTATAAGCAGTTTCTGGAAAGTTTCTCATCGATAGCTGCTCCTTTGACTAAGTTAACTCAGAAGAAGGTTAAGTTTTCTTGGTCGGATGCTTGTGAGGGGAGTTTTGAGAAGTTAAAGGATAGGTTGACATCAGCTTTAATTTTGACTTTGCTAAAAGGAAATGATGGGTTTGTGGTTTACTGTGATGCATCTCGGGTAGGGCTTGGTTGTGTGTTAATATAGAATGGGAAGGTTATTCCCTATGCTTCTAGGTAGTTGATTTTATGGCTAAGTGCATGGTGTTTCAATAGGTTAAGGTTGAGTATATGAGGCCAAGTATGTTGCATCAAGAAATAGAGTTTCCTAAATAAAAGTGGGAGATAATTAATATGGATTTCGTTACCTGTATTCCTCAATCTCAAAATCATTTTGATTCGATTTGGGTAATTGTGGATAGGATGACCAAGTCTGCTCACTTTTTTGCCGGTAAGGACTACCTTTTCGACTGAGGATTACGCGAAGTTGTATCTTTAAGAGATTGTGAGGCTACATGGGGTGCCTATTTTGAATATTTCTGATTGTGGTATGCATTTTAGCTCTTATTTCTAGCGGTCTTTCCAGAAGGGATTGGGGACTAAGGTTGGTTTGAGTACTGCTTTCTATCCACAATTGGATAGGCAAGTGGAGAGAACTATTTTGACATTGGATGATATGCTTCGGGCATACGTGATTGATTATAGTGGTAGTTGGGTTGAGCATCTATCTTTGGTACAGTTTGGTTACAGCAATAGCTATCATTCTAGTATTGGTATGGCTTCTTTTGAGGTATTGTATGGTAGGGGAGTAAATCTCTTATTGGATGGATTAAGCAAGGTCAGGTAGATATTCTTGGTCCTGATTTGGTCTATCAAGATATAGAGAAGGTGAAGGTGATTCAGGATAGGCTTAAGGCTGCTCAGAGTTGCCAAAAGTCCTATACAGATGTTAGGTGTAGAGACTTGGAGTTTGAGGTTGGGGACAGAGTGTTTCTAATGGTGTCTCCCATGAAGGGTGTAGTGCGGTTTAGCAAGAAGGGGAAGCTCAGTCCTCAATTTATTGGTCCTTATGGAATTTTGCGAAGAGTAGGCAATGTTGCTTATGAGTTGGAGTTACCTGGGTGTTTGGGTTTGGTTCATCCAATCTTTCATGTTACCATGTTGAGGAACTGTAGTGGTAATCCTTCTTTGGTTGTTCCTTTAGAAGGG
>JAPEIP010000011.1:90815943-90867937 GCA_026120095.1 Capsicum chinense | reverse complement strand
AACTCAAAGATGTTACTTATCAGTAGTATAAGGAGTGGGATAGAGATAAAGGTGATATGAAAGAGGAAAGGTTGTGAGAGGTCTTTTGTAATGCCTTCATGCATCATTTCTTTCCTTAATGTTTCAGAGAACCTAAGATAGATGAGTTTGTGAACCTTGGGAAAAGAAAGATATCTGTAAGGGAATATGCATTGAAGTTACATCCATTGTTAAGGTATACTCCTGATTTGGTTGTTGATATGAGATTGAGAATAAGGAAGTTTTCTTATGGCCTGAATAGAGATCTAATTTTTGAGAGAAATACTTATTTTCTTATTAGGGATATGGATATCTCTAGGTTAACTATTCATAGGCTGCAGGTTGAGAATGAGGAGATAAAGAAGGAGAAATTTAGCGATAGGCAGGGAAAGCAAGGTAGATTTTTTAATTAGGAAAGTGCATAGTCTTAGGGTGGTAGAGATGGTGGAAAGTGATAGAAAAAGAAGTAGGGGAGTTCTGGTTTCTTCTTTCCTTCTAGTTCTTCTTACATAAAGCAGTCATGCGACAGGCATCACCAAGGTGGTGATAATTTTTTAGCTTAGGTTGCCCAATATTTGGTGAGTGGAGGACAGTCTATTTCTCTATGCCCTTCTTGTTGATTCTGTGGTCGTCCTCATTAGGGATCTATGAGGAAGGTTGAGATAAGTGCTTTAAGTGCGGTTAGGTAGGTCATTAGCTCAAGGATTTTCCAACTAATAAGGTTGATACTGGGGAAAATAAGATTTCGGTGGCTTCATCTTCTACTTCTACACTTGGTGGTATGGTATCTACTTTTATTACTATTCCTTGTTCTAGTGCTGGTCAAAATAGGTGGTATGCTTTGGCATCACCTAATGTTGTTATTAGTATGTTACAATTCTTTTCTCATGATGTATATTGTTTGATCTAGAAATTCTTTCAGATCTTTTTTCTATTTCTACCTTATAAAGAGAGTCAATTATTGCTAAACAAGTCTTTAAGGGGTGTGTGGTATATGTTGGTGATGGACAAACCTTGGTAGATCTATTTGAATTAGGAATAGTGGATTTTGATGTAATTTTGGGTATGGATTAGCTTCATTATTGTTATACATCTTTAGACTGTCGGACTCCTAAGGTCATTTTTAGGTTCCCTAGTGAGCCAAAAATAGAATGAGAGGGTTGTTCTTTAGATCCTAGGGGAAGATTTATTTCTTATCTTAAAGATCAAAGGTTAATCTCTAAAGGGTGTCTTTTTCACTTGGTCTGGGTTAAAGATTCAAACTCGGAAGGTCCTTCTTTGCAGTCAATTCTGGTAGTTAATAAGTTTCTAGAAGTCTTTATGTATGATCTTCCTTGTGTTCCTTCGAATAGAATAATAGAGTATGTTATTGATTTGTTTCTAGACACTCGTCCAATATATATTTCTGCGTATAGAATTGCTCCAGTAGAGTTAAGAGAACTCAAGGAGTAAATTAAGGATCTTCTAGATAAGGGGTTTATTCGTCCTAGCATTTCTCCATTGGGTGCATCGGTGTTGTTCGTGTCCAATAAGGATGGTTCCCTTCAAATGTGCATTGACTAAATGCTGTTGAAAAAGGTAACAGTAAAGAAAAGTATCCTCTCCCAAGAATAGATAATCTATTTGATCAGATGCAGGGTGCCAAGTTTTTTTCAAAGTTAGATCTTTAGTCTAGGTACCATTATCTTAAGATTAGGGAGATTAATATCCCTAAGACAACTTTTCATACTCGATATGGGCATTTTAAGTTCTTGGTGATGTCATTTGGATTAACAAATGCACTGGCGGTGTTTATGGATTTGATGACTATGGTGTTTAGCCAGTATTTAGATCTCTTTGTCATTGTGTTCATTGATGATATTCTGGTGTATTTAAGGAGTGAGGTGGATCATGCTAATCGTCTTCGTGTGGTGTTGATCTTGAAAATGTTGTTGCAGTGAAGGGTTGGCCTAATCCCATGACTCCATCCAATATTTGGAGCTTCTTAGGTTTAGTCGGGTATTATAAGCAGTTTCTGGAAAGTTTCTCATCGATAGCTGCTCCTTTGACTAAGTTAACTCAGAAGAAGGTTAAGTTTTCTTGGTCGGATGCTTGTGAGGGGAGTTTTGAGAAGTTAAAGGATAGGTTGACATCAGCTTTAATTTTGACTTTGCTAAAAGGAAATGATGGGTTTGTGGTTTACTGTGATGCATCTCGGGTAGGGCTTGGTTGTGTGTTAATATAGAATGGGAAGGTTATTCCCTATGCTTCTAGGTAGTTGATTTTATGGCTAAGTGCATGGTGTTTCAATAGGTTAAGGTTGAGTATATGAGGCCAAGTATGTTGCATCAAGAAATAGAGTTTCCTAAATAAAAGTGGGAGATAATTAATATGGATTTCGTTACCTGTATTCCTCAATCTCAAAATCATTTTGATTCGATTTGGGTAATTGTGGATAGGATGACCAAGTCTGCTCACTTTTTTGCCGGTAAGGACTACCTTTTCGACTGAGGATTACGCGAAGTTGTATCTTTAAGAGATTGTGAGGCTACATGGGGTGCCTATTTTGAATATTTCTGATTGTGGTATGCATTTTAGCTCTTATTTCTAGCGGTCTTTCCAGAAGGGATTGGGGACTAAGGTTGGTTTGAGTACTGCTTTCTATCCACAATTGGATAGGCAAGTGGAGAGAACTATTTTGACATTGGATGATATGCTTCGGGCATACGTGATTGATTATAGTGGTAGTTGGGTTGAGCATCTATCTTTGGTACAGTTTGGTTACAGCAATAGCTATCATTCTAGTATTGGTATGGCTTCTTTTGAGGTATTGTATGGTAGGGGAGTAAATCTCTTATTGGATGGATTAAGCAAGGTCAGGTA
Organism: Capsicum chinense; assembly: GCA_026120095.1. Lineage (NCBI taxonomy): Eukaryota > Viridiplantae > Streptophyta > Magnoliopsida > Solanales > Solanaceae > Capsicum > Capsicum chinense. The sequence goes on along the minus strand of JAPEIP010000011.1, from coordinate 90,865,057 downwards.
GATATTCTTGGTCCTGATTTGGTCTATCAAGATATAGAGAAGGTGAAGGTGATTCAGGATAGGCTTAAGGCTGCTCAGAGTTGCCAAAAGTCCTATACAGATGTTAGGTGTAGAGACTTGGAGTTTGAGGTTGGGGACAGAGTGTTTCTAATGGTGTCTCCCATGAAGGGTGTAGTGCGGTTTAGCAAGAAGGGGAAGCTCAGTCCTCAATTTATTGGTCCTTATGGAATTTTGCGAAGAGTAGGCAATGTTGCTTATGAGTTGGAGTTACCTGGGTGTTTGGGTTTGGTTCATCCAATCTTTCATGTTACCATGTTGAGGAACTGTAGTGGTAATCCTTCTTTGGTTGTTCCTTTAGAAGGGTTGGATATCTCGGATTATCTGTCTTATGAAGAGGTCCCAATTTAGTTATTGAATAAGAAGTTCGTTGGTTGTAGACCAAGGATGTGGCATCAGTTAAGTTTTGTGGTGGAACCATAAGGTAGAAGAAGCTATGTGATAAGCTGAAAAGGACATGAAGTCCAAGTTTCCACATTTGTTTTTTGCTCCTAGTATATGTGTAAAATGTATGTGTTCTTGAATACATCTTTATTTTCTGAGTTTGTTAAAGGAAAGATTAATATATTTGCGTCTTCGGTTTTGAACATTGCTAAAGGGATGTTTGCTAATGTAAATGACTCTGTGTGTGGTTACACCTACCTTGTTCGTCATTTGGGGATGAATGTTCCTAGTGGGGGGAAATGTTATAACTAGGGTTTTGGCCTTAGAAAGTTTTCATTGAAAACCATTCTCGGACCCAATATGACTCTAGGGTACGAGCCGTATATTGGGGTACGAGTGGTATGGTCACCAGTGTTAGTTGGTGGGATGATTTTGATCATTGGAATGGTCACAACTTAAAGGTATGAATCATAAGGCTTGGATACGAGTTGTATCAAGGACTTATATGGTGAGAAGTATTTGATCCTCTCGGTAATTCATTCTGCCAGGTATACGGATTGTATATTGAGGTTATGACTTGATTGGAAGATTCCTATAGTAGACAGCGTCTGATCTAAGGTTAATGCCTGGGTACTACTGGTGGGAACCAATCGTAAAGATAGGTATGACTCATAAGAGGGTTAGTCGTATCCCTGTGATGGGGTTTTCAGTGACTTAAGTGAGGGGTATTCTAGATATTTCCCTACCTACCCTAATTATGACCCATGACTTCTAATACACTTCGGAGGTTATTTACCCTATTATTCTATTCATTAACATGTCAAAAAATATTCCTAAATATTCAATAATTCTCTCAACAGCTTTTGGGGCAAGAGAGCTAGGGTTTTAACTTGCAGATTGTTTTGGGGCTTGGTTTTGTGATTTTTTTCCTTCATCTTTCTCGGTTTAAGGCATGTGTCTCTTCCCTACTTATTTCTAAAAAGGCAAGGATGTTATGGTTGTTTTCATGGTTTCGATATTGCATAGGTTATGGTTTTCCACTAAAAATTAGGGGTTTTAGTGTAAATAGTTTGGTTATGGTTTACTATGGTTTAACTATGCTTTTATATTCATGAATGGTGGTTTTAGGAAATTGAATTTCATAGTAATGGTTTTATGGTCTTTGGTATTGATTTTGATTATATTATACCCCTAAGGTGTTTGATAAAATGCTTATAAAGATATGTTTATTGCATTGACTTCTTTAAATGGAACTCTTGCTTATTTTCAGCTTATGCAATAAACTATGAATGGTTTAAATGGTTTACAAAGGTTAAAGGCTTATTTGTTTTTCTTGTGGAGTACATGGAAATTTCCCAAGAGGTTAATATGGTAAATGAAAAGGGCACTTGAGAGTCCCCTTAACCTAAAGGGTTTGGCTATGGATAAATCTTGCAAGTATGGTTGGTATGAAGATACCACAAATAAATGGACTTCGTTAATAAATGATAATTGGATTTGTTTGGATATGGCTTTAATTTCGGTATTAATGACGAGATGTGTAACTGAGCAATCGAAGGTGGATGTTCTGGGGGAACTAAAACTGGAAACTTATATTTGCCTATATGAGGGGTCTTTGATGGCAACGTGCGAATGTCATGTTTTATATTAGAGTGATGTACTAGTCATCTCATGGGATATTTCCTGGTCGTGCGGCTACACGCACTGGATTCTTTTAGTAGGAGAACCTGAACCCATATGGGTCATGGGTGTGGTGAAACAGCAAGGTTACACAGCCCAGGTAAAGATTTTAAATGCATGTTAATCATGGATTCTGTTTCCCGAAACATACATATATATATATGGTTGTATGCATAATAGATGTCTTTACTTGGTTGTTTAAATGGCATTCTTTAACCTTATCATGAGATACATTCTAGCGCTCATTCGCTAACCCATCTACTGGCAGTTGTATACCCACGGTATGTAGGAACTAGCCATTTGAATCCTCCTACATAGTGATTGACTCGGGGAAAGGATTTGGGTTAATGTGGTGAGCTTCCATCTTTATGGACGGCTCAATTGCATGATAAGGTCTCTTAGACATTTTACTTGCATTTTGGATATTGGTTTTGGCCATGGTTGGGGGCACTTTGCAATTGAATATTTGTATTCTTTTGCATAGAGAATTTGTGGTACTTCTGGGGGTTGGTATGGGCGGGATCATTATTGGTGTCGGCCTTAGCATTGTCATTGGTTTTGTGGCTGACATCATTGGATGATACTGTTGGTTGTTCCATCATATTATATTTTTTGTTTGATTATTATTTTATGTTTTGATATTCTCTTTGATTTGGTATGGTATGGATGGTTGGGTTTAGTACAATTAGACTCGATTGGGTCAGTCACGGTCGTGATCCTATCCTAGTTTTAATGTGAACAATAATGCTATCTTGTTATATGTTCGGAATTCAATCCATCTAAGGCTGTATAAGGCGGCTGGGTTGCGTTAAGGGGCGGACCTATTCGAGGTTGGATTTGGGATTCCCATTATATCTAGGCCCTGGTTCGGGTCGTGACCCACGTGCTCTTGCAAGACCTGGTGCACAATCCTCGAATGTTGCGCTTGCTCCTCACTACTTCTCGAGTAAACAAGAATATAATCAATGAACAAAATAACAAAAGACTCTAGATAGGGTTTGAATACACGGTTCATCAAATCCATAAACGTGTCTAGGGCATTAGTCAGCCCAAAAAACATCACCAAGAACTCATAATAACCATAATGGGTCCTAATGGCTGTCTTCATGATATCCTCAGCCCGAATCCTCAACTGATAATAATCGGACCTCAAATCTATCATAGAAAATACTGATGTGCCCTAAAGTCGGTCGAATAAATCATTAATATGAGGCATAGGATAACAGTTCTTCATCATTACCCTGTTAAGCTTCCTATAATCAGTACACATCTGCATCGAACCATCTTTCTTTTTTACAAACAAAACAGGGGCTCCCCACTGGGACACACTTGGTCTAATGAAACCATTAACAAGAAGATCCTGGAGCTGGGATTTCAACTCTTTAAGCTCAGTAGGAGCCATACAATAAGATGTCATAGAAATAGGTCGGGTTCCAAGCTAAAGGTCAATAGAAAACTCAATCTCACGGTCAAGGGGAATACCAAGAAGTCGAAAGAAATCATATTATAAAACTCACACTCAATAGGAAAAGAGTCAAGAGTCGGACTCTCTACATGGGTATCATATATAGAGGCGAGACAAGACTCCCAACCCCTCGATATAATCCATCTAGCATGAACATATGAAATAATCCTGGTCGGCTCGCGGCTAATCGCTCCCTGCCACATGACTAAGGTAACGTTCTTGGCAAAAGAATCCATGACCGCATAATAGTGGGATAACCAGTCCATGCCCAGAATCACATCGAAATCCAACATATCCAGAATAATAGGATCAACACAAGTATCAACATCAATAACTGTCAAAACACATGATTTGAATACTCGATCCACTACTAAAGAATCACCTACGGGAGTAAATACGCACAAAGGCACTGATAATAAATCACTAGTCAAGTCCAACTATGGTGCATAATAAGCATAAATGTAATATTACGCTGATCCATGATCAAATAAAGAAATAGTCGTCTTGCATCATACCAAAATCATACCTGTTACTACGGCATCCAAAAACATAGCCTCAAGTGTAGCCGGTACTGCATACAACTGACCAAGCCCGCCACTTAGCTAGGCACCTGATCGACCTCCTATCCTACCTTCCTGAGTACCACCTCAAACACACTGGTAACCACCCCTACGATCTCAAAAAAACTCTACCTGAAGGATGAACTGCCCTAATGGAAGTAGCTCCCTGGACTAAAACAACTATTGCCCCAAGACTAGGGCAATCTCTAGAGAAATGATCAGGATGTCCGTAAATAAAACAAAAATCACAAGCAGAACTAGAACTCACAGATCCGGCTAATCTTGCATATCTACCACGCCTAGCATGACCTACAAATGAACCTCTTAAGGACTGATCACCGCCCTTACTAGGGTGACCACTAGTAATGAACTGACCCCTATCAGCGGTCTAAAGAGCTGCCTGAACTGGTCAACTATTGTGACTACTACGGCTCCCACCAAATCTTCCCTAAAACTTGGGCCTCTTATCAGAGTCCTCATATTGTACATCCTTCATCACTCGAGGTTGATCACAAACCTCATGAAAAGTTCTACTGTAGCAATAAAACTCTGAGTAGCCATCTGAATATAAAGTCTCAATGCCCTCACAAAGTAGAGAACTCTCTCATACTCTGTGTCCTAGATAAAAGTCACATGCCTAGCTAACTCATGGAAACTAAACTCATACTCGATGACTATCATAGATCCCTGCTCCAATTTAGATAATCGATCTCTCAAACAATCTCTAAGGATGTGCAGCACATACTTCTCCAAGAACATCTTCAAGAACTGAGCCCAAGAGAGAGGGGAAGCTCCAAATAGCCTAGAACTCAAAAAACCTTTCCACTAATGACGAGCAGACAAGTCCAACTAAAATATGGTGTAATCTACACCACGGGTCTCTACAAGGGCTAACCCACAAAGACTATCCTCACAAGTAGTCAGAAACTCAAATGCATCCTCTCCAGGAGCCCTAGAAAACATAGGTGGAGCCAACCTCAAGAATCTACCCAGCGTCTTCTGCTCCTCAACAGACATAGCAAACCAGGTCATAACTGGCATAGCGACTGCCTAATGAATAACTACCGAAATATGAGGAACCTTAACTCCAGGAGCTATAACTATAGGCTATACTCCAATCCTAGTAATTTGTGAACTATCAACAATACCGAACAGCTGAACTAAATTATCTATAAGCAAAGAAGAGGGGATGAATCCTGGTAGAGCCTTGGCTGGTCCCTGGACTACTGCTGGCTGAGGTAGAGGAGTCTTAAGCACGAGTGCAGGAATAGAGTTCTGGAGAGGTACACCCTGATCCCTAATTGGGGATACATCACGAGTTTGGGTCTCAGGACCCTCGTCACGTAATACTGTAGCACGAGTCCTGGGCATCTCTAAGAGAGTAGAGTACTAAGAATATTCAACAAACCAACTCAGACTCCTAGAACTATATGAGCGAAAGAAGTGAGGGATTCCTAAGAATGTCCTATAGTCTCCCAAAGATAGGAAATGGACGTTAACGTTTCGATCTGCATAACTCTATCAGACACTTGCTCTTGTACCAACAATATCGGTGAAACCTAGGATCTGATACTAATTTTTTATGACATAATTTCCAAGCCATGATGTCACCTACCATAACCCACCAGTAGGTAAGCTAACACCGTAACACAAAGCTAATACAATGGATTAGCTTGGTAGAAACGTCCCATATGGACCCTATATGGGAATACAATATAACAACAGCATTCCACAAATAAACAACTAACATTCAACTACCAATCTCATGACTTGATAGTATTGGAATAAGAGCATCTATACATTCGACAGTAGAAATTACAACTAAACATCTAATATTCTTAAATAGTCTTATACATTCATCGCGAATACAAAAGACAGAATAGGGATAGAAGAAAATAAGAGCAACTTAAACCCCAAGAGCTCACCTTGTCTCCTGATGGTCAATACTGCATGACCTCGACTCAACGGAGGCACCTAGAACTAAGTCTGTACAAAAAAGGTATAGAAGTGTAGTTTGAGTACAAAAACTTGGGTACTCAGTAGGCCTCATCGGCCGACTGAGCTAAATTATGATATAATGATGATATAAAGTAAAACAATAACCTAATGTCATGGTACAAAATTGAACCTGAATCTTCTTCGATATCACTGTATAAAATAACTACTCAACTAGAACAATAGTACGACATTCCATATCCACCTATACCATATCTTTCATACAACATGAGTAATCATTTGGAAGTGTAAAGACACATATAAATACAATAACAATTATGTAATTACCATAATCAATGTAACTACCATCATTAGAGCATAAAGAAAAAGAAATTACCATGACGTCCTATACCGTTGGGAAGTACCCTCAAGGAAAATAAACCAAAAACTTTCCACGGCATCCCATACGACCAGATAGTACACCAAAAGATTAATTTATCAACATATCAAGGCACAACGACACAAGCAACTCTCTAAAGCCGCAGGTTGTACATTTCTTCCATGGCCTCTTACCGAGGTCTAAAATCATTATCAAAATTGTAATTTGACACAACAAAGTAGATATCACCATAACCTAGTTATATAGTTATTTAACCACTAAATTATTCATAAACATTATGTCTATCCTATAATAGCTAGCCTCTATTTCTATAAGCCACTATTTATCAAGTCCAATAGTTTACTAGTCATCAAATAAGGAAAAGCTACAAGTTACCAACACTATTATTTATTCACCCATCACAAATCCATATTCTAGTTAGCCTCCTAATAATATAAGTCATCAATTAAGCCACCAAGACATCATATACTAGATGACAACCTAACAACTCATCATACAATACTAGGTCTATTATCATTGAGCATGTTACAACCTTAAGGATGAGTTTACATCTTTTAGACAAGTAAGGTCCACCAACTAGTTCACTAGGCTTCTAGCCTACAACTCATAGTCATTTATTAGAGATAACTAGTTATCATATAAGCCACTTTACTAGGCAAAATTTCATCACATAACCATGTTTCAAATTCAAGTAGATTTACTAGGTGAGCCCTTGGTTCTACACAAAATTACACATAAAAATTAGCCTTAACTCAATACTCGGCATAATCAACTCCTAGTTACTAATTAGAGTTAAAAAGGGGTGACACCTCTTATCTAGTGATTAATGACAAAGAATGGATAACAATTTACCAAGCAAGACATCATGTCCCAAGCGCACAAATAGGTTTAGCCACACACAACATAACCTCACATATATACATGTATTCATATATATACTTAGAACACATAACATTATCATACTATTATTACCTCTTTTAGAATCACCAGGTATCATCGTAACATCATTATATCCTCAGGATTCACCGAGCATTATCATAACATCATTATATTCTCCAGATTCACTAATGACTTAGGGCAGCTATGGAGAATATCTATCGAAGGATGAGTTTACATATTTTAGCCAAGTAAGGTCCACCAACTAGTTCACTAGGCTTCTAGCCTACAACTCATAGTCATTTATTAGAGATAATTGGTTATCATATAAGCCACTTTACTAGGTGAAATTTCATCACATAACCATGTATCAAATTCAAGTAGATTTACTAGGTGAGCACTTGGTTCTACTCAAAATTACACATATAAATTAGCCTTAACTCAATACTCGGCATAATCAACTTCTAGTTACTAATTAGAGTTAAAAAGGGTCACACCTCTTATCTAGTGATTAATGACAAAGAATGGATAACAATTTACCAAGCAAGACATCATGTCCCAAGAGAACAAATAGGTTTAGCCACACACAACATAATCTCACATATATACATGTATTCATATATATACTTAGAACACATAACATTATCATACTATTATTACCTCTTTTGGACTCACCAGGCATTATCATAACATTATTATATCCTCTGGATTCACCGAGCATTATCATAACATCATTATATCCTCCAAATTCACTAATGACTTGGGGCAGGAATGGAGAATATCTATCAAAGAAAATAATCAAGAACACAAAAAATAACCGGAAGGGTCATCACAATATCTTGATTGTGGTCCCAAGAGTCCTTTGGTTCCTTTTTTTATTTCTACCTCGATCAGAGACCCTGTGGTTATTAGATGGATATATAAGGAATGTGTGATATCAATGGTGGTAGGGATACTCTTGTATACTTGATATAGTTAGACATGGTTTATTTTGATGTCATTGTGGGAATGGATTGGTTGCACTCTTGCTATGCTTAATAAGATTGTCAGACCCATAGGGTCATGTTCAAATACCCTAATGAGCTGGTCATTGTATGGAAAGGTGGTTCCCTAATTCCTAAGGGGAGGTTCATTTCTTATCTTAAGGCCCAAAAATTGATTTCAAAGGGATGTCTATATCATTTGGTCCTAGTTAAAGATTCTAACTTGAAAGAGCCTTCTCTAGATCCATTCTTGTGGTTAATGAGTTTCCCGAGGTGTTTACCAATGATTTTCCTAGTGTTCCTCCCAATAGGTAAATTTATTTTGGGATTGATCTTTTCGAACACTCATCTGATTTCCATCCCTCCTTATAGAATGGCTCTGATGGAGCTAAAAGATCTTAAGGAGCAAATGAAAGATCTTTTAGATAATGGTTTTATCCAACCTAGTATGTCTCTATGGGGCTCTCCCATGTTGTTCGTATGTAAGAAGGGAGGTTCCCTTTATATGTGCTTTGATTATCTCTACTTAAACAAAGTGATAGTAAAGAATAAATATCCTCTTCCTTGTATTGATGATTTGTTTGATAAACTTAAGGGTGTGAAGTTTTCTCTAAGATTGATCTTAGATCAAGCTATTACTAGCTTAAGATTAGGGATGTGGATATCCCTAAGATTACTTTTGGAACCTGGTAGGGTCACTATAAGTTTCTTGTCATGTCTATTGTATTGACCAATGCCACAGTGGCATTTATGGGCTTGATGAATAGGTTTTTATCCGTTCTTGGATATGTTTGTCCTTGTCTTTATTGATGATTTCTTAGTTTATTCTAAGAGTGAGGCGATCATGTAGATCACCTCCGTATCGTGTTGCAAACTTTAAAGGATCATTGTTTCTATGCCAAGTTCTCTAAGTATGAGTTTTGGTTGAAATCCGTACCTTTTCTAAGTCATGTCATCTCTAGTCAAGGGATCATGGTAGATCCCTAAAAGGGCGCAGCAGTTAAGAAGTGGCCTAGACCTACAACTCCAGCCAATATTCAGAGCTTCTTGGGTCTAGCCGATTTCTATAGAAGGTTTGTAGAGAGTTTCTCTACTATAGCTGCCTCGTTGACCAAATTGACCCAAAAGAAGGTCAAGTTCTTGTGGTCTGATGCATGTGAGGGCAGTTTTGATAAGTTGAAATATAAATTGACTTCAGCACCAATTTTAACCGTGCCCGAGCATAGTGATGGTTTTATTATTTATTGTTATGCTTCTCGTGTTGATTTAGTTGAATGTTGATTCAATATGGTAGGAAATTTAGGGGAATTCCAGAACAACCCTTATTTCAGAACATAAACCTCAATTTTAGATGTCACATATTTATCCTAATGTGACAACATTTATAATTGTAGTTCTATAAATTCATATAATCCTTAGACTTCCTATGGGAAATTAAGCCATTTTTCCAACCTATAACTAACATAATACCACCAAAAAAATACACCATTATTCAAAAATTATTTCTAAGGCAAACAACAAACATATCTAAGTCAATAGATAAAGAAAGCTTAAGTCACAAAATAGACATATCAAGGTAATCACAGAACCATGCTATAATAAGAAATCATATGACATACAAGTCGTCATGTAGGCATATTAAGTCATCATAACACCTGTCATAAATCAGAATAGCCACTTGTTATAACATTTTCTAGTGGCATAGTAATACTCACTAGCATTATTTTCCATCGTCACAATAAAACTTACAAAAACTATTTCCCATCGACACGGTAAGAATATGAGATACACAGATAACACAAAGAGCAATATCAACCAGTATTTATCATTCAGCTATGAGAGTTCTATGAATATGCATTAGCACATATAATAACTCTAGCTCATTAATCAACCATACAACTAATGATCATCAACCATAATCAAGTTCACTCAATTCACAAGCATTAAAAATTTAATTATGCCACAACTCAAAATATGCTATCGACTAATAATTACCTTAAAACAATGTCCCATAACATGTCATTGGTACCCAATTAATGTTCGTTATCGAATTTATATGGGACTTTTTATTAACCATTACCTTTAATTTATTAATTTATTATAACAATTACTTCAAAGTAGTATTCTTTTTCATTATCTCACTAATACATAAAATAATTTAATATTATGCCAACATGCCACAATTTATTACAGTTTTATCATATGCCAACTTTAATAACTCTACAAATAACAATTAATCAACTATTTTCCATATAGTTCATACAACCAACACATAAATCCTAACTCTTATCACTAGATACCAATTGGAATCGACTAAATTCCAATTCCAAACTCACTAAGATTCCAATTGGAGCCAGCTAAGTTGAAATTAAACTTGTTGAGATACTAACTACACCCAACCTAGGTTGATGATAAATTGAGATACTGTAATAAAAAGAAAGAAAGAGAATAACTCATAGATGCCTCATAGCTTTCTAAGGATTTTTTATAGGCATCTACACTCCAATACACAGGACTATACTTGACATTTATGTTTTACTTGTGAGACTAATAACCTAGTGCATGGATACCAACTGTTACGTCCCAATTACAGGGTCATGTGAGCATATATTCTTTTTTGACTATATAGGAGAACCCTTCACCACCGAATCAGTTTTAATGCAAAATCATTGAAAATAAATACTTGTATAATAACAATTCATTAAATACTAAATCATAATAAGATCTTACAAATTGTTTAAACTCCTAACTTAGTAAATAACCTCATTCCCAATACCTATTTAGACATGTACAGGATCTCCTAATAAAGACTAAAGATAAGAATTAAAAGAAACATCTTCGTTCTGAGGAAAAAAGTACAAAAGTGGATGATAGACACTCACTACTTCAACTAAGAGACATCATGTCAACCTATAATACATCTACAGCAAAAAATAGATGTAATAAGAGTAATATCAGTACACTGAACATAATAGTATGTATCATTAATCAACCATGGGTTAGGTCACATAACACAATATATTAATTAAAAAACCAATTATCACATCTTACATAATAGCTTAGCACCAAAGTTCATACTCCTTACTGTGACTTCTAAATAATTTCATAAGGTTCCCAATTAGCTTTCTTAATTCAAATAACACTATCAGTTACATGAACATTCTATTTCTACTACAATAAGTTCACTAACCACATATACATTCTTAGATATTTAACTTTACAAAGAATATGCACACTGTATTTACGTGATCTACAGAGGGATAGATAAACATCATGGCTTAATCAACCACACCAGAGTGCATTTATATAATTCAAATAATTCAATATCACATGGAATACAATAAATCCACAACATAGTAACATCCCATAAATCAAATAAGATGGTAATAGGTCCCTCAATGCATAAGCTATATGCACATCAAATAGATTATTCACTCAACTTCTAAAAAATCAATACCACTAACATAACAACATATATTGCTATGTTCAACAAATCAAATCATAAAATCCCAAAAAACATAATAGTCACCTCATAATTATTAGATCTCATCCATATTGAATCACAACTATATAATAATATCATCCCATCAAACTTATATTACTCTCTCATTTGTACACACATAATAAGGGGTCTTATTTTTTAAATAGTCATGACCTGAAGGAGCCCAATAATGTCCATGTATCATATAGGTGTGGTATCAATCCACTAAAATAATATCATATTAGTATGGTACCTAACTCACCAAATAATAATATCATAGGGGTGTGATACTCGAGAAACCAAATAATAATATCATACTAGTATAGTATCAGATCTACCAAAATATTATTACAAATATGGTACCCAACCCTCTAAATAAATTGCTTATCTATAAGCTCACAATGGACATGAGCCACTCATAAAACAAGAGGTATATATTTTATATAACAAGTACTCACTTTATTCCATATTTTACCTCTTGTTGACCTTTCACTATCACTTTGTATAATATCACAAGTGCATCCAGTTTCACAAGTATAATTCACAATCATGTATAAGAAATAACCAAGTTTAACAATCAACTGCTTACTTATTGGAGCATCATTAACCCATACATCATTCAAACATGTATGTCTAAAGACCATTCAATGACTTATTCATTCAAGAACTATTAAACATATTGATTAGTCAACACAAGTATATTGAAAGACTATTTAACTACTTATTTAGTTAAGAACTATCAAACCAATAGATCAAAAAACACAAGAATATCTGAAGACCAATTAATAACTTATTCATTCAAGCACTAATAAATCAATGTATTAGTCAAGAAAAATATGTTCAAAGACCAATAAGCATCTTACTTATTTAAGAATTATCAAACCAATAAATTAGTCAACACAAGTATGTTAGAAGATCAATCAGTAACTTATTCATTCAAGGAGCACTTAAGAAACTAAAATAAGTCAAAACTCTATTACAAACCTATAAGTTTTATTATGTAACAACCAATCCCATTGTTATAATATTTTCTTCGATACAATACCTTGGGTAGAGTTTTTACTAAGTTGAGAGTTGATAAAATGTAATACCCTGAATATTTCTATCTCAGTCCAACCCTTAGTACATACTTAAAGCACTTAGAACCTGAAAATAAATTTAAGAGTTAAGGGACATAGTCATTTTTTACCCCCCTTTAAACTTGGATGATTTTTAAGGGACATAGTGCCTAAAACTAGTTTTAAATTTCAAATTCATATGACTTTACATGGATTTCAATTTGGGGTTCCTACCCATTTATTGTTATTTGTAGATTATAATGTTTTAAGTGTTTTTTATGTTGAAATACATATCTAGTTTCATAAATTGATGCGTACGATTATATTTTCTAGATTTTGAGATGAATTATGAATATTTACATTATCAAGAATGAACATTATGATGTTTCTACATGAATTTGAAGCATGAGTTATCTAGCCCTACTTGAATATTGTTATTTCTAGAATGATTATGCTTTTAAGCATCCCATGATATGTTTATAGACATCGTTGAATAAAGATTTAATCTTTTGATCTTTAGCTAAGATATGGAATCCCCTTTATAGCTTAAATTTAGTTCTAAATGAACAGATACATAGTTAGCTTTCAATATGAAATAATATGAATTTTTAAAGTATTTAGCACCAAGCGAAAAGTGTTTGTTTAGCGCATCCTACTTTCCTAGAACTATGAGCCAATGTAGGTACAGATTCAGTATTTCCATTTCTATATGGATGACAATTACAGATGTGATCACTTAGCTCAAGTTATACTCCCTAGAAAGAGTATGACACCTCTCTCCAACATGAGTTTTTCCCCTTAGGGGAACAAGACATTGGACTCCATGATAGCTCACATGGTTTATGTCGGTTAAGAAAACATCTCTGCTAGTAAAAGTATGTAAATAGCTTTTGAGTAAATTTCCCTAACTACAAAAATCTTCAGAATAATTTTAAAAGTATTTTTCCTACAGTTTTACAAAAAAGAATAACAGATAACAACTTAGTTTTTAGATTTGAAATATGATGGACCACCTGTTTTATACAATATGTTTTATTGTTCATGATCGGTGATTTTCATTTTTTAGTTATTCTAGCCATGTGAGCCTTTACATATAGCATGCATATTCTATGAATTTTTATAACATTAAGATATTACATTTACTTATGGATTCACCCTCATATACTCAGTACATCCTCAAAGTACTTATCCACATATATGTCTATGTGATACATTGTCTTATAATATAGGTTTAGGTGCTCATTCTTAGCAATGTGAGTGATTTTAGGCATATATATCTATATCCCTATAGTTCGTAAGTCCTCATAGTTTGAGGGCATATTTATCCAGACTTTCAGCTTCCATAGAATTTTATTTATTATTTTTAATTAAGTTCGAGTCAGTTGGAGGTTTGTTCCAATGGCTCTCTAGTTTCTTAGTAGCAGAGGCTTGTCGGACTACTAGCTGTTATTTTTAGACTTTCTACATTTGATATCCAGATAATATCCTCAGCTTATTCCAATTTAATTTTGATATAATATAGCATTATTACTTGATTAGTCTATCTTGACATGAGTTACAAACCTAGTAGAAGGCTTACAGGGTTAGCTTGAGGCTACTCATAGCCTTGAGCACCGTGTGACGTCTCGAGACTAAGTTTTAAGGTGTTACAAACTTGGTATCAGAGCCTAAGGTTTAAAGTATCCTAGGGAGTCATACAAGCTATGTTACGTAGAGTCTTGGTCATGGTTGTGAAGCGTGCCATATTTGTGATCAAGAGGCTACAGGATGTTTTAGGAACTCATCTCTTTTCTTTCCTTGTACATCGTGCTTACAGCTATCTCTATATACTTTAACTTATGCTCTTTCATGAAGGAATATGCCTCCTCACAGAGCTAATTCCTATAAAAATGATAACCAGGCCTCTCAACCTATTGATCCTTTGAATGAGTATATGTCTCATGCCAAATTTTGGGTTTCCTTTCCCATATTAGCCCAAGCTGTGACTGCTAATGTTCAGTCCAATAATCAGGCTATAGTTCTGCATCAGCAACAGCGTGATTTAGCTTTATCCAAACATCATAGCTTTATGAGAATGAATCCGGCAAAATTTTTTAGGTCAATTATAGGTGAGGACCCACAATTATATCTTGATGAGGTGAAAAATATCACCCAAGTTATGTATGTTACTGAATAAAAGATTGTATATATGTCTTCTTATAGGTTGAAAGATGTTTCTTAAGATTGTTTAGTTTTATGAAATAAAGGTAGGGATAAGAATGCAGCTCTCATGAATTGGCAGGTGTTTCAGGATTCCTTTCTAGATAGGTTTTTTCTGTGTAAGTTATAGGAAACCAAGGTTAAGTAGTTAATGAACAATAGGCAGGGCTCAATGACAGTGAAGGAGTACTTCCTTAAGTTTAACCAGTTGTCTAAGTATGCTCTTGAGTTGATAGTTGACAATAGATCTAGTATGAGTAAGTTTGTTACTAGAGTGTATGGATTAGTAGTCAAGGAGTATAGGACTTTCATGCTTATTGGAGATATGGATATTTCTAGATTAATAACTCATGCCTAATATATTAGGGTATAAAAATTAAAGGGAAGAGATAGAGAAAATAAGAACGCTAAAACTAGGCAGTTTGGGTATGGTCAATAAAGATTTGTAGGAGGAAATTGTTCATAGTTTCAGAGTCATCTTCCATTACTAGCGCCATCTTCAACTAGTGCCACCTCACCAGAACTAAGCAAGAATAGTGGGATAAGACTTCTATGTCCAGATCTCAAAATAATGTGGGTGAAAGGCCTAGTTGTCCTTTATGTCTAAAATATGGTAAGAATCATCATGGTAGGTGTTTATTGGGTCAGAACGGTTGCTTTGGATATGGTCAGTTGGGCCATAGTATCAAGGAGTATCGTATACTAAGCAAGTAAGTAGGGATGTTCATCCCCAGACTCAGGCTACTAGTACACCAACTCCCGTAGCTCACCCAATCCCTCCTCAGGGCGCATCATCCAGTACCGATGGCAGTCAGTGCCAGAATTGGTTCAATGATTTAGCATTCCTTCAGGAGCAGGAGAGCTCCCCAAATACCGTTATCGGTATGCTTTGTGTCTTTTATATTGACGTTTATGTATTGTTGGACCCTGAGTTGATTTTCTCTTATGTTACCCCACTAGTTATAGTTAATTTTGAAATAGGTCCTAAAAAGAACCCTGAGCCCTGCTTGGTTTCTACTTCAGTGGGTGAGTCAGTTGTTGCCAAATAGATCTATAGAAAGTATCCCATTAATGTCCTTTATAGGGTCATGTTAGTGGATTTGATAGAAATAGACATGGTTAACTTTGACCTTATTCTTTGTATATTGGATCCATTCCTGTTATGTATCCATAGATTGTCGCACCCGAGAGGTGAAGTTTCAATTTCTTGATGAGCCTTTCTTTGAGTTGGAAGGCAATTTACTGTCTCCCCAGAGTCATTTCATAGCTTATCTTAAGGCTAGAAGTTTGATATCTAAAGGGTCTATTAGTTATCTAGTTCAAGTCAAATATGCTAGGTCTAAGACTCTAACAGCCCAGTCAATTTCATGTAGTCTATAGGTTTTCTGATGTGTTTCCTGAAGAATTGCCAGGAGTACCTCCCGCTAGGGAAATAGAATTTGAAATTTATCTTTTTCTTGATACACAGCCCATCTCCATTCCTCTATATCATATGGATCCTACTAAAGTTAAAGAGTTGAAAGAGCAACTCAAAGACCACTTAGGTAAGGGTTTCATAAGTCCCAGTGTTTCGCTATGGAGCACTTCTGTCCTATTCATGCATAAGAAATATGGTCTTTGTAAATATGCATTGACTATCATCAGCTGAATAAAGTCACAATTAAAAATAGATATCCTCTTCGTAAAATTGATGTCTTATTTAATCAACTCCAAGGTACAAGTTATTTTTCCAAAATAGACCTTAGATTCGGCTATCATCAGCTATGATTAAGGGAATGCGATATCCCAAAGATAGTCTTCAGAACCTGTTATAGCCATTTTGAGTTCCTAGTCATGTCTTTCGGGTTAAAAAATGCCCCGGCAGCCTTTATGGACTTGATTAACCAAGTATTCAAATAGTACCTAGACATGTTTGTCATAGTCTTTATCAATGATATCCTTGTCTATTCCAGTAGTGAGAATGACCATGTAGACCATCTTAGAATTGTATTGCGAACTCTTAAAAATCACTAGTTGTTCGCCAAATTCAACAAGTGTAAATTTTTTCTAAGGTCAGTAGCTTTCCTTATTTATATTGTTTCCAGTAATGGGATTAGAGTTGATCCCCAAAAGACTGAAGCCATAAGAAACTGGCCAAGACCTTTTTCTCCATCAGATATCAAATGTTTCTTGGGTTTAGATAGCTATTACAGACTGTTTATTGAGAGGTTTTCGACCATTGTGTCTCTTATGACCTGATTAACTTAGAAAAAAGTTAAGTTTCAGTTGTCAGATTCTTGTGAGAAAAGTTTTCAAGAGTGGAAGACTTGACTCACTTCAGCCCCAGTCTTAGCATTACCTGATGGTATTGATGTATTCATTGGTTATTGTAATGTCTCTAGAGTTGGTTTGCATTGCATTTTAATGTAGAGAGGTAAGTTTATAGCCTATGCCTCTAGACAGCTTAAGCCTCACAAAATGAACTATCCTACTCATGATCTTGAGTTAGCCGTGGTTGTGTTTGCTTTTAAAATATGGAGGCACTATCTTTATAGGGTGCATGTTGATTTTTTTACTGACCGCAAAAGTTTGTAGTATATGTTTACGCAAAGAGAGTTAAATCTCCATCGGAGAAGGTGGCTAGAATTATTAAAAGATTATGACATAGTTTTTTGTATCATCTTTGCAAGGCTAATGTTATGGCAGATGCTCTTAGTAGACTGTCCATAGGCAGTGTTTATCATATGGAGAATGATAAGAAAGAGAGTTTGGGAAGTTCATCGATTGGCTAGATTGGGTGCTCTTTTAGTTTATTCGGCTGAGGGTAGTATTTGGGTGCAAAGTAGTGCAGAATCTTTCTTAGTTTCTGAGGTAAAGGAGAAACATGATCAAGATACCATCCTAGTTAATTTAAAGAAGTTGATTAGAGATTAGAAGGTAGAGGTTTTCTCCCAAGGATGAAATAGTATGTTGAGATACCAAAATAGATTATGTGTGTTGCTTGTTGACAGATTGTGATAGCAGATTATGGCCAAAGCGCACGGTGCATATTATTCAATTCATCCTGGTGCTACAAAGATGGACTGAGATTTGCGGGAGATCTATTGGTGGAGTGGTACGAAGAAAGATATTGCAGAGTTCATAGCTAAATATTCAGTTTGTTAATAGGTTAAGGTAGAGCACCAAGGGCCTAGTGGTACTTTGCAAGAGTTCGGTATTCCTACTTGGAAGTGGGAAGAGGTGAACATGGATTTCGTAACAAGGTTACTTCGTTCACAATGTTAGCATGATTTGATTTGGGTTATAGTAGACAAGTTGATTAACTATCTCATTTCCTGCTAGTTCATATTCCTACTCTTCTGAAGATTATGCTAAGCTTTATATTAAAGATTTGGTAAGATTTCATGGATTTCCATTGTCTATTATTTCAGATAGGGGTACTCAGTTTACCTCTCACTTTTGGAAGGCCTTTCAGAAAGGTCTTGGAACCCAAGTCCATTTTAATTCAACTTTTCATCCTCAGATGGATGGTTAGGTAGAGAGGACCATTCAGACTCTAAAAGATATTTTGTAGGCGTGTGTCCTTGATTTCAAGGGTAGTTGGGATGAAAATTTGTCATCGATTGAGTTTGCCTATAATAACAATTATCATGCTAGCATCCAGATGGCTCTATTTGAGGCTCTCTAAGGAAGAAAATGTAGATCACCTATTGGTTGGTTTGAAGTGTGTGATTCTGCATTGATAGGGCCAGATGTGGTATTGAAAGCTATGGAGAAAGTCCAATTTATTTGAGAAAGGTTGAAAATTGCTTAGAGTTATCAAAAATTATATGCGGATGTGGTAGAAGAAATCTTGAGTTTGAAGTTGGTGATTTAGTGTATTTAAAAGTTTCACCCATTAAAGGGGTGAAGAGATTTGGCAAAAAGGGGAAGCTTAGTCCCCGCTATGTTGGCCTTTTTATAAAATTGAGTTGTGTTAGGAAGATGGCATATGAGCTTAAGATTCCTACAGATATGTCCTCCGTTCACCTCGTGTTCCATGTGTCCTTGTTAAAGAAGTGTATTGGTGATCCAGTGGTTGTAGTACCCTTAGAAAGCAAAGATATTCATGATAGCCTATCTTATAAAGAGATTCTAATCAAGTTCCTTGATCGCCAGATTCGCAGACTAAGGAACAAAGAAATTCCCTTGGTCAAAGTTCGTTGGAGGAATCAATTCGCTGAGGGAGCCACTTGGGGAATAGAAGAATATATGCGAACCAAGTACCTTCATCTTTTTACTGCAGATTTAGATTCAGCTCAAGGTAATAAGTTTCCTTAGACCACCTCTTTTCATTCCAAGTTTCAGCTTTATATAGCCAGTCATTCGATAGTTCTTGCATTTGCAAATCAATTTAGTCATGTTTTCAGTTGTGAATGCAAGTTATAGCCTCAATTTTCAGCGTCTTAGTTTCGTTAGCCTCATTCAAGGATGAATGTTCCCAAGGGGTAGATATTGTAATACCTCAAATATTTTTAGCTCAGTCCAGCCCTTAGTACTTACTTAAAGCACTTAGAACCTAAAAGTAAATCTAAGAGTTGAGGGACTTAAGTCATTTTTTCCCCCTTTTAAAATTCAAAGATTTTTAAGTTGACCTTCCAGGCTCTGAGACAATAAATTTTTAGTCAAATTATATTTAGGGGTGTAAATAGCATATCTCGGGTAAGTTTTTGAATTTTCAAATGAGGATTGGATAGCATTCAAATTGGCAAAATAATAGCTCGCCGTGATTAGGCCGTGTCGTGGTGAGTATCGTGATGAGCATTCCATCGCATCATGATAAAGTCCATTTCAATATTCGTCAATTTCCAATGGGTCACCGCGATTGCACCATGTCATGGTAAACCCTAAAACAGCAACTGTTACAATCCAGTGAGTTACCATGATTCCATCACATAGCATGGGTATCACGATGACCCACTCACCGCATCACGGTGAAGACTTAATCAGCAACCCAATTATGGATTTTAAATCCCAAGGGCATTTTAGTCTTTTGCCCATATCCTTAAACAGTGAAAATAGATGATTAAATGTATTTTTTATTACAGAATGAGCATATAGATTAAAGGGAGCATTATTTAGCACCGAGTAGAAAGAGTGGGTTTAGCGCATCCTAATTTCTTATAACTATTAGACAACATAGGTACAAATTCAGTATTCCTATTTCTATTTGGGTGAAAGTTACAGATGTGATCACTTAGCTCAGGTTATACCCCCTGGCAAGAGTATGACACCTCTCCCTAACGTGAGATTTTCCCCTTAGGGGAACAAGACGTTGGACTCCATGATATCTCCCATGGTTTTTATCAGTGAAGAGAACCTCTCTACTAGTAAAAGTAAGTAAACAACTTTTGCATAAATTTCCATAACAACAAAGATCTTCAGAATAGTTTTAAAAGTATTTTTCCAACAGTCTTATAGAAAACAATGACAGATAACAACTCAGTTTTTAGACTTGAAATGTGATGGCTCGCCAGTTTTATATAGTATATTTTATTTTTCATGATCGGTGATTTTCAGTTTTTAGTTATTCCAGCGATGTGAGCCTTTGCATACAGCATGCATATTCTATGAATTTTGATAACATTGAGATATTACATTTACTTATGCATTCACCCTTATATACTCAGTAAATCC
This sequence comes from Capsicum chinense, assembly GCA_026120095.1. Classification (NCBI taxonomy): domain Eukaryota; kingdom Viridiplantae; phylum Streptophyta; class Magnoliopsida; order Solanales; family Solanaceae; genus Capsicum; species Capsicum chinense. The sequence goes on along the minus strand of JAPEIP010000011.1, from coordinate 90,844,324 downwards.
TCAAAGTACTAATCCATATTTACGTTTATGTGATACATTGTCTCATAATATAGGTTCAGCTGCTCAGTCTCAGCTGCATGAGTGATTTAGGGAATCTCTGTCTACATCCCTACAGTTGGTGAGTCCTAATGGTTTGAGGGATAATTTATCCAGACTTCCATCTTCCATAGTATTTGATTTATTATTTTCAATTTAGTCAGAGTCAATTGGAGGTTTTTTCTAATAGCTCTCTAGTTTCTTAGTAGTAGAGGCTTGTCGAACTACTAGCTATTATTTTCATACTTTCCGTATTTGATAACCAGATAGTATCTTCAGCTTATTCTAGTTCAATTTTGATATAATACAACATTATTACTTGATTAGTTTATCTTGAAATGGTTATAGACCTAGTAGTAGGCTTACAAGATTAGCCTGAGGCTACTCGTAGCCTTGAGTACCGTGTGACGTCTCGAGACCAGGTTTTGGGGCGTTACATAAAACCTCAGGCTAGGGTAGTTTCTAACAAAAAACTTATGTCGTGTGGTTTAGAAATCCTTTATGTCTAATGGTGTAGTGGTTCATGATCTTTATCTTATCATATGTTAGTCAAGAGCATAGTTGTTTGTTGAAACTTTTAGAAAAATAAATTGATTCATAGAAGCTAGTTATTGAGGTTTTAGTGTTGGTATTAATCTAATTTTTGAAAATATAAGTATGTAGTGCGAAAATGAGGAAATTTCTAAATCTCCTTTGAGTTTTTGTTTGCATACTGCTATTGCGCTAAGGTAACCATTATGATGAGGGTACTAAAGTGTTGACTAGCCACTGTAGCAGCTTGAATGGGGAGGGGTTTAATATCATAGTGGGCTACTAGGAAGATCTAGTAGGACTGTTGTAGTAGATAGGTGCCCACACTAGTGGCCATCAAGCAATTTTAATTCTACTAGTCTATTTTTAAGAGTTTATTTACCAAAACTCTAAGGGTTCATACTTACACTTGAGAGGGGAAATTTTTCATCTCACTAAGGTGATATTCTTTATAAAGGTAAGCTCAGTACTCCTTTCTAATAGCATTTGATTCATTCAAATTGTAGAATCATTATAAAAAGGCTTTTGGTATATTTTTTTCAATTTAGACCCTAGTTCATGAATTGGTGGGAATAACCTATAGGTATGTATGAAATTTCCTATGAATGATTCTAGGTTCATAATTATCACTTCCTGGCATAAATTTACTCTACTTGAACATAAATTATGGGGATTTGAGGTAACTTATTGGTATAGAAACCCTTATGTAAAGGATTAGGCTATAAAATGGGTAATACCGGTGGAGCTTAATCTTTAAGTAGATATACATATATCATGGAGGATCGGGTTTTACACTGGTATGGATATGGAAAATAATATTACTATTATTATAGAGGATTAAATGTCATACCTCTACATTACATGGACTTAGCTTGTCTCCTACAAGTTATGGATAGATAGGAAAATATAATTCCCTTTGCATGTATGTATAAACTAGCATATTGAGAGATAGTATTGCTTGATATGTTAATAATGAACTAATGTTTTCGAATTGTGAGGTTGATGTGGACACACTTCCCCTTTATGTTATAGTTGTTGATTTTGTGGTTGTTTATATGATTGATACTGTTGATGAATAGGTGACATGTATGTGGACATTAGTTGGCCCGTATTTGATATACTTGTTGGTTTGTTAATTTGATTGATATGTGCTAATGTTTGTCTACTTGTTATTTGGTTTATGTGTATACATTTTATTAAGTTGAGTTGGCCTATGATACCTACCAGTACGTAGTGAGTTGTACTAATACTACCATGTGCTTCTCTATTAGATTTGGCCCACTATCACTGTTTATGTTGTTCCTTTAGTTTTATTATTAATATTACTCTATAGATACAATATACCTAGGGTCCTTCAGAATTACTAGTAAGCAGTTAGTCATGGCTCTCGATTAGGATGTAGACTTAGGTCGTGACACCTGCTTATTATTACTTTTTATAAGGATAAAATTCATGTAATGCTACTATCACTCCCCTAACATTTATATCTTTTTAGTATCGTCTTACATTTATTTGATATGAATTACACTTATGTTTACTATTATGATATATAGGAGAGTGATTAAAGGAGTTTGGGTGTAAATAAAGCATATTTTTAAACTTTGAAGTCTGAGCTAAAGTCAAAGATATTGATCAAAAAAGTCAAAATATGTAGGGCCAGTACGGGATCTTAATGGGACAAGAGAGAGATGAAGATGTACAAAATTCACTAAGGCAATGTCCGAGAGGTTATCGCTAGTGTAAGAGGTTGTCCTGACATGCCAAGGCAACATCCATTGCCCAAAAGGCTTGAGGCATTTTCTTAAGCCATTTTGGGTTAGGTTCTTGCCTAGGCCAAAATTAAAAGGGCAAATTGGCCTGGGGTCTTTCACTACTATATATATATCTCCCTTAGGTCATTTTTATTCATTATTTGAAGTCTAGAAACTTAGAGATGAGACAAACATCGCCATTTTATTCGGTTTTACTTTATTTTTATATTCTTTAATCATTGAACCTATAATGTTTCATGAATCTAATTACGTATAATAAATTCATGAGTAGCTACACTTATAGTATCTAGGGTTGTGGTTAAGAAATGAAAGTTGATGTTTCACTATGATACTTCTTAGCTTCTATTACCATTATTAGGTTATTTTACTTCTCTTGGTCTTAATTATTTGGTAGCTGATCATCTCTCAAACACTATCTAAGCTTCATATGTTAGACTGTGAATAAGTAATTTACATATATAGTATAGAAAGGTAGGAATTGGTTGTGAACTCTATTGAGAAGGGGGAACAATTTGATAACTTAGATAGGAATATAAATGTTTGCCTTGCCTAATTGATATGAAAGAAAAATCACAAGCACTTCACATTGACCAATGACCATAGGAATATAAGCGTTAGGAATAGTCAAATAAACTTAAATGTTGTTGTCAAAACACTCAATATAGCTAAACTAAACCCATGATAGGGAACTTAAGAAATCAACTAAACATATGGTTAGATAACTCAATTGGATTGTCAAAATACCATGACCCTAGATTCTCTCTCTAATTGAAATTTCAAAACACTAATCTTTAGTTGTCGATATTTGTTATTATGTACATTCAAGCACCATAATCATTCTTTATTGTTTGTTACATAATGCATAGATATAATAAAAATTCAAACTAGAAATTCAATTCATCAAATATCTTGGGTGAGATATTAGGGCTTACATATTATATTACTTGTATGACTATGTATAATTGAACATATGTATGGATGGAACAAGTCTATCATATTGTTTCCAGGGATTGATTGAGATTTATACACTATTTTGAGTTGTTACAGAACTATTGAAATCACTTTTTCTTTTCTAATTACGTGTTATTGTATGCCTAATACGAAGAGTCAAGGAAATCTCATTACTCCTAGTTACCCAAAACATGAATATACTCTTAGAGAGTATAAAGCAATGGGTGATAACTGAATGTTCCAAATGCAGCAGATGATAGGCTGAAGTATATAAACCATTAAATAAGTGAAAATAATTGAATATTTTTGTTAGCATGTTTCCCCTTATAGTTTTCACCACATACTCCTATGTTAGATTTTGTAATACTAAATTAGAAAAAGGCCTCTAAAGCTATATTAAAGCCAAATATCATGGGAAACTTTGAGTAGAAAAAGTTGACACTGTGATTGGTACAATATGTGGCAATGTTATGGTACACTACGTGAAGATCTACACAATCACCTGCAAGAGTACATCAAATTGAGTGATAAGTTTTACGCCCAAAATGTATCAGAAGAATACATAAAGTTTACATCATTCACCTTTTCATTGATTAGAAGTCTAAGCGATTAATGCTAAATAATCTTGTGAGATCAATTAAACTTGGGATTCTTTGGCTGAAAAATTTCTCAACAGATTCTCGTTATCAAGAAGAACAAAGAAGCTTAGAGGCGGGGTTTCCAGTTTTGTACAAAAATTTTTGAATACCTTCCACAAACTTGGGAAAGAAATAAGGGATACTCATAAAACTATCCATATTAACACCAATCCAAAAAGATCATTGGGCATAATTTTATAAAGGGGTAGAGGCTATACTCAAAATCACTTCTAGAGGCATAGCTTAAGAGCAAATGTTGGCTATGATGAGATTGAGGCTCTATGAACCTAATTTTTATACGACATAGAGATTATCAAGGACCTAGTAAGGAGTTCACGTCTACTTTTAAAATTCTAGGTAAGCTAGATTTGGATAATATTTTTGATATAAAGGTAAACATTAATCAATTGTGCACCTTGGTGAAGAAGAGTTTGTTCGCTCTAAGTATGGGCCAAATTGAATAGGTATGACAAGTTTAGTTAGCAATATTATTCTTTTATAAGTATGGGGAAGTTCCTATTTACTAAGAATGTCCTCCAAATCTAGAATTTATTTTCTAGGTTCAAGTTTATCAAAGAACAGTAATAACCCAAATTTTAGAAACCATCAAAACATCTATTATAGTGAAAACTATAGATGAAAGTATACACAACATCCTCCATAGGTGATTAATTATCTAGAAGAAATACTAATGTAGTTAATGACCTAGAAACACTAAGCGCAGCAGGCTCAAGCACATATAAATATTGAAACAAGGAAATCCATCATTCACTTGTAACTTCATATGGGAAAACATGCCATCATACTTCATGATAGACCATATGGTGTATTTCCTAGTGATATGGAGATTCCCAAAAAGGTAGTGGAAATTACCATAAGAAAATGGATGAGAGTTTCTAGATATAGAGCTTCCAAGGAGAAAATTAATTAACTAGAGACTATTTAAGAATCTACCTCCTTTTTATAAAGGTTGAATTTATTTAAGAATGTACCTCCTTTTTTCAACGTTAATTTCATCACCAATTGTAGATCTAGATCTCGTGTAAGAGGGAAAAGAAAAGAAAGAGGTTTTTATGTAGCCTAAGTTTTTAGCTGAACGACCTCTACCGCTATTTTCACAAATGAAATAGAAAAGCAAAAAATAGTGCTTCAAGAAGTTTTTTAACATCTTCAGAGAAATACGGTTAGTGGAATTTGAAATTATGGAAATTATTGAGGGAGTGTTGTTCATGCATCTTAAGAAATCTCCCTTAAAAGCTCAAGGACCCAAGGAGCTTCACCTTTTTTATAAGAATTAGTAAAATTGACATTGACATGCACTATTTGATTTAGAGGTGAAAATAAATTGGATACCCTTATCTTTTTTCAAAACACTCAATTTGTGAGAGTTTCACCCTACCACTATCTCCTTATAACTTGCAAATAGTTCATGCATGTACCTAAATAGAGTGATTGAAGATATCCTCATCAAGGTTGGTTAGTTTTTAACTCCTATTAACCTTATTATTCTTGATTTTAGAGAAGATGACAAGCTGCCAATCATATAAGGATGCTCATTTCTAGTCACTGGTGAAGCACTTATAGATATGGAAAATAGGTGTTGAAAATGAAGGTACATAATGATGAGATGTATTTAAAGGTACATATTCTTTCATACTATAGAGTTTTGTGTATGACCACAAAGGTAGTCAAAAATAAGTGTGGAGTGGATGAGAGTGATCCTAAAAAGATTTAGTCTTTAAAGATATCTAAAATTTATTTGAAGAGTAAAAGGAGAAAATGCTTCAAAATCATGAGCATGTGATTAAGTGACCTAAACATAAACTGGAAAAGGGTGCACAATTAAGAAAGTTAGTGACTACTAAAAATGACAAACCTTTAAAAATGAAAAACCATAAAAAGCCAAATCACAAAAAAAAAAAAGCATTCGAGAAAATTGTGAGTTGAGACATATGTCATGCTGAGATGCTAAATCAACCACTGATTGGGAGTCAACTCAATTTGAAATATTGTAGTTTTATTTTATTTTAATAGTGTCACCTTTTATGTTGTTTTTGTTTTATGTAGATTTGGGAAAGTTAGAGTACCCGAGTTTGGAAGTAAAGAAGCATGGATGAAGGTTAAATATGGGGTCATTCTCCCCTTGAGGTAAATATTAAGAGAAACATGATGCTAGCTAGGCCCTGAAGGATATCATGGACTATCCCTAACCTTTGTATTATCTTATTTATTTCTTTGGATATAAACATGACTTTAAGTGTGGGTTGAGATACTTTTAATATGTGTGTTGTAGGATTTTAATTTGTTTTTTATTGTGAAATATTTGAAAATTTTGGGGGGAAATGAGAAAAGGTGTAAAAATAAAAAAAGATTTTTATTTTGTTCTTTAGTTAGAGTAGTTTTTAGATTTTTAGTCTTCAGTAGAGGCATACATTGTTCATCCCTTGATTTTTAATTTTAGATCTATTCTGAGGGCCCTTTGAACCGAGTAACTTTTTATTTGTAAGAGTAGTTTTTGTTTTATTTTGTAGAAAGAATTTTCTTGGCTATGGATGGATGATGACCATCTTGAGGAAAAATAGTCATTATGGGTTAGAGAGTCAATAGAACTATTTGAAATCTTGGTGCTTAGGTTAGGTGCTATAATTAACTAAATGATGCAATCCTTGGAGTAATATTGAACTCTTGTTTCTTCTTAATTAATTTAAAGTCTAAATGGATCTATCTTGAGTTAAACATGTGCTACGTCTTTTAAAGTGTTTGTTGTCATTCCATGTTTTTATACTGATGTCTATGACTTACATGTTGTTCTTTCAAAATAAAATGATGAATGTGTGTTTAGAAGATGATATAGGTGTTTCTTTGATTAGCCAAATTTCTTATCCTTTTCTTCACCTACCCATAAGTAATGGTCTTAATTAGTCTCATTGAGACTTTATCATATTCATTTAGTAGCCACATATGAAGCTTAATCCTTTTGTTTCAAATGACCTCGAATTTGATTCAAAACTCCTACTCACTTTGGTTGAAAATATAAGATCTGAAAGAAGCAAGAATAAAAAATAAAAATAATTAAAGTGGGAAGAATGTACAAAACATTAAGGATACAAGTATTGAAAAATTCATATGCTATTAGTCAGGAGTTGAAAAATGATTTCCCCTTCCTAATGTGATATTCTACATTACCTAAAGTTTAGTTGCCTTAAATTAACTATTGCCTGTCTATGACATAAGTTTCCTAATGTGTTCCAAAACAGAAGTAAGGATAGTAAGGAAAACAATGGCTTTACATGGAAAACACCTAGCATACAAAAGGTGTAAGAACCACGGCTTGTACCTCTACAAGATTTAATCCCAACACATAAACATCCTAAGGTATGTATTCTTATGCATTTGATTACTCCAGCTTGAAGACAACAATCCTAATTCAATTTATATCACACTTAAATGAAGATTACATTAACATTACAATTCAATTAACAAATCCTAATGTATCAATGTGAAAATTTAATGACCTTCTAGGTTATTTTCTGCATTTTCACACTATATCATCATTTCAAGCTCTCCCATAGCTGCCATAAGTAATTTATGACTAACTAAAGCTGATAGTTTTATTACCAGGAAGTACATTTAGTTTTTATATTCAATTCTCTATTTTAATGTTTTTGCTATTGAAAATTAGATATTAGGATTAAACTTTAGGTCAATAGCCTTATATGCCAATTTTAGAATATTATCAGCCTCTGAATATTAATCTTAAGCTGGAGGGACCCTAGGTTTGGGTACAAAGGCTTCCAAACTGGTTTTAGGCTATTAGTTGAATTTTGGTTAATACGGCCATTAGGTGTGAGACCCATATTTCATTGAAATGATCTCGAATGGAAATTTTTATGGTGTCATTGAGTCTGGATGTCTATTTTAGTAGGGTAACACATAATTTATTTGTGTTCATGATATTCAAAATAAATCCCAAGGGTCTGATCAATGATTTGGCACTTAGCCAAATCAGCTAGTGCAGCTTCAACTGATGCAGGCCAAGAATGTCCTTCTCATTTATGAGTATAATGGATGTATTTGCGATGTCTAAGGTAATTTTCTATCATGATTGTGATTACCTTGGATGCATTAGCGAAGGCTAAGTTCATTGGATATCGTTATCATAAGCTGGCAATCGCATTTGTGAAGTGGCTTCTCTAGACCAAATCAAACTTTATCCTTCGTGATTGCAGTAGACCTACCATATTTGTGAAGTGTAATCCAAGTATCAGTGGAAATTCACAATAGGGTCTCTAAGATTGTAATGAAAGGACTCATGGGACCATTAATAATTGTGGAATCCGACCCCTTTTTCATTTATTTTATATTCCATGTCCATAAAATCCTAGGAGACTTAGAGAATTGTGGAGTTTGATCTCTAAATATTTGGGGTGAATTGGAGCATCCATTGGGGGATTTTCTCATTTAAATTTCCATAAGTTTCTATTAATTTCATAATTAATTCTCTTATGTAAACCCAAACCCCTAGATTCTTTATGGTATGATTCGAGGGAATATTTATGCTTTAATTTCAGCCATTTTAAGGTTAGATTATTCTTGAGCTTATAGGGATATTTTGCCAGTTTCAAAATGGTGATTTCGCAAGCAAGCCCTACATGGGATGTTTAGCTCAATTTTGCACCCAAAGCATTTATAGGTAATAAGAGTACTGTTGCTCTTGCGTTAATATGTAGATCATTATATTGATATTGTGGCATTGTGAGGAGGCTTCACACAAGGGAAAAGCTCCAATTATAAGACTTTCTTGGGTTTCATCAGCATCCAGGTATGCTAGTCTTATTTTTTTAATAAATTGAGTTTTATTATGGTACTAGTATAGTATTATGATAGCTTTGGGTTGGAACTTATGGCTTGGTTTCATATTTATTTAAATTTGAAATATTTAGTCGATTGAAAAGTCATTTTTAGTTAGAATTGACCCATTCCTCCTTTCTTTAAGTTACATTGTTTTTTAGGACTTATCTAGACTTATTTAACGCCTTGTTATGGAACTTTGAATCCTTAGTCTAGTTTTGTCTAGAAATTTTCTTAGTATAGACTTTTGGGGTTAGTAGAAGGACTTGTCGGTCATCGTTTAGGTTAATAACCTAATTTGATTCTTGTAGTCCTAGGTGGTTATATTTCATTGCCTTATATATAACCTTGAGTCTTAGGATAATTTAGACATCTTCTCTAAACTCTTGACTAGACTTGTTACCTTATATTTACTTTAAAGTACAATTTGAGTTTGGAATTTAGTGTTCACTTATGACAACTTTTCCCTAGTTGAGTCTGATATATATAATACTAGAGCTCGATTTGAGTATGGAATTTATTATTCACTTATGAGGTTAAGGATCCAATTTGAGTTTGGTGGTTATGGTACTCTATGGTTTCATAGGTATGTTTTCTACTGTTGGTTACATCATAATTATTATGGTTGTTGATAGTTCTCTCTTGATTATATCCATTAGGCTTATAGGGGCTCGATAGGGTTGCTTTCTCTTATTTGCACCTTCTGGCTTTTGGGGTCCTACGTAGGTTTTTTTAGCTTTTATTCCCTTAACTTTATTTACGTCATTATTTATTATGTGTCAGTCGAAGTATTATTTAAGGTTTTCCACTATAACCATGACTGTAGTTTATATTCTTACATCCTATTATGCTTTTATGATTTATCTCAGTCAGCTAATGATGCCTACTGAGTACCCATACTATACTTTTGCATATTTTTCTAATATAAATCATAGTCCTACCCATTGCTTTGGTACCCATACTATATTTTTGAATATTTTTCTAATATAGATCTGAGTACGAGTTGCTTCCGCTGACATTCTATCTAGTTTATTCTTAAGGTTCGGATATAGTGTGGATTTCAAAGGTAGTCTTAGTTATCTCTCCTTCCATTACTTTTGGACAGTCTTTAGTTATTGAGACTACCTGTATATTGGATACTATTAGTACTATTATTCTTTTTCATTTATTGGCTCTTGTATTGTCCTTACTAGGTCAGGGGATATCCTTTTGCTTTCTTTATCTCCCTCTTTATATATATATACATATATATATTATATATAAGCATAATGATATATATATATATATACATTCATATACATATAAATATATATATATATATATATCGTTATGCTTATATTTTGTCAATTTCAAACTTATTGTATGATTGATTTTAAATTTATAAAAACCTCCACCAATTATCTATTACTCATCATTTCACACTTTGATTTTTTTTAACTACTGGTGGATTAAATTAGGTACTATCATGATCGTGGAATTAGATCTTGACAAATTAGTATCAGAGTGTCTAAGTTTACTAGTATTTTTGCTATAAGAGAAAGTGTCTCATAAATTTCCATGATCAGAATGATAAGGTTGGTTTCTTATCTTCAGGTGGCAATATAACAGTTTTAAGATAAACTTTATTCATTAATTTCATGCATCAAGTCTATGTTGGTTTATAAAATTCATTTAGTTTCACTCTTTCATAAATGATTAGATGTGAACTACAGTGATTGGAGATGAGGACCCTGAGTTAGTGGCTAGTTCTTCTATTAGAGGCATTGGCTGACTCAGGGGTTGAACTTATGAGAGAGCTATAGCCCCAACTAGGGTATAGGATAGTAAACCTTCACCAGACCTTACTATTGCTTTGGACTAAAGATTTGGCCACCCCAGTAATTAGTTGACTAATGGGCAGCCTAGGCTCTACTAGAGTTTATTTCTTATTCATTGCTTAGAGATGTCTTAGTTAGATTAATTAATTTTTGTTGGTGATGCACCATCTGATGGTGCTAAGTCTGCAGATTAGAGTGGTATTGATACAGGGGTGCAGCCTATAGTTGCATCTCCTAAAGTTGAGGACACTCTAACATCGATAGTTTCTCATCTAGTAGTCTCTTAGCCAGCTATCTTTATTATAGAGCAAAAGATGTTAGGTAAATTTTTCAAAGTGACTATGCCTAGATTTATAAGGGCTCTAGGTGAGATGTATTTGAGTTCTTGATTGCTTGTGAGGATAGGCTTAGTAATTTGGGTCCAAGACTTATGAGTTTGATTAAATTACTTTTCAGTTGGCATTTAATTTGGGCTTGGTTGAGACTCGTGGGGTTGACTACACTACTTTTTAGTTGGCATTATCAGCCAGACATTAGTGGAGAGGTTATCCTAATTCCAGGGTATCTAAACTACTCTTTTGATATGGACTCAGTTCTCCAAGGTTTTCTTTGAGAAGTATATGCCTAGCAACCTTTAAGAGAATCTAAGAGATTAATTATCGATATTGGTGTAGGGTTCTATAACCATACTAGAGTATGAAGCATAATTCCACGAGTTGGATAAACATAGTAATACTATTTTACTAACTGTGTATGAGTGGGTTTGGAGCTTTGTTAGAGGACTACGACTTCATATGGCTACTCGAAGTTTATTTTTAGTTGGAAGGTCTTTTACAGAGGTTTTTGGTTATCAATAGACTATGGAAGAAATGCATCATGAGTACCAAGGGGGAAGCAATAAGAGACCAAATTACTAAGGAATTTTTAGAAGAATTCAAAGTTGCTCACAATTCAGAGATAGGGGTTTTCAGGGTAGGTACCCTCTTCATCAGTCTTATCAGCATCATGATTATCCTAGTAGGCTCGTTTATGTCAAACTTTATATTACTGATGGGGGGCATCCTAGCTATAGTGGTTACCCTAGTTAAAGTAATGATCAATCTATTTGAGGCCTACATTCTAGGTTTTCAAGCAAAGGCATCTATTCTTGGTTAGCTGGATCTTTAGGTCAGAGAGGAGTTCCTAGGAATGCTATAATTCTAGGATCATTGGCCATTATTTTTTAGAGTGTTCTCAATGTAGTGTAGTTGTACATGCAACATAGAGTATTCATCCTATTAGGGCAGTGCCACTCCTCAGCTAGAGGTGATATACAAGGTTACAGGGGTGGTCCTCAGGGTTCCCAATGAGGTCCTCAAGCACGTAGGACAAGTGGTTGGTCATGCACCTATCCAGGTGGTGGGTGAGACCATTTGTATGTTGTACCTTTTAGAACAGAGGTAGAGTTTTTAAGTGATATTATTAAAGATACAATTTAAGTGTGCTATCAGCCAACAATTGCTTTATTTGATCTGGGATCTACGTGTTTACGGGTCTGCTTTTATACTCCCAATTAGATTTTTCTTTAGAGTCTTTATCTGTGCCATTGTATGTATCTACTTATGTGGGTAATTATTTAGTAGTGGATCGGGTTTATAGATCATGTTTTATGACCGTTAGAGAGTTTTATACTTAAATAGATCTTATTATGTTATATATGGTGGACTTTGATGTGATTTTAAGAATGGACTATTTATCCCTATATTATAAGATCTTTTATTATTTAAACAATACTGTTACCTTATCCATGCATGCTATACCACCAGTTGTATAGTAGAGTTATTTTAGTTACGGGTTGACTGGAATTATTTCTTATGTTCAGACTAAGAGACTATATCGAGGGGTTTGTGAATCTTATCTTTCTTATATTTGTAATGTTAGTGCGGAGAGTCCTTCGCTTAATTTGTTTTTGATAGTTTGTGATTTACTTGATGTTTTCTTTCTAATGTACCTAGCATTCCTCATAAGCATGATATCAAGTTTGTTATTGTTCTTGAGTCGAGCACTCGACCTATTTCTATGGAACTTTACTGTATGGATCTAGCAGAGCTTAATAATCTAAATTCCTAACTTCAGGATTTTCTTAGTAAGGGTTTTATTCGATCAAGTGTATTGCCTTGGGGTTTCCCATCTTGTTCATGAAGAAAAAAATATTATATGCATATATGTATTGATACAAGCAGCTAAATAAGGTTACAATAAAGAATAAGTTTCCTATGCTATGTATTAATGATTCGTTTGACCAACTTTAGGGAGTGACAATGTTTTATTAGATTGACTTAAGATCCAGTTACCATCGGTTGAGGAAATCCCTAAGACAACTTTTAGGACTCACTATGGCCATATAAATTCTTAGAGATGTCTTTTGTGTTAACCAATGCCCCAACTTAATTATGGATTTGAGGAACTGAGTGCTCATGCCCTATTTGGACTCACTTGTGATCAATTTCATTAATGTTATCCTTATGTATTCGAGGAGTAGGGAAGAGCACGAGTAGTATTTAAGGATTGTGCTCCAGAATTTAAGAGATCAAAGTCTTTATACTAAATTCTCAAAGTGCATGTTTTGGATCGAGTCTTCTACATTCCAAGGACATGTGGTGTCTGAATATGAGATTATGGAGGATTCAGTAAAGATTGAGGCTATTCATGATTGGACCAGAACTATGTTTCCAACTGAGGTGCTTAGCTTTATTAGTTTGGCAGGTTACTATAGGTTGTTTATTGAGGGTTTTCCTACTATTATATTGAGATCCCACAAAAATTTTAATTATTTTATTTTTGACCCTCCCACATACGTAATGTCAATTTTTTACTTAAGGTATGTGAAAAGGGTGTTTTGGGAAAGTTTAAAAAAAATTGGAAGGGTTCTTGGGCTATTTTAGAACTCTGAAGCAGTGTGCCTCTTCAATAGTAGCGTGGCACGGAGGTTAGACTCCGCAATAAGGTCATGCCTCGTTGATATGTTAAATTCGTCCAGTTTTATTTTTTCACCTAGGGTGAGGGGATTTTGGTCTTGTTACACTTTATATGACTTTTAAAAATAAAATTGACACTTTTCCTTTAGTTTTTAAATGATCAAATTCCATTGTTTCTCTCTTAAACTAAAAACCCAAGAAAGCTCAAGGGTTTTATAGAGGATTCCCAAACTTCGAATTCTCTTTGAATTGCTCTATATTTCAGGCATGTTGCTCATCCCTAACTTGTATTTTTACATTGTGGAATCTATTTAATCAATATTCATGAGTTTTAATTAAGGGGTTTGAAATTGGATTGAGGGGTTTTGATTATGATTACTTGAATTGCTTTTCCCATGGTTTAAATGGATTATTCAAGCTTTAATCTATGGTTTTTGGTACTAAATGGTTCATTGTTTTAATGGTTTGAATGGGGGATACGGGTTTTCCCAAATTGATGAAATTTTGGCTTGATAATGGCATTAACTTCAACCCGCTTTGTAAACTTGTTTGTAAATATGGATAATTGCATGATTTAACTTATCTTTTGAACCTATTGCATTACAATAAAGGATAAATGGAAAAATATGGGTTTTGGACGGCCTCGCTGGCCATTGCGTGGATTTTTAAATGAAACTTGGGAGTTAGTTTTTTTATATAGACTGGTTTGTCCTAATTGAATTATCTTGAAAGTATTATTGGTATGACGATACCAAATTGGTAAATACCTTTATAAATGGCTCTTCGGTTAATGATTTGATTATGTCCAAATTTTCTTAAATTAGGCTTAAAGAAAATTATGTAGCTCTCCGTGAAGGTGTCGGTCTTAAGGGGATCAACACTGGAAACCACATCTGGTGGAATTAAGGGTCCATGTGACCGTGTGCTTGGTGCAAACATTATATATATTTTAGGAGGGTTATGTCCTTGGTGTCCTTAGCGTTTTCTTCAGTTTTCCTTGGTTCATGTAGCTAACATGCACTAGGGCTCTTTCAGTATGAAGAGTTGAACCCATATAGCTCGTAGATGCCTTTTAGTTAGAGCATGCTGCACATTTCAAGCTAATGGCTTAAACTCTCATTTACATAACCCTTGTTCGTATCCAGCATGTTATATATATATATATACATATACATATATATATATGTATATGTATGTATATAAATATTGTCCATGTATTTTTTGACTGGTTTCTAGAAATGGCATTATTTTATCACTTTCCCTAAGTTACATTCCAGTGCTTACCACACTGATTGTCCCTAGATACTACATTATTTCATGATGTAGGTTCCAAAGGGTTTTTTATTTCTCTTCTGCATTGTTATGTGATTTGGTATTCATATGGATCTGCTATGGAGTGGTGAGCTTACATCCTTCAAAAGGCCCAAATATTTTATTATTTTCAATACTTAGTATTTCATTTTGGTCATAGTCGAGGGCATGTCCGGACTTTTTTGTTATTTCTAGTTTTAATGGATCTTGTGGACAAGTGTGGGTTGGTTGTTTGTTTTAACTCCTAGTTTTTATTTGGTTTATCTATTCTTCTTACAATCATGTTTGGTTGGCTTCCGCGGTGGTCTCTGGGCCATGGAAAGGGAGCTTGATATACCCGTCATAACTAGGCCCTAGTTCAGGTTATGATAATTATAAAGCTGATGACTAGTTTGAATAGAATGGAGGTTCCTTTTTAGTGGTCCAAGGAGTGAGTTGAGTTTTTTGAAGCTCAAGGGTTTGCTCACTTCTACTCTTATTTTGACTTCCTATTAAGGTCCAGGGAATTACCATTTATTATGATGCTTCTGATGTTGGTTTAGGTTGTGTTCTAATACAAAAGGGTTAATTTATTACATATGCATTGAGGCAGCTGAAGGACCACGAGTACAACTAACCCACTCATAGTTTAGAGTTAGTGGTCATAGTATTTGCACTTAAGATTTAAATATCTTGCTTATATGGTGTTTGTTTTTAGATATTTACTAATCACCATGGTATTCAGTACATTATGACTTAGATGGAATTTAATTTGAGATAGCACAGATAGATTGAGTTGCTGAAGGACTATGTATTTCTATTCTTTGGTATCCGGGCAAGGCGAATGTTGTAGCAGACTCCTTGAGCTGAAAGGCGATGAGTATGAGTAATTTGGCCTTTATTTTAGTTTTAGAGAGGATATAGGCTTGGGTCATTGATTCCTTAGAAAACTTGATAGTTCAACTAGACATTTCAAACTTTAGAAGGATCTTTGCAAGTGTTGAGGCTTGATCTACCTTATTTGAGCATATTCAGAGTTTCCAGTTTGAGGATAATGGACGTTGTGGCATCCGTGATCAAGTTTTGAGATAAGGAGAGTGTTTTGAGATATAATGGTTACATTTGTGTTTTGAGGGTTAGAGACTTGATTCAGTTGATATTGTGGAAGGCTCACAGCTCCAAATATTGTATTCATCGTAGGAAAATTAAGATGCATAGAGATTTAAGGCAATATTACATGTGGAGTGGCATAATGAGAGATTTAAAGGACTTTATAACTCGTTACCTATGTTGTTTGTAGGTTAAGAAAAAAATTAGAGACCTGGTGAATTGATTTATATATTACCTATTCCTGAGTATAAGTGGGAGTGAATCACTGTAGACTTTGTTAATGGTTTGCCTCAGAATCTACGTGGTTCTGATGGTACTTGGTTCATTATGGATATGTTGGCCAAATTGGCCTACTTTTTCCCTATTCAGATGCCTTTCAATGATGAAAGGTTTGTTTGTATCTATGATTGTTAGATAGTTTGACTGCATGGAGTATCTGTATCAATTATTTTAATTGGAATTTCATGGTTTGCTTCTAGCTTATGGAGGACTTTTCACGGGGAGTGGGGTACTTAGGTTGACCTCAACACAAATTTTCACCCTCAGATTGATGGGCAGTCAGAACGCACTATTTAGGTTCTTAAGGATATACTCTATGTATGTGTTATGGACTTGGGAGGTCATTGGGAGAAATACTAAAACTCAATGGAGTTTTCCTATAATATTATCTACCATTTGAGTATTGTGATAGAATCATATAAGGCATTATATGGTAAGTATTGTCGTTCTTTGATAGGCTGGTTTGAGATATTCGAGGTTAGGCCCCGTGGTACTGACTTATTTCGTGAGTCATTAGATAGGGTCTACATGATTCAGTATAGGCTGAGAGTAGCTTTGAGTAAGTAGAAGAGATGCAGATCATAGACTTCATGCGTTAAAGTTTAGTGTTGGAAACTAGATTTTTCTTCAACTACCTCCCATAAAGGTAGTGATGAGGTTTGAAAAGATAGGTAAGCTTAGCCCCAGGCATATTGGGCCCTTTAAGATACTTTGAATATTTGGATAGGTAGCATATGAGTTGGACTTTCCCCCGGATTATTTACCTGTTTATCCAGCTTTCCATTTCTCTATGTTGAATTAGTACATCCCATATAAGTCTCGTATGCTTCGGTAGGACTTGTTTCAATAGGATGAAAAGTTGACCTTCTTAGGGTAGCCAATCTTTATAATGTCTAAAGAGGTTAGCCGATTGTGCTCTAGAGTGGTTAAGGTTTAGTAAAGCACTGCCTAATTAAGAAGGCTATCGAGTAGATCGAGAGTGGGACATGGGTACAACATCCTTACCTATTAGAGACTTAAGGTATACCTTGATCCTTTAATTTTGCAGATAAAAGTTCTTTTTATAATGGATATTATAAGGAGATTCCATGTTACTTTCCACATTTCTGCACTATTTCTCCATTTAGAGCATTCCCATAGCTGCTCCAAGTCATTTATGACTTGCTAAAGCTGATAGTTTGATTATCGGGAAGTTCATTTACTTTTTAGAGACAATTCCCTATTTTAAAGTTTATGTTTCTAATAATTGGTTATTGGGCTTAAAATTTAGGTTAACAACCTCGTATGACAATTTCGACAATTCATCAGCTTTGAAACATTGATTTTAGGCCAAAGGGACCCTTCGTTTTGGTCTCGAGGCTTCCACACTTGTTTTGAACTATTAGGTGGATTTTGGTTAAAATGACCATTGGTGTTCAGACCTATATTTCATCAAAACGACCCTGGATAGAAATTTTGTTGGTGTCGTTGCGTCTATAACATCAAATTTTGTAGTGTAGCATAGTTTGTTTGTATTACCAAGATTCAGAATGAATCTCAAGGGCCTATTCATAGATTTGGCACTTTCCCCAATCTATTGGTTCAACTTTGTTGGTGGAAGCCAAAAATTCCTTGCACATTTGCGAGTCCCTTGGGCGCATTAGCAAAGACCAAGCAAATTGGCTATCGTGATCACTATGAACTTGGTCGCATTCGTGAGGCCTAATTTATTGTCTATTGTAATCGTAGGCTGGCCTTTGAATTTATGATAAGGCTTCTCTAGACAAGAATATATTTCCACCTTCACAATTGTGATGTACCATACATGTGAAAGGTAATTCGAGTTTCAATGCGCATGTGACAGGGTTCGATCGTGAAGAAGGGACCTTTGCAAGCATTAATAGTTGTGGAAACCGACCCTTTCATCATTTATTTTATTTTTTGAATTTCATAAAACTTTAAGAGGCTTAGAAAATCGTAGAGTTTGATCATTAGGTGTTCGGTGTGAATTAGAGAGTTCGTTGGGGGCCTTTCTCATCTAAATTTCTGTAAGTTTTCATTAATTTCTTAATAAATTCTCTAATGTAAACCCAAACCCCTAGATTCTTTATGGTCTGATTTGAGGGTTTATTTGTACACAAATTTCACTCATTTTTTAGGGTAAATTATCCTTGAGCTTATAGGGACATTTTGGAATTTCAAAGTGGTGATTCTGCAAGTAGGCCCCGTATGAGATTTTTTGGTCAATTTTAGATGCGAAGCTTTTACATTCAATATGGGTAATGTTGTTCTCGTATTAATGTGTATATCATTATTTTGATAGTGTCACATTGTGAAGAGGCTTCGTGGAAGATAAAGGCTCCGATTTAGTAAACTTTTGTGGTCTTCATCGAAATCCAGGTAGGCTAGGCTTTCTTTCCGCATGAATTTACCATTATTATGGTATTTGTATAGTACTATGCTAGTTTAAGGTTGAAACTTATGGCTTGGTTGCATGTTTAGTGAAATTTGGAATATTTAGTCAATAGGAAAGTCATTTTTAGGTAGAATTGACCCATTTCTTATTTCGTTAAGTTACATTGTTGTATTAAGACTTATAACACCATTTAGTTAAACTTGGAAGCCTTAGTCTAGTTTTAGTAGAAATTGCCTTAGTATGGGCTTTCGGAGTTAGTAATGGGCCCCACCGACCCTCTTTTTGGTCAGATATCCTAATTAGCTTCTTTTAGACCTAGGAGTTCATCTATTATTACCTTACATGTATCTTTGAGCCTTAAGATGATTTACACATCTTCTGTAACCTCTTGTCTACACTTCTTATTACTTTAAAGACTGCTTTGAGTCAGGCACTTACTATTCACATATGATAACCTTGTTTAAGTCCGATATATATGACACTAGAGTCAGGTTTGAGTTTGGCATTAAGTGTTCCCTTATAAGTCTAAGGATCCGGTTTGAGTTTGGTGGTTATGGTACGAAAAGGATTCATAAGTATGGTATCAACTGTTGGATACTTAATAAATTTTATTGTTGTCGGTCATTCTCTCTTGGTTGTTGATGTGCTGAGGCTTCATGTTTCACGATCAAAAATTCAAGGGTTATGATGGCACTTGTGTCATGACAAACCTTGACAAGTAATCCTATCACCAAAATTGATACACAAGAGGGAAAAGACAATAATAAGGCTTCTAGAATGAAGTTAAACCATATAAGTACAATAAATGCAGAAAGAATATAATCAACAATATAGCCACAACTACCAAAATCTTATGTCAACGGTGTAAAAACATATCAATACAGCTCGAACACAAATGAAATACATAAGATGTCCAAAATACAAAACCAACTCTATCTCTGAAATGAAAGTAAAGGCATAGTATATAGAGAAAGGTAGCAGAAGACATCTGGACGACTGAAAATCACCCCCTATGTTGAAAGCTCCAATAGTCCCCCGAACCAACCAAGCTGGGGGGCGTACTCAAACTAGGACCTGTACTGAAAGGGAGAAGTAGGCACGAGTAAGGTCCACTTGTACTCAGTAGGTATCAAGGACGACCAATCAAAGTAGATAATATAACATACAAAATACACACTAAGATCACGTCACCTACAATCAGAAAATGTCCCACAATGGTGGCCCACACCGCTTGCAGTAAGAGTTTTAATACATCACATATATTGCAACAAACACCAAAAAAGACCACAAGTATACAATATACCACATACAAGTAGGACAAGGAAGGACAATATGTGTACAAGATCATCAAGTACAAGTAAAAGAATATAGAAAAATTAGTTAAGTAACAAGGCAAAGTAGAAGTACAATAACATCACAACATAATGAAATAAACACAATAAGAATGATGATGATGATGATGATAATGATAATGCACGAGGTTGTCTCACAAACTCGAAGACCGTTGCAGAGTCTTTGTATACACCTACATAGCTAAAGAATCCTGGCATAAGACCCAGGGGGTTAGTCAACCGGTATACAATCCATATATCATATCTCCTCCCTGGCACATTCCTCAGGGAGGGTTTTATAAGATGTCACAATATCCCCTCCCTAGCACATCCCTCGAGGAAGGTCTTATAAAAGGTGAGCCAAATATCCAATCATTATTTTCAATCATTCATGAAATCCATCATAATACAAATACCAATAGAGTAATACACCACAACGCACAATTGGTACCACAACACACTTTTTTATCAAATAAGATAAAATTATCATCATGTATACAAGGCTATCACTATCACATAAGACCCCACACGATCACACATAGCACATAATATTCCAAGATTATCATATATCATCACATATAGGCCCCCATACGGCCACAATACAAAAAGATAGCCATTTTTTATGATTAGTTCCCACACCCTTAACATGTATTTTGTATCATCATTAACAACTCAGCCCAGTCCAAAATCAATCTAATCCAATCACCCACTCTCGGCACACAAACTCAGCCCCTAATCCTCAAAACACCATTAAAATCAAGAGATGTTTTCTTAGCCTCACCAATCATCACCTTATCTCAAATCAATCTCGATCCCATATTATTAGACTGATGAGATCAAATCTGCTCTAACAAAGAAGACCTATTATTCACGAATGCCAAAGCTCACCCTAGTATTGAAATATCAAGTCTAACTATCTGGTTAGCAAAAGAATGAACCTCTTAAGGCCAAATGCCTCTCCTGGGTCCAAAGATGTGTCACTCTACCTATGCTAGTCGACTTTCAACTCAAGGCATCTGCAACCACATTAGCCTTGCCCAGATGATAGAGAATAGTAAAATCATAATCTTTAAGAAACTCAAGCCAATGATGTTGTCTTATATTAAGTTCTCATTGGGTGAAGAAATACAAAAGTATTTGATGATCCAAGAAAATCTCACAACGAAATCCATACAAGTAGTGCCTCTACAACTTTAAAGCAAAAAAATAATGCACAGTTTTAAATCATGGGTTGGGTAATACTTCTCATGGGGCTTCAACTGACGTGAAGCATACAAAATCACCTTACCCTCATGCATCAACACAACACCTAACATAACTCTTAAAGTATCACAAAGTATGGTGAAACCCATGCCCTCCTTGGGAAAAGTTAAGATAGGATCTAAAGTCAATAAATCCTTGAGCTTTTGAAAGCTCACCTCACATGCATCAAACTACTGAATGGAAATCTTCTTCTGAGTCAACTTAGTCAATGGAGCTACAATAGATGAGAAACCCTAAAAAAATAGAGATAATAACTTGCTAAACCGACAAAACTCTAAATCTAAGTAGGTGAAGTAGGTCTAGCTTAATCTTGAACCATTGCAATGTTGGCTGGATCAACCATAATACCCTTCGTAGTCATTATATGATGCAAGAAAGAAACAAACTCTAATCAAAGCTCACAATTGGAAAACTTGGCATACAACTTCTCATTCCTCAATGTCTGAAGCACAATCCATAAATGCTCCTTATAATTGTTCTCACTCTTGGAATAAACAAACATATAATCTATAAATATAATAACAAAGGAGTAGAGATATGGTTGAAACACCTGGTTCATCAACTCTATGAATGCGGCTGTGGCATTGGTCAATCCAAAGGACATGACAAAGAATTCATAATGATCGTATCGAGTCTGAAAATCTTTATTTAGAGTAGTTGAGGCTCTAATCCTAAAGTATTGATAATCAGATCTCAAATCAATCTTCAAAAATACCGCAAAACCCTAAAGCTAATCAAATAAATCCTTAATACGAGAAAAAAGATACTTATTTTTAACCATCACCTTATTCAATTGTCGATAATTAATACATATACGCAAAGACCCATCCTTTTTATCAACAAACAAGACAGGTGCACCACAAGATGATACACTAGGTCGGATAAATCCTATATCTAATAACTCCTACAACTAATCCTTCATTTTCTTCAAATCGGCTAGGGCCATCCTATAAGGAGGAATATAAATAAGCTTAGTTCTTGGCTCAACATCAATAGACAAATCAAAATCATGATTCAGAGGCATACCAGGTAAATCCATGGGGAACACATCCATGACCTCACGAACAACATAAATAGAATCCAAAGAAAGAGGTGAAACAACACTAATATCATGAATAAGAACCAAGTAAGAAAAACATACCCTCTCATCCAGCCGATGATCCAAAACATAGGATATAACCCTATTAGGACCTAAATAAAGTGCACATTTCCAAGCTATCCTTGGCACACCTGGTGAAGCTAAAGTTATGATCTTAGCAAAACAATCTACGACAACATGATAAGAAGCCAACCAATCCACACCCAAGTTATCATTAAAATATACCATATCTCACATAAGCATGTCTACCCAAGTCTCACGCCTAGAAAAAGTAAAAATAGAGGATCGATACACTCGATATACCACTAAAGAAACTCCAACTAGGTAGATACATGAATATGATAATACCTATGATAACAACATCAAAAGACTAAAGTAAATAACATAGATATAGATCAGAAACAAATAGGGATAATACCTATGATAACAACATCAAAAGACTATGCCTCTGCTCTGGACGATATAGTATAGCACTATCCATGACCACCAACTAGTTGAGTAGCCCCCTGACCACCACCTAAGATTTCACTACCTCATGTCCCTTGCACTTCTGGTAGAACCCCTGTCTCTCACCGCTGAAATAAAAAAAAGCTCTAATCACATGGTGAGGGCAGTACTTGGCCACATGACAAGTCTCATTACACACAAAGCAACCTCTATGACCCAACTCAACAAGAGAAAATATGATTAGGCCCAGATGGCCACCCTAACCCGATGGACTAGAAGACCTACAACCCAAAATCTACAAGGCTACTTGCACTAGTCTACCTTGATACCCATGAGAACCTCTAAAATCCTAGATCGAGAAGCTTAACCTCTGAACTCACTAAAATGGTGTACCTTCTTATTACTACCCTAAGATGCTTGAAAAATACCCTTAGTCATCTTATTATAATTTACTATACTCTAAAAGGACACTCTAAATAAAACCATTTGAGACGTAGCCAAATGAATAGAGATATCTAAGCCCTTAACAAACTTCTGCATCTTCTTAGACTCAGTGGAAATGCTAGCATAAGAATATCTAGACTAAGCGTGGAAGCATGCCTTATACTTTACAATAGTCATGAAGCCCTACTCCAAGCGGTTAAACTCATCTCTCATCTAATTTCTCAGACTATAAGTAACAAATCTCTCTAAAAAGGCATCAGTGAACTGATCCCACGTTATATCAGGAGAATCAAAAGGTATACAATAAATAAGTGACCTCCACTAATCTATAGTAATATCTCTCTATTGATAAGCAGTATAAGAAACCCCATGCAAATAACTTATATAACTTAATTTGACAATCAATCAGTAACTCATGGGAATTCTCATCCATAACACTATCAAATCTAGGAGGACCCAAATGAGTAGATCTCTTAAAGCTCTTCTGATCCTCAAAATACATAACAAAACTCATAGCAAGAGGAGGTATAGGGAATCTGGAAGGCTGAGATGCTATCTAAGGAGGTAACATAGATGGAGTTTGAATGCTCGATATTAGAACATCATACTCAGATATTGCTATTAAAATAGGAATAGTACTTAGGATTTGAGAAGTACCTAAAATTAAAGCAGGTACAACTGGAGGATCCACACTCAGAACTAGAGAAACGTCTGACATAACCAAAGAAGAACCCTCTAAACGGGTTAGCAGATGCATCAACAACCCCTCTAATACTGGGGCAAAAGAACTCAGTAGAACTAAAGTAGGACCTACACCTCTAACATGCTTAACATAAGGCTTAGAGGATAGTCCCCTACTACTCTTCCTAGATAGAGCTGATCTATGGGCCCATCCACTCTCTCAAGTCCATCCATGACTCAAGGCTAACCCTCTAGGTTAAGGCTCAGTATCTTTACTCTTACGGGACCTAGTCAACACAATTTGAGAAGAAAAAGTGAAACAAAACTCAATCATAAGGTGTAAAATAAACTCGCACGATAAGGGATAAAATGAGAAAAGTTTCCTAAGGATATCCACAGCCTCTCAAAGATAGATACGGATGTCTGCGTATCGATCTGTGAGACCCTATGTGATATCCCATTCTTACACCATTAATTCTAATGAAACTTGGCTAATTTGATACCAATTTGTCATGATAAAAAATCCAAGGGTCATGATGGTACTTGTCGCGGCAAACCTTGACAAGTAAGCCTATCACCTAAAAAAATACACAAGGGGGGAAATAAAATAATAACCCTAAGGTAAGGCTTTTAGAATGAAGCCAAACCATGTAAGTTCAATAAATGCAAAAAGAATATAATCAATAGTACAGCTATAACTCCAAAATCCAGATATTAATAGTGTGTGAACATATCTAATATAACTCGAATCCAAATGAAATACATAAAATGTCCAAAATACAAGAGAAACTTTATCTATAAAATAAAAGTTAAGACATAGTCTAAGAGAAAGGTAGTAGAAGACATCCAGATACCTGAAAATCACCCACTACCTTGAAAGCTCCAATAGTCACCCAAATCAACCAAGTAGGGGTGCACTCAAACTAGGACACGCACTTCAAGTCATAAGTATGATCCACTTGTACTCAGTTGGTATCATAGGTCAGCTGAGAAAAATAGATAATATAACATACAAAATACATACTAAGGGCACGTCACCTTCGATCATAAAATATACCACAATGTTAGCCAACACCGACTGTACTAACAATTCTAATATATCACATATATTGCAAAAAGGCCAAAAAAGACCACAGCTATACAATATACCACACACAAGTAGGATAAGAAAGGATAATATACATACAAGATCATCAAGTACAAGTATAAGATGATAGAACAATTAGGTAAGTAACGAGTTAAAGAAGAAGTACAATAAAATTACAACATAATGAAATAAACACAATAAGAATGATGATGATCATGATGCATAAAGTTGTCGCATAACCTCTAAGACCATCGCATAGTCTCTCTATACACCTATGGAGCACAAGCTTCCCAATGTAGGACCCATGGGAGAGTCGTCAACCCATATACAATCCATATATAAAATATCCTCCCTGGCAAATCCCTTATGGAGGGTTTAATAAGATGTCACAAAATCTCTTTCCCAACACATTCCTTTGGGAGGATCTTATAAAAGGTGTTGCCAGTGTTTCTCAATATTTTAATAGTGGTACCATTATTTCATGAATCAATATGAGGATGCAATGCTCACAATAAACCATAATAAGTATTTCCACAACCAATCAATATACCATCATGTGAGAAAAATATCCACTCATAATTTCTAATCATTCATTTAATCAAGTATAATACATAAACCAACAGAGTATGAATACATCACAACATATAAGTGGTACCACAACACACCTTTTCATCAAACAAGATATAATTATCATGTATACAAGGCTATCACTATCACATAGGACTCCACACAGTCACACATAAAATATAAAAACTATTACATATAATCATACAAAGGCCCCCTCCACAGGCACAACACAATAACCTAGCTATTTTTCATGATTAGTTCCCACACCCTTAATATGTATTTTTGTATCATCATTAATTACCTAGCACAATCTGAAAAAGGTAAGCCATAACCTACCTCGAATGTCGAAACTAATCCGCTATACTTCAAACCCAAGCCTCACTCCTCATGAATGGACCCTAAATCAACTAAAATATTAAAATATAGAATCTATATGTCAAATAGAAGCCAAAAACACTCATATTGTCTAGTTTTAAGTTAGGGTCAAAATGAACCCACGAAATGGGTTTTAAAAAAATGAAGGGAAAAATTGTAACTTTATTTTAAAAATATGTTTCCTATGTTTTAGGAGTCTATAGATGAAAAACCCAAGCAAAAATGTGTTTAAAATAAGGTCCAAATTAAAGAAAAGCCATTTTTAAAATTTACTCAGAAAAACCTTTGAAATCTTTTTAAAAATCAAGAATCAAAGTTGTTTTGAGGATGAAATTGAGGAAAAACTAGCAATTAAAGGATTAGGAACATTATTCAAGTAATAAGAGTGAAATTAGAGCTTAATTATAAGAAATACAATTTTGGGCCTTCGCAGATAAAGTCCCCAATTTCCACTTTCAAAATCAAATTAAAACAAGAATCAAATGTTAGAGATGGAAGAAATTAGTTGAAATGGGTGTAATAGAGCTTACTCAATCTTAAAAATAGAGAAAGTTTCTCAAAACCATGAAACCCTAATCTCAAAGTCTCAAAAATGGTGAATAAAGACAAAACCAGGTATATATATACCCAGGTTCAACAATCACAAACCTCGAGTCGCGATTATTGTACCCTAATAGACGGAGGTGTCACAATTTCAGACAAAGGCCATGATCATAGAATCACCTATATTGGCCCAGTCGAGATCGCGGTACATAGTTTATGATCGCGAATGTACCAAAAAATGGGTGCACCTACTGGGGAGTTGGTTCAATCCAAGTCCCTGTAGGCCCCTCAATATTTATTCAGAATCTCGTGAATGGAAACAAACTATGCAACCCTATCAAATTTAATAATATGGAATCAATGGCAATATTAGATTTTTAAAAAGACATTTTAACTGAGTTGACCCCTAAAACCTAAAAAAAAATTTCCAAACTGAGGATTTAAATAAGCTTAAAAACCTATATTACCATACCAAATATGTTACCATCCTAAAATCGACATTTCAGATCAGCTGGAGTTGTTTGTTTTTTCATCCATCACATGTATCAAAATATAACCATAGAAGTCCATAATAAGGCTTTCAAAGCCACCAAAAAATACAATATCGCATAAATGACACCAAAATGCATTAGGAACTTTCCAAATCATTTCCTCACCCCAAAAAAACTACAATACAACTATGGGGAGGGGTAAAATAGTTAAATCACAAAAAAATGCATATTTCATCAAATTTTAGGTTGTTACATCATGGCATATTCTATTCTTAAAATGAGAAATTATGCAAGTACTTAGTTCTATTTTAATAAATGTGATGTATTTTTGTGTGTGTTTTGTAGGAAAAAAAAGTTAGGAGAAAAAGCGTTAAAGTATTGTAGAGGCACCCACTTACGGACCATCTTATGATCTATAAATGGGACTTACTCCCTCTTTAAGTGACATCATAAGTGTTAGACAAAATGCTTTGAAAGTTGTGAAAATGCCAAGCTACTTTGAGACCTATGAATGTCCACTTACGTAGTGTAAATGGTACTTACGCCCATCATAAGTACCCTCGTAAGTGGATGATTTGAATCTAGGAATTTCCTACAAGACTTGCGACCCAACTAGGGTTCGTAAGTAGTACCTACGGCTCATAAATTGGCCTATAGATAGGTTCCAACTTAGTATTCCTATTTTATTTTGTTTAGGATTTTTAGGGTTATAATGTATTTTATAAACACGCCATTGATGTATTTTTATTTGTTTAAGCACTCTTTATACTTACAACATATATTAATTCTGGGATACATTTTTTATCTTAGAATTCTTGTTCTTGATTTCTATCATTTGAGATTAATTTGAGATTCTGGTTTTCATTCATAATTTATAGTAAGATTAGTCATATGTTTTTTATCATGAATTCTATAGGTGTTCTTACAAACATGAGCAGCTAAACCTCTTAACTAGGGTTGTGGGAACTCTAATGGAAAATGAACTAGAGGAAGTAAAAAGTCTATCTTGATTTATGTTCTTGCATATATTGTGAATTTCCTTGGTTTGATTGCTTTCTTAATGGTTGTAGATGTTAAGAACCTGCCTCTATTTGATACTAATTTGAGAAAGAGGTTGATATTAGGAAAAGAAGATCACAACAGTAATTTAAAGCTATCAACCTTTATCATAAGACCTTAAAAAAGATAGTTCATCTGGATCCAGGGTAAGGCTTAGTAATACAACACTTTGAGACTCAAAACGAGCTTTGTAATATTTACCAAAGGTGTTCAAAAGATGGTTGGTGATATATAACTAGTTAAATTTTGTATGCAAGGCATCGACATAGTTTGACAATCATGATAAGTCTGCAAAGTTAGAAAGTCAAGGGGAACTCAGTCCTAGTATTAGTCTTATATTGATTTCAACCTAAAGTGATCAAGATTT
>JAPEIP010000011.1:90787586-90815843 GCA_026120095.1 Capsicum chinense | reverse complement strand
CAAGTAATAAGAGTGAAATTAGAGCTTAATTATAAGAAATACAATTTTGGGCCTTCGCAGATAAAGTCCCCAATTTCCACTTTCAAAATCAAATTAAAACAAGAATCAAATGTTAGAGATGGAAGAAATTAGTTGAAATGGGTGTAATAGAGCTTACTCAATCTTAAAAATAGAGAAAGTTTCTCAAAACCATGAAACCCTAATCTCAAAGTCTCAAAAATGGTGAATAAAGACAAAACCAGGTATATATATACCCAGGTTCAACAATCACAAACCTCGAGTCGCGATTATTGTACCCTAATAGACGGAGGTGTCACAATTTCAGACAAAGGCCATGATCATAGAATCACCTATATTGGCCCAGTCGAGATCGCGGTACATAGTTTATGATCGCGAATGTACCAAAAAATGGGTGCACCTACTGGGGAGTTGGTTCAATCCAAGTCCCTGTAGGCCCCTCAATATTTATTCAGAATCTCGTGAATGGAAACAAACTATGCAACCCTATCAAATTTAATAATATGGAATCAATGGCAATATTAGATTTTTAAAAAGACATTTTAACTGAGTTGACCCCTAAAACCTAAAAAAAAATTTCCAAACTGAGGATTTAAATAAGCTTAAAAACCTATATTACCATACCAAATATGTTACCATCCTAAAATCGACATTTCAGATCAGCTGGAGTTGTTTGTTTTTTCATCCATCACATGTATCAAAATATAACCATAGAAGTCCATAATAAGGCTTTCAAAGCCACCAAAAAATACAATATCGCATAAATGACACCAAAATGCATTAGGAACTTTCCAAATCATTTCCTCACCCCAAAAAAACTACAATACAACTATGGGGAGGGGTAAAATAGTTAAATCACAAAAAAATGCATATTTCATCAAATTTTAGGTTGTTACATCATGGCATATTCTATTCTTAAAATGAGAAATTATGCAAGTACTTAGTTCTATTTTAATAAATGTGATGTATTTTTGTGTGTGTTTTGTAGGAAAAAAAAGTTAGGAGAAAAAGCGTTAAAGTATTGTAGAGGCACCCACTTACGGACCATCTTATGATCTATAAATGGGACTTACTCCCTCTTTAAGTGACATCATAAGTGTTAGACAAAATGCTTTGAAAGTTGTGAAAATGCCAAGCTACTTTGAGACCTATGAATGTCCACTTACGTAGTGTAAATGGTACTTACGCCCATCATAAGTACCCTCGTAAGTGGATGATTTGAATCTAGGAATTTCCTACAAGACTTGCGACCCAACTAGGGTTCGTAAGTAGTACCTACGGCTCATAAATTGGCCTATAGATAGGTTCCAACTTAGTATTCCTATTTTATTTTGTTTAGGATTTTTAGGGTTATAATGTATTTTATAAACACGCCATTGATGTATTTTTATTTGTTTAAGCACTCTTTATACTTACAACATATATTAATTCTGGGATACATTTTTTATCTTAGAATTCTTGTTCTTGATTTCTATCATTTGAGATTAATTTGAGATTCTGGTTTTCATTCATAATTTATAGTAAGATTAGTCATATGTTTTTTATCATGAATTCTATAGGTGTTCTTACAAACATGAGCAGCTAAACCTCTTAACTAGGGTTGTGGGAACTCTAATGGAAAATGAACTAGAGGAAGTAAAAAGTCTATCTTGATTTATGTTCTTGCATATATTGTGAATTTCCTTGGTTTGATTGCTTTCTTAATGGTTGTAGATGTTAAGAACCTGCCTCTATTTGATACTAATTTGAGAAAGAGGTTGATATTAGGAAAAGAAGATCACAACAGTAATTTAAAGCTATCAACCTTTATCATAAGACCTTAAAAAAGATAGTTCATCTGGATCCAGGGTAAGGCTTAGTAATACAACACTTTGAGACTCAAAACGAGCTTTGTAATATTTACCAAAGGTGTTCAAAAGATGGTTGGTGATATATAACTAGTTAAATTTTGTATGCAAGGCATCGACATAGTTTGACAATCATGATAAGTCTGCAAAGTTAGAAAGTCAAGGGGAACTCAGTCCTAGTATTAGTCTTATATTGATTTCAACCTAAAGTGATCAAGATTTGTCACTAATATTACTATTCTCATAAAATATCTGCATTTAACATCTTCACTTTTTGACTACATCAGTAAGTTCTTAATAGAGATTCGGCCTATTCTCTATGAGTTTGACCCCAATATTTGTTGAATTATATATTCGACAATGACCGCGTTATACTTTCTAGGAGGTGTAGATTTGTTACTGCTATTATTATTCTTATAAAATCTCCATATTTAATATTTGCACTTTGCAACTACGTTAGTAAGTTCTTACTAGAGATTCAGCCTATTCCCTGTGGGTTCGACCCCAACCTTTGTTGGATTCTATATTTGACAACGACTGTGTTATACTTTCTAGGAGGTGTAATTTTGAGCGACATCAAATTTGCCACTATTGCTAGGGAACAGATTGATTGATTAAAGTTGTCAAGGTTTTTGGTTTTTGGTTTTCTACTATTCTTTGGGCGTACACGGGTGTATTCCTCATACTCAGAGTCAAGGAAATACCTTAATCCCATTTGATCCTGAGTTTCAAAGAACTTTACGATAAAATTATAAAATGGCAATTCATAAGCATGGGGTTCATGATGACTCCATTATAATTCCTCCACCTTTGTATGATGTTCAAGAAAGAGCAGCACAAACCACTGCTAGGTTACTAGCTAAAGAGAATGCAAGGAGGAAAGTTGTCCAGTGCACAGCTTAAAAAGAAATAGTCCTATGGGAAGAAGAACATCGAGCAGCATTCGATAGAGACAATGCAAGAATAGATTGAGTTCAAACCCATGCTTTTCATGACATAACAGTGTTTGATGATCTAGAAGAAGATATGGGGTGTGTTGAGCATATCAAGGTAGAAGCTATCTTTTCTCCTGATTTTTCCTAAAGGGTAAGGTTTGACAATAAAAGTGATATGCTTTAACTGCTTAACCTAAAGGGTTTGTTTTCTGGTTTACTGAATGATGATACAAGTATGCACATCATGAATATCATTGGAATTTACACTTTATATAATTTACCTGTGGTAAGTTAGAAAGCTTTAAGACTCAAGTCATTCCCATTCTCTCCTATAGGCAAAACAATGTTATGTTTAGGGAAACTACACATTGGTCTATCATTAATTGGATTAAGTTATGGAAATAATTCTTGGATTGATTCTTCCCACTTTCTAGAATATTGTAGTTGAAGGATAAGATTTATAATTTCAGGAAGTTGTATTTAGAAGCATTGTACAAAAAATCATTAAGGTTCAAGAAAAGGTTGATGATTGTGCCCAATTATAGAGTTTTAGGGAGAATTTTCTTGAGATATTCTATAGATCCTTGAATGTGTATAGAAAAATTATTATTGATACTATTACTAGTAGAGCTTTGATGAGCCTTTATTGGGAGTTAGCTATAGAAATCATAGATAGAGTCTCTAATAACAACCGAGGGTGGCATACTCAGGAAAAAGAGAGGAGTTAGTACGTACATTATTGGTGCTTCCAGTGAGTAGAGAGTCATAGATGAGACAATGGCTCAAGAGATTGCACAACTGGGGATAGAAATTGGGTTATTTACTAAGCAGTTTATAACTATGAATGCTAAAAAGGTGAATGGAGTGGGCGTATGAGGTAAGTCTACTAGACATAATGAGTCTGACTCTACGGAGGAGACTAATACAAACCAAATTAGCTCTGGATCTTAGGATAAAATATCTATGATGCTCGAGGTGCTTAATAACTCCTTAGTGTTATTAAAACATGCCACATAGATTGCCAATAATAAGGACCAAAGGACTTTAATGAGGTTGAATGAGTGCAAAATATGGCTTGAAAGCCCCTTGAAAGGGTCATGCACCCAAGGCACTTTGGATCCACTCTAACATTTCAAGAGTAGGTCAAAACAGCCCATAGTGGTTTGTTTCTTATATTTGGGTCACTTTTAGGCCCTAATTATGTAATATTTATCCAAATTATAAATACTTGGTAGCTAGGCCTATTTGAATTAGTTTTTGTTGATCGATAATGATAAATTCATTAACCTCCATTCGGAGTGTTTTGAAGGCTTGGAAAAGTAAATGATGATCTTTGATTAGAAATGGTGGTTGTAAGGGATATTCAATCCCCTTTGTGGTCACATAAGATTTAGGTGCTATTTGGTAATCTATAAGGGAGGTTTTTGTGTTTGATACACCCTTGATTGCCCTTTTGTTATCATATTTGTGTCTATTTTTCTATTTTTGATATCCTATCCCCCTATAGTTACTTTTCTGCACTTAGACTTGAGTAATCTTAGTGAGAATTGTATCATTTTTTATCATATACGAGCTTGATTTCATTCCTACAAAGACAATCTTGGATTTGTTATCTTGAAAATGAACAAAAAAGTGGTGTCAAAAATTGAAAATCCCAAAAAACTCACTATTCACATTTTTGTTCTTAGGTCAAATTTTGAGCTTCTAATTTTATTTTTTTCTTGTGTTTATAGTGTTAGATTTGAGTTCTCTAAAACTATATGATTTTATAAATCAAATTTAAGCCAAATCAGAGCTTATTTGGGTGTTCTATCCTTGTAGGAAGTTTGGATTGAAAATTTTAAAGTTGGCTGCAATATTTAAAGTGTTGGGTAGGAATTTGGGTAGAATGACATTTGGAATGAGTTGAGAACATTGACAATACTTAGGTTCAAAATTTCAACTCATTTCAAGCTTCAGAGAAAAAGTTAGAAAGATTGATGTTCTTGGTGTTCCTGGTGTGTTCTTAAAGAAATTGCTATTGTCAAGTTGAATTTTTTATCAAATTTAGGTGTTTGACCCAAAAAAGGAAGAAAGGTAATGAAGAAGTATTTGTACTTGGGAATCTAGAGAGATTCCAAGGATATTCCAACAATAGAGGACACAAAGGACATCAAGAAGTGCATTTTCGGCCATTTAGAAAGCAAGGGGTGACCAACTTGTACCCAAGGTGTATTGGAGGTTCTATAGTAGATGCAGCACACCTTAGGCCAGTAACCAGCCCCTCACCTACTCCCAAAGTTCACTGGACCTACGCCCAACCTACTGGATCAGGTCCCCAAATACAGGTCAAGGTACACCAATACATTTCAACCTCCAAAATACATTACAAGCCTACCCAATACCAAATTGAAGTTCCAAATACATTCTAACATTCCTAAACTCCAATTTTCTCAAGGTTTGATCCAGTAGTTTATTTTATTGATTCTCATACTGTTTTTTGTTCTTAAACCAATCATCAACTAGTAATTTGTCTACTAAGTTGATAGATTAGTTATTGAGTCTGAATTCTTTCATCGTCCTATTTCTTTTGTGGTTTTCTAGTTTTAATTTTTTTTGTAACTTTTTGATTCAAGTCCATAAATAGTTATTATTTCTTTGATTTATTTAAACATATCCACTTTGTCTGCAAGTAGAGATTGACACCTTATTTATCACCGGAGTATAAGCACTTTCAACATTCCCCAGTCCAATTGTGAGGTTCACAAAGGTAAGATTCATATGTGTGTTGGTGAGGAACTTTACTAATAATCTTGTTTGTTCATTTTGTAGGTACAAGGTGATAAAATGAAGTATGTCTTTGATAGGCTTGGATAATTGTGACTATGACATAGGAGACTATGATTGAGGTAAAGATAGTTATGACTTCGACAAAAGGGAGATTATGGGGGCTATAAATATAGCCACAATCAAGAGTCGAATAAAAATAAGGGATGCTATTCCAAAGAAGAATATGAAATGAATGATAATCTTAGTTATTATAGTGAGTATGGAGATGATGAAGAGCCTTATGATGGTTTTTATAATGAAGATGGGGCATGTGAATAGTATTACACTTCCTACTCCAATCCTAGAGGTGGTGTAAGGTATAACCCATTCATTTACAAATCTTATGAGGATCATGGTGAGAATGTTTGAAAGGATTGTGAAATTTTGTATTCCTCTTCTTTTGGTACTTCTTATCAAGATCCAATCGATGTGAATGGTCATGCTAATTATAGTAAAGGTTTCTCTATGGAAATGAAAGAGTGTGCATCTCCAAATCCTAGGGGTACTACATCTTATTCTTCTTATCCTAGTGCCCAAACGTGTGGAAATATGAACCAAAGTAGATATGGAGGGTATAGTAAAAGTCAATATCTTTCTACTCTCCCCATCTTTATAAAAGAGTTGGGTCCCAAAGAATATTTTAATTAGGAATGGGAGTGTGAAAGTATCTTTATGGATGATGATATAAGTGAGGTAGAAAGAGCTATGTGTTCCCTTAAACATACTCAAGGTCTGACAATATTAAGGTGTAATATCAAAAGAAACTTTGACCAAACATGGATTTCCTTGAAGGAACTAATGAGGGATGCCCATGTACTAATGGGGTATATGAAGCTTTGTAATATTGATCTAAGAGAAATGTTTTCTATGAAAGGGTAAGCATTTATAGGGTTATAGGGTGCCTCCTTATGCTAGATGATCGGTGCTATAGATGCTACATCATTCCGCCCATGGTTAACCATCTAGGGATACCTCGAGAGCCTCTACTTGTTCCGTACATCTTGGATGGGTATAGGGTTTCTGAGAGAGTGAAAATGTCCTTCACCTAATGTGAGTACTGTGAGGAGGTGTGGTATGACATTTTCCCCTTGGAACATGGACATTTATTCTTAGATGTCAATTGGTTTGTACAACACAAAGTTCCAAATTTACAAAATTGGCCTAAGATTGTGAAGGACCAATGGAGAAATCAACTCTTTCCATCTATGCTTCCTAAATCTCAAAGAGATATGACTACCTACTCCAAGCATAAAGAAATTGAGAGATAAAATATTAAGTAGGGTAAGGGAATGCAAGGTGGAAACCTAAGAGAGAAAAAAGAAGAGGTTTTAAGGAGTGACATAAGGGGGTTGCCACCAAACCGTGATAACATTATTTGTCCATCTATTGAAAAGGACATGTGTGTAGGTACCATCATGTGAAATGGAAGATAACAATAACCAAAAGAGAAGATTCAATGAGGATAATCTTAGATACTTCCAAGGCTTTTGAAGGACCTTCACACCAAGGCAAAGTAGAATATTCTTAAATAATTTTAGGTAAAATAGCTCACTCTTACACTTTTATACATGTTAATGATGATTGTGTGGCTAGTAGTCCATTAAGTATGAGTAGTAGCTTATCTATATGTTAGTCTCATGATTATTTGTGTCTTGTTGATGATATATCTATTCATAGTGTGGAAACACTAGTTTATCCTATTGATGACCTTATTGACTCTTCTAGTAAGATAAATTTGAGTCCACTTAGTGTTGAAGCCAATGTGATGAATGATAGTACATTGTCTTGTGAAATTCATATTGATGAACTTATGTGTGAAACTAGTACACCACTTGAGGATGATTGTTATGTGGTTAATGAACTTTAATTCAGTGGTGATGTTGAAAATGTTAGTCAAGTATATAGGAGTGACCATTTAGAGCATGTCTTTTAGTGAATATCCTATTGTTTGTCTTGCTCATAGGGATGATTATGTATTTGAAACTTCTTAAGAACTTGATGGTTATGTTATGGAGAGTGAACTTACAAGTTCTAATCCTCCTTCATATATTGATCCTTCTCTCTTTAAGTATAATATGCATTCACAGATAGTACAGTCACTCTTAGTGAACCTAGTGGTGTGAATAATATTGATAGTGTAGCTCACCTTGAGTTCTATAGCCTATATGACAACCCACTATGGTATGTCTACATTCCTCCTAAAGATGGAATTTTCTTTCTTGAAGATTAGAGTACCCCTAAGGGAAAGAAATATGAGGTTTTGAAAAGGAATGATCAATTGGGTGATGATAACTTTGATTTTCTTAAATATTTAAGAAACCCAATTAGTGATTTTTCCTTTGAAAATGCTTGTGGTTGTGATCCTTTGTATGACACCCCTTTTTTGTTTTCTAATTATGAGGATGAATTAATTGATTCTTGTGATAACTTGGGTAATGATTCCTTTGATGTTAATGGTGGTATGTGTCTACTTGAGTATTCTTCCCTTGAAAGAAAAAGTATCAATTGCTTGAAAACTATTTCTTCTACTACTTTTTACGCTCCTATTGTTGAAAATACTCATGGTGATGATCTTGAACCTAATAGTGAGTATATACATGAGGACACATTACTTGAATTTAACTTGAGTGATACTTTTCTCTACGATCCATTTTCTTTTAATGGTGCTTATGCTAATATAGAGCATATATCTTTTAATATGGGTGATGTGTTTGTTGGAAAGAAGTGTTTTCTAGACCCATATCTATGGCCACTCTATTCTTTTGATCCTGTTAACAAATTTGAATATTGTGATTTCCACACTCCCAACTTGATTCTTGGTCTAGTTTACAACCAAACTTTCAATAAGGATGTTCGAATCCTTCCCTATGATGGAAAGTCTTTCTTGGGGATTTACAACCCACTTGATAGACCCAAATTGTGCATGGGAGGCATTTTCAGCAAAGATTAGCATTTATTAAAAAGGTAAGGAAAAGATCTAAGAGAATTCAACATTATATGTTTCCAATCTTGAACAAGATTTCACTACTTGTAGGTCAAGAAGAGAGTTTCCTCTTGAAAAGACTTTGAATAGAATCTATGCTAGTGAACCCATTTTCTTATGATGATATCCATGCTAGTCTTGGATTTTCTTTATGTAGAGATAGGGAACTTGTTGGTTGGTCCACTTGTTTGAATAACAATTCTATATGGATCTTGTGGACTTGCAAACAAATTGCGGCACCACTCTTCATGTGGTTTGGACTTGAAAACAAATTGAGGAACCACTCTTCATGTGGTCTCTTAAAGAAGTGATAAAGCAATTGTGTCTTATGGATCTTAAGGTGAATGTATCCTAACCTTTTGGATTTAGTGATGCCATTATAACCTTTGTGGCTTGCTTACCTCTTGGTAATTCCCATAGCCAACTCCTTTGTCTATTCTTTAATAAGTTTCTAATGTTTACCACAAAGGATCCTTGGTTATATCTAAAGTGTCTGCAATCTTGGCATGATGCTATGATTATTTGTGCTAAACCTAACCCTCATGTCATGAGGATGTTGTGCTTATTTTTCCTTTCTTTGGTTTTGCAAGGTTTGGATTCGAGGTTGAATCCTTTTCAAGAAGGGGGGGATGATACAAGCCAAATTGCCTCCGGACCTTTTGATAAGATACGTATGATGATCGAGGTGCTTGATGACTCCTTAGTACTATTAAAAGATGACACATGGATTAATATTACCATTAAGAAGGTTCAAAGAACGTTGATGAGGTCGAAAGAGTGCAAAATGGGACTAGAAAACCCCTTGTAACGGTTATATGCCTAAGGCACTTTGGATCTGCTTTTGATCTATTCTAGAATTTCAAGAGCAGGTCAACACAACCTATATTAGGTTGTTTCTTACATTTGGGTCACTTTTGGGCCTTAATTATATAATATTTATCCTAACTATAAATACTTAGTAGCTAGGCTTATTTGAGTTAGTTTTTGCTGATCGATAATGATGAATTCATAAACCTCCATTGGAAGTATTTTGAGATCTTGGAAAACTTAATGTTGATCTTTGATTAGAAACATCAGTTTTAAGGGAGATTCAATTCCCTTTGCAGTCACATAAGAGTTAGGTGCTATTTTATAATCTTTAAAGGAGGTTTTTGCATGTGATACACGTTTTTATTACCCCTTTGTTATCATATTTGCATCTATCTTTCTATTTTTAATATCCTACCCCTCTATCCTTACTTTTTTGTATTTAGATTCTAGTCCTTATGGTGAGAATCATATCAGAGGCAAAATATTTTGATTAAAAGATGGATGGTTTTGAGTCAATCACCGAGAGTCCAATCAGGACTCTTGGAACATCAGAAAAGGGAATCAAGGTCAGAAATATCATGGGGATAGGTATTAGGATTAAAGAAGAGAAAGATGGTAACTGGAAGTAAAAGGATTATTATAAGGAGAAGAGTAGTGTGTATGTTACAGTAGGGAATCGTGATACTGTTTAGAGGATGGAAGAATTACTTGCAAAGCTGGTTAAGGGTTCACAAAATCAAGTGAGTTACCTTAAGGAGATTAAGGCAGATATTTTGGGATTGATATAGAAGGTAGAATTATGTGCTACTGTGATTACGCATCTAGAGCACTAGTTTGTCAGATGTCGGCCACTTTGTATTAGTAACAACCAGACACTATATCAAGCGACACTATTCAAAATCCAAAGAATGATCATCACTATTTAGATATCACCACTCGGACTGGTAAGCCTACTATTGATTCTTTTATGCAAGTAGTTGATGAGGTGAAGAAAGATATTGTTGATCTTGATGATGCACCAAAATCTAAAACTGAGAAGTTGGTAACTAAGGTTAAGATGTAACAGAACTAGATAGGTGTTGAGAAAAGAGTTGAAACTGATAAAGGGAAAGGTACGGAAGTCAAACTAGTTTTGAAGACCATTCCATGACCTCTCCCACCTTTTTCTCAAAGGTTGAAGAAAAATAAGAAAGTAGGGAAATGTCAAAAATTCATGACAATTTTGAAAGAATTATCTATTAATATCTCTTTGTAGAAGCATTAGAACAAATCTCCAGTTATGTAAATTTCATGAAGGACTTAATGACAAAGATGTGGATGGTGAGTTTTGAGCCCACTGATAATATATACCATTGTAGTGGTATTGTTTCTTGATCTTTCGTTAAGAAGAAAAAGGATCCTGGCGCATTCATTACTCCTTACACTATTAGGTCTCTAAATTTCTCACTTACATTGTATGACTTGGGAGCTAGTATTAATCTAATGTTGCTAGTTGTCTACAAGACATAGGTGATAGTATCACCTAAGCCGGTGTTGATGAGAGTATTAATGGCTGATCAAACTGTGAAAAAGCCAATTGGTATTTTTTGTGATGATTTGGTGAAGGCAGTTTTCAATATATTCCCAACTAATTTTTTGATTCTCTACTATGAGGTGGATTTTGATATTTCTATTATCTTAGGAAGGCCCTTACTAGACTCGGATAGAGTATTAGTTGATATGGAGATAGGACATATGAAATTCATGCTCAATGATGAATAGGACTTTTAATATGGGTAAGTCAATGTGATCGCCAAAAGACATGTGTCTAATGTTTGTGATAGATATGTTTAAGGATGATGCAGTGAGTATTCCCATTGAGGAGAGACTTTGTGTTGATGAATTAGCAATGGTGATCATGAACATTTGTAGTGATGCCATTGATAAGTATGATGAGATGGTGAGCGCTCTTATTGGTAGAGCTTTGAATATTTAAACAATAAAGAAATTGGATTTGGACTTAAAGAATAGAGTGACCCCACCAACTCGACCATGTATTAAGGATCCACCGATCTCAAAATTAAAGGCCCTCCCTTTTTATTTGCATTATGTATTCTTGGGGGCCAACAATACCATGTCATTATGGTTGTTGCAGATTTGTTGCATACACAGGTTGAGGCATTGATATTGGCACTTCAGAGGTTTAAAATAGCCATTGGTTAGACCATTGTGGATATTTTTGGGATTCCACCCGGCATTTGTACTCATAAGATTAAGATTAAATCAGAGTGTCTACCTATCATTAAGCTTCAGCTTTATTTAAATCCACCTTTGGAAGTCTTGGTGAATAAGGAGATCACAAATGATTTGAATCAAGTATGGTTTACCCTATTGCCAATAGCAAGTGTGCCTAGTTCAGTGTGTGCCTTAGAAGGGTGGGACCACTGTGGTCCCAAATTAGAAGAATGAGTTAGTGCCTGTGAGACCAATTATGGGATAGAGAGTTTGTATGGATTATCAAAAGTTGAAAACTTGGACGGTAGGTAGAGGATTATATTGTTTTCTTGATGGTTGTTCGGGTTATAATTATATTTATATTGCCATCAAAGACCAAGAGAAAACTATTTTTACATGTCCATATGGTATATTTTTGTTCAAGAGGATGCCTTTTAAACTTTGTAATGCTCCTACCACCTTTCAGCATTGTATGATGTCCATCTTTTCCGATATGGTGAGGATATTATAGAGGTCCTTATGGATTATTTCTCAATCATGGGTGACACTTTTGATGACTGTTTGGCCCATTTTCCTAACGCACTTCAGAGATGTGAACAGTGCAATATAGGGTTGAATTGGGAGAAGTGTCACTTTATGGTGAAAGAGGATATGATCTTGGGGCACAATATTTTGAAAAATTGAATAAAGGTTGACAAAGCTAAAATTGAGGTGATTGAAAAACTGCCTCCACCTATTTTGGTCAAAGGTATTCAGAGCTTCTTGGATCATACAGGGTTCTATAGGCAGTTCATTAAGGACTTCTCCAAAATTGTAAATCCTTTGTTCAAGTTATTGGAGAAGGAGGTAAAGTTTGTGTTTAATGATGCTTGTCTCATGGCCTTAGATTGCCTTAAAGAGAGGTTGATTTCTTCCCTGATCATCGTGTCTCCAGATTGGTCTCTTCCATTTGAGGTGATGTGTGACATTATTTCTATGGCCCTAAGTTCTTCTCTAGGCCAAATATGCGATAAAATACTTCATCTTATATTCTATGCCAGCAAAGAACTCAACCCTGCACAAAAGAATTACACTGTGACTGAGCAGGAATTACTCACGATGGTGTTTTATTTTGAGAAATTTTGGTCTTATTTAATTGAGACCAAAGTCACTATGCATACTAATATCCAGCTTTGAATTACCTTATGTAAAATAAAGATACAAAGCCTAGATTAATTCGGTGGGTACTAGTGCTGCAAGAATTTGATTTTGAGGTAAGGGTCAAAAGGCTATGGAGAATCAAGTTGCAGAACATCTATTCTGCCAAGAAGATAAGTTGATGATCAAATTAGGGGATGATATTGATATTAATGATACTTTTCTAGATGAGCGGTTCTTGGCAACATCACAAAACTTAATCCCCCTAGTTTTCTGATTTTGCCAATTATTTGGCAAGTGACCTTATCCAGAATGACTTGTTATTTCAATAGATAAAGTGGTTTATCCATGAGGTATGAAAGTTCTTTTGGGATGAGCTATTCCATTTTTGGATGTGTGCGGATGGTATGATTCGGAGGTGTTTTTTCGAAGTTGAAATGATGCACATTCTTACGGCTTGTCATTCGTCGCAGTTGGGGGTCACCATGGTGATACTCATACAACCCATAAGATCCTGCAGTGTGGTTACGATTGGTTGACTATTTATAAAGATGCATATGACTATACTCATCCCTATGACCAATGCCAGCGCCAAGTAAATATCTCGCGAAAGCATGAACTCTCCATGACACCTATTCTTGAGCTTAGGTATTTGATATGTGAGGAATTGATTTCATGGGTGCGTTGTGAGTTTGTATGGTATAAAGTATATATTTATGGTAGTTGACTATGTTTCTAAATAGGTGGAAGCAGTTGTG
Organism: Capsicum chinense; assembly: GCA_026120095.1. NCBI lineage: Eukaryota > Viridiplantae > Streptophyta > Magnoliopsida > Solanales > Solanaceae > Capsicum > Capsicum chinense. The sequence goes on along the minus strand of JAPEIP010000011.1, from coordinate 90,802,333 downwards.
CTTCCTAATAATAAGGGTCGCAGTGTCATAATATTCTTAAAGAAGAAAATTTTTTCTCTATTTGGTACTCCAGGTGCTATTATAAGTGATGGCAGGTCCCATTTCTATAATTGTCTCTTTAAGGTCCTGCTTAAAAAATATGGTGTGAATCATAAGGTGGAAACATCTTACCATCCACAAACAAGTAGGCAGGTTAAGGTCTCCAATAATGAGATCAAGTCAATATTGGAAAAGTTTATGAATGCCCAACCAAACTAATTTGTCAAGGAAGCTAGAAGATGCACTTTGGGCTTACCAAGCATCTTTAAAAACTTCCAAAGGTGCCTCTCCATATCATCTTGTCTATGGAAAGGCATGTCACTTGCGGTTGAACTTGAGCACAAGACACATCGGGCGTTGAAGAAACTAAATTTTGAGTGGAGTGAGGCTGAAAATTAGAGAATGAGTAAGATGAATGAGTTGGATGAGTTTCGATACTGCGCTTATAATTGTTTTTCTTTATACAATACGAAGATGAATTTGTACCATGGTAAGAAGATTGAGAAAAGGATATTCAAGTCGGGTGATATAGTCTTGTTGTATAATTCAAGGCTTCACTTGTTTTTTGAAAAGTTAAAGTGTATGGACCGTACAAGGTGGTTAGAGTATTTCCTCATGGTGCAATTGAGCTGAAACGACATGGATAAGCCTCATTCAAGGTGAAGGGGTATTATGTTAAACACTATATGGAAAGTATAGATGATTTGAAGGTATGTGATTATGTAAGCCTTGGTGAAGTTTGAGTAGCCAAGGCAACTGAGTTATGGTGTTACGTTAAATCAGACACTTTATAGGAGGCAACCTATGGGCTTATTGGTGAAGTCTGAGTACCTAACATAGCCACATTTTGTCGCGGCATTAAATCAATCGTTTCTTGGGAGGCAACCCAACATATTAGTGCTCACTTTGTTTTTTGTTTTGTAGTTTCAAATTGGAGAAATACTAGGAAACTTGTAAGAAACTTCAAAATTCAGAAAAGTCCGGATAAGAGGACCTACATCCCTATTTACGGGGGTCATAGGTCCAACCTGCGACAAGTAAATGATTTCCTAGGTGTTAAAAAAATTAGGGATTTTTTGGGCCTCTAAAGAGTACTTACAAACCCACTTATAGGGGTCGTAAGTACAACCTACGACCCCAAAAGTAGGGTCATAGAAAACAGACAAAAATAGGGGTTGTCGGGCATACTTATAGGTTGTAAGTGACCCCATAAGTAGTTCAAAAAACTTTTGGTCCAACTTTTAAATTTTGGTGGGATCCATGTAAATCCAACCCAAATCGGCCTACCCTCACCCTTAAAAACCCCACAATTGACCTATTACTCCTACAACTTTTCAAATTCGAACTCCCTCTGAAACTAAAACTCTACAACTTTCCTCTTAAACTATAAGAGGCAAAATTCTCTCAGTAACTCCTCACTCGCATGCATAATTCATCAAAGTAGGGATAACTTCACTGTTCATCTTCTAGTTCTAGTTCTCTTCGAATCCAAGTAATAATTCTTGGCACTAACTTTAGTAAGAACATGTTCTATAAATTGAACTTGATAAATTACTTTCTATACCCCTGAAAGTGGTTTAAGTCTCATAATTCTTGAAAATTGTGGAGCCTAAAAATTGGGTAAAAATTGAATTTGTTACATGATTCTTGTTGGGAAACCTGTGATCACATAAAAAATAGAAGCTGAAGTTGAATTATGAGATTCAAACACAATATATATATATATATATGCAATACGTGGGGAAATTAACTTGATGTGAATTCTTGTGTTCAAACTTGAGCTAAAATTGAGATTATACACTGTGTAGGGATAAAAATTTTAAGAAAAGTTGACTCTCCCTTAGGGCCTCGTAAGTAGTACTTACGAGGTCATAAGTGGCCTCGTAGGTATCAAACCTAAAGCCTTAAAGTTGTAGAGCTTTGTCTAGTACTTATAAGGGTATCAACGACCCTTATAAGTAGTACCTATGACTCATAGTTAGGGGTCATAGGTAACCCCTTCCTTGGGTCGTCAACTTTTATTTTGAAATATTTTGTTCTATTCTTGTGTTTCAGGAAATAACAACCACATTTTATGTACGATGACATCAATAGCTATGTAAAAGAAGGGAGTGCAGTCTAGGATACAAGATCAATCTCCTAAACATAGTGGATCCATTAAGGAGTATACCGTGAGCTCGAATAGCACACCAGTGGCCCCATGATTGAATTAAGGCAGATCACCTTGATAGGATGAATCTACAACAGTTGTTGCTGAGTTGGGAACTTATCTCGCACCATCACAAGAACCAGAAGAAGAGCCCCAACGTGCACCATCATGCTTTATCCAGATAGGGAACAAATAAAGAACCCAAGTTAGTCATCACCATACTTTCCCCAGTCTGATAAGAGAGAGAAGGATTCAACTATTAGTTCAATGAAATAGGTCAAGTCAAGATCAGTTTTAGATTTGGGAGAGGAGGAGGATGCAGCTGGCTTCCAGTTTGAAGAGGGGTTAGAGGTTGCATCCGGTTCTAAAAGTGAGTCTGCATCGATCTTAGTAGCACCCCAGTCTAATAAGGGTGTTGATGCAGCGTAAGTCCTATATGGGATATCTTCATCATTAGCTTAAGTCATCGAGGCCACTGCTCAGGGCACTCAGCCTAGTGCTTCAGTACCTACTACACCAGAGTCTAAATTAACATATTTCTCGATCCTACCTATACTCAATATTCCTCTGAGATGGTGCGCAAAGGGGATGTAACAACTTTTTGAGAGTGATAGGTTCATCACAAAGCAGGGAAGTCCACATCATAGTATCATGGGAGAGGTTAGGGTTGAGTTAACAAGGATAGCAAGAGATCAAGACCTACAGGCCTCTTTTGAAAGATATCTAATAGGGTTGATGACCCAGCCTTCAAGTTCACACAACCCGGCTCTTGTTCAGGAATTTAAGCACCTTTTGCATCCACCAAATAAAAGGCTATCCTAGCCGAGGGTAGAGTGGTTGAGAAGCCCTAAAAGACCCATACTTTGGTCAAGGGGTGTAAGTTGATATTTTTGAGGCGGTTGTTCATCGAGTGTTATTTGGGTTGATTATTTACGGTTGGCCACAACATCCAAGTTTGATTATTACATAAGGATTGTGCGGAGTAGGCGTACTATGAGAGACCCAAAGCACAGAGGACTTAGATTGGATTTTGCTAGATGGATAGCCATACAGACAGCTAAGTGGGGAACTGATGCCCCAAGTCCACAGAAATCCAAAAAGCCTTCTTATTGAAATTGAAATCAATAAAGTCAGGACATGCCCTCAACGATAGCCAAAACAACTCAGAAACAAAGTCTATGATGTAAAGAAGCTATAACATAAAATGAAGCCTTCCAAAGTATTGAACCTCACCACTTCATTCTGACTCATAGAATATCCCATGATTAACTAATCACTATGCAGAGGAAGTAGAAGTATGCTTAATTCCTTCATTTCATGGGGATCCAACATACGTAGACGTTTAGCTGGTTGAGTGCTAGCATGTAAATCAAGGATATAGGAACAAAAAAATGCAATGATCAATAATTCAAAACCAGTCCAAATTCATTGTACACAACTATATGCAATATATATATAACACATGTCGGGGTAGGAAACAACGCTTAGAATGAACTTTAAAACCTTAACCTGGATTGTGTAGCTTACCTATCATAATAGTACCCCATGGGATACATGGGCCCCAGTTTTCATTCCCAGGTCAGGCCACAGTGTGTGTAGCTACATGAAATAGAGAATAATCATAAATATATGCGCGAGGGACTCAAACCTCCCAATCATATACTGAGGTGACTTAAGCACCCGATCATGTAATGAGATATAAGGGAATCAAACATCCAAACATATAGTATGGGGGACTTCAACCTCCTTGGTCATGGGCAAGGGCATTCAAACCCCAGGCCATTTAGACCCCTACACTAGAAAATGTGTTTCCCGTGTTGGTCCCTTAGGACCGCTACTTTCACAGCCCAACTACACAACCCTTTTTTAAGCCCAATTAAAATATTTAGCACACATTCCCAATTTAGTGAACCAATTATTAATTAAGGCATTCTAGTGGTATAATCATACCAACACCACTTACAAGTTCATTATGATGCCATGTCAACTACTTAAGATATTGGGACTCTAATCCCTCGGCTAAAAGAACTTTAAAGTAATTAGTCATTTGGGACTCAAACATATTTAATCAATTGGGACACAAACCCATTTAATCAATTGGGACTAAAACCCATTTATGTTTCAATAGGCCTCTTATGCCATGAAAATATTTTCAAAGACAGTTTAATATGCATACTTTTCACATTCAAAACGAATTTCACAGTATTAGGTTAAGGTTGTTACCAATTCAATTGTCAATATTTATAAAATTAGGAGAAATCATAATCCCCTAGTTTATTAGCCATACTCATGCACCCCACAAGTTCAAAACCATTAATAAAGCATAAACAATGCACAATAATTCAGGAAATATAATTTAAGAATCAACCATGTCAAAACCCTCAACCTATTTCAAAACCAACATTCAATTTCACATCAATAATCATTTAAACATTATGATTTTAGAAAAAAGTTTAAGGGTAGAGTTACATGCCTTAAATATTCACAATTATATAGAAGCAACCTTGAATTGACCCCTAGATGCTTAACCTTGAGAAAACCTTAGCTTTTTTTCTTGAGAGAATTCGAGAGAGAATAGGATATGTTTTGATTGGTTTATGGGTGCAAATAAAGTCTCAACAGGGTTTATAGGTAGTGCGTTACGTTTAGTGTAAGAGGTAAATATCTAATCTGCCCTCAATGAAAAGACTGAGAAAAACGTTGCCCAGTCGATACGGGTCTCACAATGACTCACTAAGACTCATTACGAATCATCTCAATGAGTCATTGTTAAGACAGTGTCTGTAGGCACACACACTATTAACCTTGCAATTACTACCTTATGACTCATATAAAGTCATTATGACTCATTGAGTCTAGCTGTACTCAAAATAGAAAGTTTTAGCTAACAAGCTGGTCAGGCTGAGACTGGGACACGACAAATCATCATGAGACTTTACGAATTTTTAGGATCCACTTGTAATCAACTCTGAAACTTATCTAGACACACTGGTCAGGATATTAGTGGGTACGTATGAAAATTTTACCCTACAACTCATAGGATGAGTTGCAGCTCGGGCAGTGAGCTCAAAGTTTAAGAAATTTTCAAGTGTCAAAAATTACAATTACTTCCATAACAAATGAGCTTCATTATTTGGGAGGAGATATCTGAAACACTAAATAGGTTCACAAAGTTTTGAATACCCTTACTAAGTAGTGGGAGAGTAAATTTAATTCGATCACTAAAGCTAAATATCTAGATAAAATGCCCATGGATAAGCTTATTGGTAATCTCAAAACTTATGAGTGTTGAAGAAGTTTAGAAAATTAAAAATTGAACCCAAGGTAGAGAAGAATCTGAATCTGGTTCTAAAGGAAACTAAAGAAACCCCAATATTGAATATAAGGAAACTGATTACATTTCTAAAAGGATTATCAAGACTTTACAGAAGTCAGGAGCTATCCCTAGAAAAGGGGAATCTAGAAGATATACTGTAACACCTTAAATTTTTCCTAAGATGAATTTCTCCTCGAGAAGGTTAAGGAGTGACTTCCTAAGTAAGTATAATTTTAACCATATATAATTTCCCTAAATTTAACTTTTTAACACATGGTAAATTTGATAAGCTTTTTGTCGATATAAGATTCGCCCAAATCTGATGCCCGGGCAAGAAGTTATGGCTAATTTAAGTCCTAGTCATAAAACAACATCTTTTTATGGCTTAGCGCATCACGGAGAGGGTCTATTTCACAATTTTCAAATTCCAGTGGAACTCCACGATAGTGGCACATCATGGAGGACCCTAATTTCCCAATAGTAAATTTCCAGTGACCTAGCACGGTTGTGATGCGTCGCGCTGAAGTTCTAGGTCCCAATAAGTGGGACAACGTGATGGCTCCGAATCGCGGTGACTCCCATATTCGCATTTGTCAATTTCCAGTGAGCCACCGCGATAATGGCGTGTCGCAGTGGTCCATAAAATAGGGTTCCGAGATCATCTTTTTCCAGCTTCATACATAAGTTAAAAAGGGCACTTTTTACTTTTTCCAAGCCTCTGAAATCATACAAACACCAAATTAAAGTCATTTACAAGCATTCTATAAAGTTTTTCTCAAGTTTTCTCACAACAAAAACCCTAAGTATCCAAAACCTCTTCCAAGAATCTCAAAAATCACCATAGATTTTCTAAATTGAGTCAATATTCAAGGTTCCCAAGCCAAGGGCTTCAAGAACCCTCATTCAAAAGTATGAATAGAGTCCCAAAAGTGAGAGTTCATCTAAAGCTTATAATTTAAGGTATGTGGGGTTTAAACAAGGACACTCCTTTCATCCTTGTGCCCAAAAGTTATTTAAATTACAAGAATATATGGTTTCATATGTTTTCTTATGAAAACTGAAGTATGGGTTTGTACGCTTTGTTGTTGTTGTTGATATTATGATAATTTCCATATTTTAGAAATTGAGATACATGAGTATGTCGAGATTTTAATGCATAATGCTGAAAGTCCAGATTTCTATATGATTTATGAATCCTTATGATCTTTAGTATGCATTTTGATGAGTCTTAACTTGAGAATGAACTATAGGCTACTAAGCCTACTTGAGAATTTCAATTTTATGAACTTCTGTGCTATAATCATCTATGATTTGAGTACTTTGATATTATTGAGAAATATTTGACATTTTTGGTCCTAATAGAGTTGGAATCCACAATGATGTTCTATCAAAACAAATAGTAATACATTTTGGTCTTCAGTATAGACCCTTGAGTTATTTGAGGTAGATTTCCTAAAAGTTATAAGTTGAGTACGGGAGTAGTATTTATCACCGAGTTAGTTATGATTCTGATGTCTCATACCGCTGAACAATGTTCCACCATAGGACTGAGATTTATGGGCCCGAGGTTGAGATAAAGATCACTGAGTTGAGGTTATACTCCCTGGCAAGAGTATGACCCCTCTTCCCAATGTGAGGTTTCTTCCTTAGAAGGACAAGGCATTGGACTCCATGTAGCTTTACATAGTTTATGTCGGTTAGAAGAAACTCCCGAGTGTCCAAAGTTATATAATCCTCAGTTCTAAGTGTCCCAAATGTAAAAGAGTTCTAGAGTTCCCAATGTTGAAAGTTCCAAAAAGTTTTGAGTCCTTGAGTTTTAAAGAAGTTTTACTCTCCATGAGATAAAAGTAGGAGTTTAAAAGTATTGTTTAAAGTTCCTTTAGCCATCAAGTATTGAGAATAAGAGGAGAGTAGAGATTTTAAAGTGAAGTATAATGACTCACGAGATTTGTATTTCTTGTTTCACTATTCACAATTCATGAGAATTTTATTTCAGATTTATTCAAGCCATGTGAGTCATTCAATATGCATGCATGATTTTATAAAGAGTAATGATAATGTTTATTTAAATGAATACACCCCCATATGCTCAGTACATTCCCAAGTGCTAATTTACATATACATCTACGTGCTATATTATCTTATAATGTAGGTTCAGGTGCTCAGTCCCATCCTCGTCAGTGATTTCTGAGTACCTTTGTCTACATCTCCATAGTGGTGAGTCCTCATGATTTAAGGACCTATCTTCAGACATTTTAGTATTTTAGTAGATATATTATTGCTTTTAGTTAAGTTTGAGTCAGTTGAGGACCTATCCCAATGGCTCTCTAGTCATGGAGTAGTAAAGGCTTTGTCAGACTAGTTATCAGATTGTTAGTATGTTGAGATTTCCAGTATTGTGGTCATTTAAACTGATTATTTTCTTCGTATTTCCTATTATTTGATATGAAAATACCAGTGTTTTGTTTCTTTCATCTCGAAAAAAGTTATTATATGTAATAATAGGCTCAAAGAGTTAGCTTGGGGCTACTTGTAGCCTTAAGCATAGTATGACGCTTCGGGATAAGATTTTGGGGCATTACATATACCATGGATGGGAATGTGAATGATACATGAAATAAATATGAAAATCCAGGTCACTATATCAAAGTTTATCCTTTGCATAGGATAGAATACAAAGAATATGCCAAGAAAAATAGTGAGAAGGAATGAGGCAGGAAATAGTTTCAAGGAAAGCATAGCAAAAATGTAAAAGCTGATAGGATTGCAATGCAAGTCATAGCTACTCTAGGTAATTCTCTTTAGGATATTAATGTCAACACCCAAACCAAGGCCTAGCCATGACGGGTATCTCAAGTACACCAAGGACCAGACACCATCTCTGCTGCCTAGCCAAATAGAACATAACACACCTAGTAGTGGCAGAAATTCAAATATATAATAAGATAGAAAATAAATTATCTCAAAAATATCTAAGAGTGTCAACATCAATACCTAATCCATAGTAATATCCACAAAGCCTCTATTAATTGAAAAACAATCAACATTAAGATATGCCCCTAAATCTAACAACGATAATATTAATGAAAATCATAATGGTCATGTGAAGTCTTCAATTCTAAGTAATGGAAAGAATATAATGAAAATATCAAGTATTTCGGAGAATGGAAGTCACCACATCACAACAACCAAGCTGATCCACCTAACACTGCACAAAAAAATTAGAATTTCCTTTGGACCCTACATTGCATGGGAATATAGCGTCTGGAGATGGTTGTGTTGAGTACTGGAATGTAACTCAGGAATAAAGGATAAAATAAAGCCAAGTCAAATATAATTCAAAATCATACATACACCATCATAGACATGTATAAGTATTATGTTAGGATAGGAAACAAGGCTTAGCATGAAGTAAAACTTTATGTTGGACTATGTAGATCAATGATATTGGATGTATTTATGCACTTTAATATCATTATCCTAGCTTTTTTAGCCTCATATTGAGGATAATTCGTGTGATTTATGTGTTGATGATGATATAAATAAGCATCAAAATGTTTAAGGATGTATTTATAATGTGCAAAGGTTTTTTCAAGCAAGTGTGTGCTTAAATCAATCAATTAGAGTCTAAACTAGAAAACTAGTTTTACTAGCTTGAGTTAGGTGTTGATCTAGTCTATCGCAATGGATTATGCTATGTATAACGAGCTATTTATGATTTGAATGTTTGATTATGTGTGGAACAACTATTTTATATCATTCATAGTTCAATTAAAATGAGTCATGAGTCAACAAGAAGTTAAAGCATAAAGTGGTCGAGACTAGTGCTAAGATTGAGTTTCTAGTTCGCTATCGTTGATGTTGTGTTGTGTTGAGTTCTAATTCTTGGTGTTTTATGTTGTAGGATGCTTGAGTATCCAATGTTTATGGTATTTTGATGACATACAAGCTGTAATGTAAGGCAAAATAACATCATAAAGCATGGATAAACGGAGGAGCACTTAAACACTTAATAAAATTTTGATGGCAAGACTCAGTGACTGCCCGTGATAACCATGAATCTTCCCATCCATTGCAGTGCAATATAGCAGGTGCAATCCCCTCTATAGTGGTTCTCTAAGATAGGGTAAGCTTTCTGTGGAGTAGTTCAATATACCAAGCAGCCCCCCTCTACTCCCATTCTTGAGAACGGGTGACGCCCCCTAATCCAACATGGAAATTGCCTTCTACTTTAAATGCATGACCTTAAACACTTTGTTGGTTATCTTTTGATATCATGGGCAATTGAGGCGCTTCTACAACTTCATTTTTAAGTTTTAATTACTTTATTTTAGCTCCTTTATGTTTTTTATCATTCATACAATAATTTGGATGTGATGATGACTATGAGTGGCTAAGAACTCCCTTTCCGGGGTTAAGGCCAAGAACATAAACACTACTAGTTTGAATTGATTTCGTTTGATTTGATTATCATTATTGGTTGTTTGTTTATTATTGATTTTACTATTTTGAGGATTGATCACCCTTAGAATACATCAACTGTCAACCTTGTGATCTCAGGAGAGGGAATAGAAAGATAGAACATGGTGATAAACAAAGTAGGTTCTTATTATTTTATGAAATAAGGAATCAAATTAGCATGTAGGACAGAGATTACCTAGAATCCCTACTTGATTCACCTGTAGGATGATAGCTATAAGAACTTAATTGGATTATTATATCCCTGCTCAATAATGTAGTTTTAATGTCTAAATTAGGTAAACGGTTAGAGGTCGGGAGACCATGATCATGCCACTAATCCTACGAATCAACAATCAAGATAAGCAAGTTAACGAATGAAGTTCAATAACATAGTATGATTGTTTGAAGTGCTTTAACCCTAGGCCTTACTCCATTGATTGTCTCAAGTCTTTTATATTACTCATTGTTTACTTCACTTACGATTTACAATAATCAAAACTCTCTTTTGGTTACACTTGCATCAAGTTAATCTTAGAAGTAAACTAGAACTTGGATAGTTATTGAAATAAGTCATTATGGGATTGATATTCGACTTTCTTGAAGGCCACTATATTACTTGGTAGACTATGTACACTTGTGTACATTTGGGCGCTGTCAAGTTTTTGACACCGTTGCCAGGGACTTGTAATTTGGCGACTATTTTATATTTAGTTTTGCATTTTAGATTTCTTTGGTTTTTTACGATTGGTATTGCCTTTGTATTTATAGGAAATAGCTTTTTAAAGTAGTAAGATAGCAAGGGATTAGGAATAGGTTAAACCATGACCCTAACCCAAGAAACTCTTTTATCAATGAAGGAGAGAAGCAATCCTTCTCCCTTAAATTCTACAAATCCAAGAAGACAAAGAGAATCTTGCTCAAATAGCTCAGGAACAACAAGCCCACAGGATAGTTTATGAAGTGGGAGTACCACTTCTGATGAACTTGACTTACTCAATTCAAAGATCGGATGCTAGGGGAACTCTGAGTTAAAGCACAAAATGGTGCAGCATATAATCAGTAGTAGTTATTATGCAGAGCTTCCACACAAGGATCCATAATCGTACTTGCAAAATTTCTTGGAAATCAGTGACACATTTAGTCCTGCAGGTGTGTCGAAAGACTGTGTGAGGCAGACACTTTTTCCCCCATTCAATTTTAGGGGAAGCAAAGAAGTGGTTGAATGCGGAGCTGGAAAATTCAATCACAACATAGGATAACTTAGCCCAAAAATTCCTAATCTAGTTCTTTCCATTTGGCAAGAATGTAAGACTTTGTAGTGAGATTGTGAGTTTCAAACAAAGGCCAGATGAAAACTTATATCATTCTTGGGAGCGTTTCAAAGCTCTTATCCAGGATTGTCCATATCATCAACAGTCCAATGAGGTACTTGCTCATACTTTTGTAGAAGCACTTGACCATAATACAAAAAGTTTGCTAGATTTAGCTGTAGATAGTGAAGCGCTAGAGTTGAATTATGATGAGATATACACCTTATTGAAATACATCGCACAAGGATATCCAGAGTAACATGGTGATTCTAGGAGTGCCATGAACAAAATTACAGGAGTATTAGAGGTGGACCTGTTTACTGCTTTATCAGCACAGATTTTTGCATTACAAAATTTAATAAACACTCAGTTCAGTAGCCTAAGATTGGAGCTACACAGCTTGCAGCATCCATTAATGCAGTTTAGCATACCAGTGGTTGGTGTGAGATTTGTAGAAACAGTGGTCATTCTGCGACTATGTGTGCTACAAATCCGGAGTCAGTAATGTATATGAGAAATGCTCACAAGCTTAGTTATGGGTATTCTTACAACATGAAATTGCAGACTCAGCCACTAAATCAGTCTTCGAATGCACAATAGCAGCAAATTCAGCAACTGCGGGCATAAATAAATTAGTTAACTAGATACTTAGAAAAGATGATAAAGAATATTCTAGATAATTAAACACAGTTGGCTGTAGATATAAAGAACCAGCAAGCGGATATAAGAATCTTAGAGTTGTATTTAGGGCAGTTATCACAGATATTAAATACCAGGCCTCTAGGTGGTTTCCTAAGAGAAACAAAAAATCTAAAACAAGTAATGACAATCACTTTGAAGAGTGGTAAAGGGCTTCATAGAGAACCTCCAAAGAAAATAAGAAGGTAGATGTTGAACTGGTGACTGAACATGTTACTGACAAAGTTGCTAAAAAGCCAAGGAAGTTTGAGTACTCGAAAAAAAAAGTATTGAAAAAGTGAAGAAGATCCCACAACTACCCTTTCAACAGAAGCATATAAAGGCAAAGGAGGATGCATAATTTAAGAAGTTCTTTGACACGTTTAGAGTGCTACTTGTTAATTTACCTCTCTTATATATTTTGCAAGAAATGCCCAAGTATGTTAAGTACTTAAGGGATATGGTGGCTAACAACAAAGTTGCAGGATGTAGAGGTGGTAGCAGGAGTGTAGTTTTGTGGTTACTCAAAAGATTCCCAAGAATCTTAAGGACCCTGGGAAGTTCACTCTCCCCATTTAGATTGGCAACAGTGAGGTAGTTCAGGCACTTAGTTATTTAGGGAAAAGGACATGATACAGATTAATAAGCCTGAGTAGGCTAAAGTAGAAAAAGTTATTGATCTTGAGAGTTCACACTCAAGAGGTCATAAACGAATAAGAAGATGGTCTCCAAGTGTGAGGAAAAGGATGAAGGAACTTGGTTAAGTTGAGTTGGGTCGTGCTGCCGCGATACTAAATCAGGCGCTGCTTGGGAGGCAATCCAAGTTAAGTAGGTATATTTTTTTTTGTTTTTACTTCATGTAGTTTTTGTTTTGTTAAGTCACAGATTGATCGAAAGTCTGAGTACCAAAAAACCTAAGCTAAGGAGCATGACAAAGACTGGGTGCGGGGTCCCTAGACCCTCTTGATGTGTAAAAATGCTACTAGCTAGTCCTAGAGTTGTTTGGGAGTATTTATATCTTTACTTTTAAAGCATACTTTGGGGAAAAAGTAGATTTCTAAGTATGGGGTAGGGGAATTCCTATTTTTAGGTTAAATTTAATATTTTTCAGGTTAGGCTCATGTTTATTAATCCTACATTTGTGGCTTAAATTTAAATTCATACTATTATTTGGTTGAGAGTCTATGATGATCGTACGTGAGTTGAGCATGTGCCATGTACGTGTGAGATATTATATATTCCTTGTTGTATATGATGTCCAGAACTTGTCTAGTGTATGTGCAAAACAAAATAAAGAGTGTAGGTTTAGGAAATGATTTAGGTGTTTCTTTGATAGCCTTGTTTTACACCCTCTTTTGGCTTACCTTTGTGCATAATCTTAGTAAGCCCTTTGATCCTTTAGCTTTTTCTTTAGCAGACTCATATGGATCCTAATCCCTTCTTGATAAACCTTAATTTGATCCAAAAGCTCCTAATCACTTAGTGTAAAATTTATTAATCACTTAGTGTAAAATTTATTAAGTGAGAAGTTTGAAAATAAGAAGAGAAAAGGTGAAAGCAAAGCCCCAAAGTGATAGTCGTTGGTGTTCAAAAAAATTGTAATATGTTTTGGTGGGGAGTTGAGTAATGAAAAGAATACAAATATGTTCAAATTGAATAAGTTATGCATAGAATACTCCCATCATAGTTTTGAGAATGAGCATAATGAGATAAGGTGAAAAACAAAAAATAATGACGTAGACAAAAGTTATGTAATCTGGTTGTTAGAATTGAATTGAATGTAAAAAGTGTTGTATTAATGCATTTAGGACAGAGAGTCACTATTCCAAAATAGTTCCTACCCATCACTTAGCCTATATTACAACCATAAAAGACCTATTTAATCTTAAGCTTCATCATTCTGATATTAGTAGAGCACCACACAAAGGGAAAGTCTATGGTTCATTATGTGTAACTTGTGAATTCCTTGTGAGAGGATGTGAAATTTTATTCTTATACCCATTGTGATAAATTGCATTATTATGAGTAATCGTGGATAACTCTCTTGTTGTGATGAGCACATGTTTGATCAATGTGGGTGATTTGTATAATATCCTTTATTGATCAATATGCATAAGTTTGCCACTTGTTGAGTCAATTCTTGGGGCTAGGACGTTTTGGATTAGTGTTCATGAGCTTCCAATTGTGTAAATAACATTATTAGTGTAGAAACTTGCATTCTGTGTAGTCATTATTGTACTAGCTTGAGTGTCTTTTTTGTAGTAGAAGTGTAGAGTCTCCTCAGCTTATGATGCTTAGGGTATGTTTGGTATGATGGAAAAGATTTTCCATGGAAAATGTTTTCTTGAAAAATGTTTTCCTGGAAAATAAGTTGGTTTTCTACTTATTTTCTCATGTTTGGTTGGTGAGTGGAAAATATTTTCCGAAAAATATTTTATGCTGTTTGGTTGGTGAGTCCAGACTATTTTTTAGAAAAATATTTTCTAGTGTTTGATTGGTGAGTGAAAAAATATTTTTTTAGAAAATATTACTAACTGTTAACTAGTAGATCAATGCCCCTCATAACTCAACAATTTGTAAAGCATAACAAATAATATCAATACGAATACTAAAATATTACAATCACTAAATTTAAGCAACTATTAATTAGCAAATATAGGAGACACTTTTTAATATTTTGTTAGGACAATCTCAAGATACTACAATCAATAGAAATATAATGAAACGACAAGCTTATTCAACCTCGTGAAACAAGTTACATCGATGAAAAAATAAAATATGCAATTAGCAAAAG
>JAPEIP010000011.1:90775695-90787486 GCA_026120095.1 Capsicum chinense | reverse complement strand
AACAAAAAATAATGACGTAGACAAAAGTTATGTAATCTGGTTGTTAGAATTGAATTGAATGTAAAAAGTGTTGTATTAATGCATTTAGGACAGAGAGTCACTATTCCAAAATAGTTCCTACCCATCACTTAGCCTATATTACAACCATAAAAGACCTATTTAATCTTAAGCTTCATCATTCTGATATTAGTAGAGCACCACACAAAGGGAAAGTCTATGGTTCATTATGTGTAACTTGTGAATTCCTTGTGAGAGGATGTGAAATTTTATTCTTATACCCATTGTGATAAATTGCATTATTATGAGTAATCGTGGATAACTCTCTTGTTGTGATGAGCACATGTTTGATCAATGTGGGTGATTTGTATAATATCCTTTATTGATCAATATGCATAAGTTTGCCACTTGTTGAGTCAATTCTTGGGGCTAGGACGTTTTGGATTAGTGTTCATGAGCTTCCAATTGTGTAAATAACATTATTAGTGTAGAAACTTGCATTCTGTGTAGTCATTATTGTACTAGCTTGAGTGTCTTTTTTGTAGTAGAAGTGTAGAGTCTCCTCAGCTTATGATGCTTAGGGTATGTTTGGTATGATGGAAAAGATTTTCCATGGAAAATGTTTTCTTGAAAAATGTTTTCCTGGAAAATAAGTTGGTTTTCTACTTATTTTCTCATGTTTGGTTGGTGAGTGGAAAATATTTTCCGAAAAATATTTTATGCTGTTTGGTTGGTGAGTCCAGACTATTTTTTAGAAAAATATTTTCTAGTGTTTGATTGGTGAGTGAAAAAATATTTTTTTAGAAAATATTACTAACTGTTAACTAGTAGATCAATGCCCCTCATAACTCAACAATTTGTAAAGCATAACAAATAATATCAATACGAATACTAAAATATTACAATCACTAAATTTAAGCAACTATTAATTAGCAAATATAGGAGACACTTTTTAATATTTTGTTAGGACAATCTCAAGATACTACAATCAATAGAAATATAATGAAACGACAAGCTTATTCAACCTCGTGAAACAAGTTACATCGATGAAAAAATAAAATATGCAATTAGCAAAAGTAATATAGGTAAGTCTTTCTCTATGCATATGAAAATAACAATACATTCATTGAACATTGAAAATGAAAAAAATTCGGGCTTCACTATTTTTTGTTTCAAGAAGTGAAAAATTGAAGCAAAGCACAGTGAAAAATATTTTCAAGTAATGTAAATTTTTTAGAAATGTAAATTTTTTTAGTCATGTGAATATGAGTAT
Organism: Capsicum chinense; assembly: GCA_026120095.1. NCBI lineage: Eukaryota > Viridiplantae > Streptophyta > Magnoliopsida > Solanales > Solanaceae > Capsicum > Capsicum chinense. The sequence continues at coordinate 90,786,216 of JAPEIP010000011.1, read as the reverse complement.
TGTTGGGGTAGGGAAGAGGGGGTGGGGTCATAAGTCACATTTGACATTTTCTGGAAAATGACTTTCCTTGGCCCATGAGGGAAGTCAGTTGTTGTGAAAAATATTTTCCAAACATTTTATTGCAACCAAATAAGGGAAAATAGGAAAACAATTTCCAGAAAACATTTTTCATCATACCAAACACACCCTTAAATTAAAGAGTTGTTCGATAATGAACAAGGCTTTAAGTGTAGGGTGGTGATGTTGGATATATTTATGCACTTTAGTATCGTTATCCTTGTTTAGCCTCATTTTGAGGACAACTCATGTGATTTATGTGTTGATGATGATATAAATAAGCATCTATGTGTTTTACTAGCTTAGATTAGGTATTGTTCTAGTCTATTGAAATGGATTCTACTGTATCTAACTAGTTCCTTATGATTTGTGTGTTTGATTATGTGTGGAAAAACTTATTTAGAGCATTCAAATTTCAATTAAAATGAGCCATGAGTCAACAATAAGTTAAAGCATAAAGTGGTCGAGACTAGTGCTTAGATTGAGTTTCTAGTTCGCTATCATTAATGTTGTGTTGTGTTGAGTTCTAATGCTTAGTGTTTGATGTTGTAGGATGCTTGAGGAGTCGATGTTAATGGTATTTTTATGATACACAATCTGTAATTGAAGTCAAAATAGTACCACATGGCTGTATAAACTGAGGAGCACTTAAACACTTAGACAAAATTTTGATGGAAAGATCCAGTGGCTGCCTGCAATAAGCATGTGTCGCCCAGCCATTGCGGTGCAATATAGCAGGCACATCCCCCTCTACAGCGGTGCTTTAAGTTAGTACAAGCCCCCTGTGTACTAGTGCAATATACCAGGCAGCTCCCACTCTACTCCTATGCTCTAGAACTGGCGACGCCCCCTAATCCCACACAGCAATTGCCTTCTACTATAACTGCATGACCTTAAACACTTTGCTGGGTATCTTTTGACATCTTGGACAATTGAGGGGCTGCAGCAACTTTGTTTTTAGGTTTTAATTACTTTAATTTGATTTCTTACATTTTTTATCAGTCATACAATTATTTGGATGGTGATTATGACTATGAGTGGCTAAGAACTCCCTTTACGGGGTCAAGGCCAAGAACATGAAGTCTATTGTTTTGAATTGATTTTGTTTGATTTGCTTATCATTATTGATTGTTTGTTTATTCCTGAATTAACTATTTTGAGGATCGATCACCCTTAGAATACATCAATTATCAACCTTATAATCTCGGGTGAGTGAATAGGAAGATAGAACGTGGGGATAAACAAAGTAGGGTTCTTATTCTTTTATGAATCAAGGAATTCAAATTAGCATGTAGGACGGAGATGTACCTAGAAGCCAACTTGATTCACCTGTAGGATGATAGCTATAAGAACGTAATTGAATTATTACATCCCCGCTCAACAATGTAGTTGTAAGTCCAAAATTAAGTAAACGATTAGAGGTCGGGAGACCATGATCATGCCATTAACCCTACGAATCAACAACCAAGATAAGCATGTTAATAAAGGAAGTTCAATAACATAGTATGATTGTTCGAAGTGATTTAACCCTATTCTTTACACCATTGATTGTCTCAAATCTTTTATATTATGCATTGTTTACTTTACTTGAAATTTACAATAATCAAAACTCCCTTTTGGTTACTTTTGCATCAAGTTAATCTTAGAAGTGAACTAGAATTTGGATGGTTGTTGAAACAAGTCCCTGTGGGATCGATATTTAGCTTTCTTGAAGGCCACTATATTACTTGGTAAACCACGTACACTTGTATGTGTGGTTGGGCGTTGTCAATTAACTATCATAAATAAGAACCGACGCGCTATCAACTCCACCTATTGAAAAGGCCCCAGTTTGTGTTAGCCACACGAATCGGAGGTATCAAGGAAGACTAGGGAATACTATGACCCACATCAATAAAAGATATGATTCTATCAATTGTGTGAACTATGCACACGATCATCATGACCAAACCTCACGTCAGCAAATGTGAGTTTCCAGTACAAGTCATCCAAGACCCACACCTTCACAAATTAGCTACATAAACCCCATTAAGCCAAAATTAAAACAAGTTTCACATAACCTATTTATGTAACCAATGATTTAATCGTTAAGGCATACCATGGGTATCGTCATACCCTTACACGTGAAAGCTTGACTCTATGTCATAACAATCATATAAATTTGGGGGAATACCTTGACCCCCTTGGTTAATTAAAACAACATAGCCAACAAGGCCTTAAAAATCCATGTTCATTATTTAACCATTTATGCAATGCAATAGCATTAGTGGGTAAGTTAATCCAAGTAAAAATTTCGTAATTCAAAGCCAATTTCACAAGTGATATGAGGGAACACAATTATATAAAATCAACTCCAAGTTTAAAATATCTATTTGTGGTAATACCTCAACCCCCATTTCAATTCCCACACCCATGCACCCTTTCATTTTAAAATATTCAGTTAAAAGTATGAACAACTCATAAAAACCATGGGAAAATAATTAAAGGATCAAACATTCCGAAACCCTAAACCATAACACAACCTACATTCAAATTCATACAATTTAAACTATTTAAAACACATGTTTTTCATAAAATACAAATTGGGGAAAAGTAACATGCCTGAAATATAGAGATTTATGAAGAGAAATCAACCTTTGAGCCCTTAGTTGACCAACTTCTTAGAAACACTAAGTATCTTGACCTTGGAGAATTTAGAGATTTTAAGAGAGTGTTTTGAGTGCAAAAGGGTTGAAAATAACATCCCAAGGTTGTTTTATGGTCATGGATATTAAGTGAGGAAAGAGGGAAATGTCTAGAATGCCCTTATTTAAAAAGCTAAATTATTGCCACTATCTACAGGTCACTATATGACTCTTGAGGACTCACTACGGCGCGTCACCATGAGTTGTAGTCTGGACAGTAGCTAAAGGGCCCCCCTTTGGTAACCGTATGACTCCCACCCTACTACACTAAGAGACCCTATGGCTCATAGGATCCAGGTCGTAGTCAAGACAGAACACTTTGGGAATTACACTGGTTTGGATATGGATGGGACTATACAACTCATTTTGAGTCTTTACGACTCATAGTCGTTAGTCATAGTCGCAACAGAAAGATACATACTGGTCAGGCTATGATTGGGTCCCTAAGACTCACAATGGCACATTACGACTCGTAAGGAGAGTCGCAGTCTAGGCAGTGAGTTTGAAAACTCAGAGATTTTAAGGGACCAAAATCTAGGGTATTTTATCCTCCCCCGTAGGAACATTCATCCCCGAGTGATAAGACAAGGCTTTTATTAGCACGAGTTAACACAGGGCACATCCACACTTACCTTTAATAAAGACAAAAAACAAAGATACCAAGGAAATCATAATTTTCTTTAACAAAGTCAGAAGACAAAGATGTTAACGAATACATATACCTCAAACACGATTATCCGAAGGTGTAAACAAGAATAGATATTTGGACTTAATGTGCTCTTCGTCTTCCCAAGTAGCTTCTTCACTCTTTTGGTTCCTCTATAGAACCTTTACTGAAGCCATGTTCTTCATTCATAACCAGCAGACTTGCTTATTCAAAATCTCAATTAGGACCTCCACATATGACATGGAATCTGAAACACCTACGCTCTCCAAAGGAACAACCAAGGAAGGATCACCCATGAACTTCTTCAATATCGACACATGGAAGACCAGATAAATAGATCCCATACTTGACCGCAATCAACTCATAAACCACATAGCCCACTCACCTTAAAATATGATATGGACCAATATACAGGGGACTGGGCTTCCCCCTATTCCTAAAATGCATACCCCCTTTATGGGAGATAACTTCAAGAACACCAAATCATCCACATCAAACTCCAAGTCCCTTCGTTTTACATCTGCATAGGACTTTTGAGACTTTGGATGGCCTTAATCCTATTCCAAATTACCTTCACCTTCTTCATTTCTTGGTGAACAAAGTCGGGACCATACAAGTTATTATCTCCAACCTCAAACTACCCAATGGGAGACTTACACCTCCTACCATACAAGGCCTTGAAAGGATCCATCCCAATACCAGAATGATAACTATTATTATACGAAAACTCTATGAGAGGCAAATGATCAACCCAACTGCCATCACAATTGATCACACAAGACCTTAGTATATCCTTCAAAGTTTGTATCATACTCTCCGTTTGTCCATCCATCAGTGAGTGAAAAGTGGTACTAAGGTTAACCTTAGTTTCCAAAACTCTCTGAAAGGAATACAAAAGTGTGATGAAAAATGAGCACCTCGATCAGATATGATAGAAACTGGAGCACTATAAAACTGTATGACTTTCAAAATAAAAACCTTAGCATAGTCCTCTACCGAATAATTAGTCTTCACTAGTAGAAAATGAGCGTACTTGTTCATCCTATCACCAATGACCCAAATTGAATCAAATTAATGGTGAAACTGCAAAAGATCGATAAAAAATCCATATTAATCACTTCCCATTTCCACACAAGTGACTCTATTTCTTAAAATAATCCACCAGGCCTCAAATTCACCACCTTCACTTACTGACACACCAAGCACTTGGCCACAAAATTAGCCACATCTCTCTTCATATTATTCCACCAATATATTTCTTTTAAGTCATGGTACATCTTTGTAGAACCAGGAGGAACAGTGTATCTCGACTCATGAGCTTCATCCAAGATCCTCTCTCCTAGCCCATCTACATCAGGAACAAATAATTTACCTTGGTATCATAAGATACTATCACCTCCAATCTCAAAATCCATTATCTTCTGGTAACCTACATCATCCTTCATCTACATCAAGATAGGGTCTAATGCTTATTTCTCTTTTATCTCAGTACTAAGATATGACTTCTCCACTTCTTGCACAATCACACCACCATTCTTGGAGTCCAAGAGACGAACCCTAAGACTTGCCAACTAGTGAATATCCTTCACCAAACCTAGAATTTCTCATCAACATGAGATAATATCCCTATGGACAACCTACTAAGAGCATCAGCAACCACTATAGCCTTACCTCGATGATAGTGCAAACTCATATCATAGTTCTTAAGCAACTCAAGCCATCTCCTCTGTCTGAGATTCAACTTTTTTTGGGTGAACACATACTGCAAACATTTATGGTCTAAGAAGATGTCAGTATGGACCCCATACAAATAATGACGCCAAATCTGTAGAACAAAAACCACAGCTAATAACTACAAATCATGTGTTAAGTAATTTTCTCATGAACCCTCAACTGCCTGGAAGCGTATACAACCACCTTACCATGCTACATCAACACACAACCCATTCCTATATGGGATGTATCACAATAAACAACAAAGCAGTACCCTCAGGTAGGGTCAAAATAGTAGGCAAAGTTAACTTATCCATCAGCTTCTCAAAACTACCATCACAAGCATCCGTCCACAAAAACTTTACCTTTTTCTATGTCAACCTAGTCAATGGGGCAGCAATAGAAGAAAAGCTCTCCACAAATCTCCTATAGTACCCGGTTAAATACAAGAAGCTCTAAATATTGATTGGAGTTGTGGGTCTACGCTATTCCTTAACCACCATAACTTTTTATGGATCTACCATGATCCCCTCATTAGAAATAACATAACCCAGAAAAGTAACAACATTTAACTTAAACTCATATTTAAAAATTTTAGCATATAACTGCTAGCCCTTAAGAGTCTGTAACACTTTGCATAGGTGATCAGCATAATCTACCTCACTATTGGCGTACACCAAAATATAATCAATAAATACAATGATAAATAAATCCAAAAGTTGACAAAAAAAATCTAATTCATAAGATCCATAAACATCGTCGGTGCATTAGTCAAATCAAAAGACATCACCAAAAACTAAAAATGACCATACCGAGTTTGGAAAGTAGTCTTAGGGATATCCATCTCACCAATATTCAACTGATGATAACATGACCAAAGGTCAATCTTAGAGAAGTACATAGCACACTGAAGCTAATCAAATAGGTCATTAATCCTAGAAAGAGAATACTTATTCTTCACTGTCACCTTATTCAACAAGGGGGTAATCTATACATATCCAAAGGGACCCATCTTTCTAATATAGAAAGCACATAGGAGCGCCCCATGGGGAAAAACTAGGGCACAAAAAACCCTTATCAAAAAGAAATTTAAACTGCTCCTTAAGCTCTTTCAAATCAGCTAAAGCCATTCTATAGGGAGGGATAGAGATAGGACAAGTGTTCGGAAGAAGATCAATCCCAAAATTAATTTCCCAATCAAGAAGAACACCAAAAAGATCATTAGAAATACCTCGAGAAAATTATAGACCACCGAAATAGAGTGCAATAAAGGGACTTTTGAACTAGAATTTTGAACATACACTAAATGGTATAGACACCCCCTTGGAAATTAACTTTTGGGATCTAAGGTAAGAAATGACCTTCCCTTAGGAACTAAGGAACTACCTTCCCACTCAATTAATGGCTTATTCAGGAATTAGAAACTGACCTTGTCGATTCTATAATAAAAAGATGCATAGAATGAGTGCAACCAATCTATCCTTAAAATCATATCGAAATCTTACATGTCTAACTCTATCAGATCCACTAGCATCTTCATATCATAGATAGACACCACATAAATCCTATAGAATCTCCTAGCCATAATGGAGTCACTCAATAAGGTAGACACAGAAAGGGGTTCCAGAATACTCGCAAGACCAAAACCAAAATGGATAGCCATATAAAGGGTCATATAAGAAAAGGTAGACCCTGGATCAAGAAGACAATATACATTATGAGAGAAAAGTTTTAGCATACTAGTAATAATATTAGTAGAAGCCTTAGAATCCTAATAAGTGACAAGAGCATACAGACAATTCTGAATAGTGTCATAGCTAGAAGCAACACCCTTTGGTACAAAGCTAAAGAAGCACCAATCGAGACCTATTAGCCCTAGTAGCAACATTGCCTGAAGGACATTCCTCTGAATGTGGATAGTTTGGCAATATCTGAAACACCTACTCCTCTTCTCATTATAAAAGCCATAGTTCACCTATCCATAGAATCAACAAAGAGAAAGTAATGAAGCTAATTATGCCCTACTGGCCTGAGATTGGGCTCCTTGTACCTTAAACCCACTATTGCTCTAAAAATGGCAATTACTGGATGGCTTAGAATATAGAGCACTAGTCGTGGAACATTTTTTCTTAAACCACTGCCTGCCATACTTCCCACTATTCTCTTGGCCTCCACTCTTCTCAAAATATCGAGATCTCTATCTTTGCCTCTCCTCTATCTCAGCTTATTTCTTTTTCTCATCCGCAACCTGCTGTATATACACCATAATCCTCTAAATATCCTTTTCACTAATCAGTAAGGCATCCTTTCACTCTAACACCAAGTCTTAAGACAAGCCCAAAGAAAACTTCCTTATCTTATTTCTCATGCTAGACACTAGATTAGGAGAATAATGAAATAGCTAATGAAACTTTAGGGCATACTCCTTCATAGTCATCTTGCCTTGCTTTAAATTCATGAACTCATCAGCATTTTCCTTTCTCAACTCCTGAGGAAAGAAGTAATTAAGAAAATCACTAGAGAAGTCCTTCCATAAATCCAACTCTGCATCATCTCACTTAGACTAGTCCTACTCCTCATACTACTGATACACTATATCCTTCGACTACTATGCAGTGAATTCCACACCCTTAGAGTCATAAACATACATCACATAAAAAATCTTCTCCATCTCATCTAAGATCCCCTGAAAATCTTCCTTAACCTTAGAGCTAGTAAAGGTCAGAGGATTAAGCCTTATAAACTGTCCAACTCTAGTGGCCTAAAAAGAAATCATAATAACACCAGCAAAACTCGACTGATGTGACTCAGATGTCACCAACTGGGTCAACAGATGAATGGAATAGAGGAACTCAACATTAGTAATATCTCTCTGAGGTGATTAAGTAGGAGTGTCACAAGCGGGAGGGGGATTAGTGGGGAGTTGTGGAACTCCACAAGGGCAATCAGAAGCTATAACCCTAGATCGGGTCTGAACTCCATAAGTAGGATAGGACCCATCAATAGTGTCCTCAAGTGGGACAAATAAATTTTCATAAGAATCAGATCTTCTGGAAGGCATAATCTGAAAAGTGAATAAATGGGAATTAGAGTATATTTTAACACCCTAGACTCTACATCTCGAGGTAGATCACAAGAAAGTAAAATATTTCTAAATGTTTCGTAGCCTCTCCCTTAAAAGTGTGGCATGCTATACACCTATAAAAGAGACTCTACTTAACACGACGTTGTGGACACCCAATGAAACGTAACCTAGGCTCTGATACTAACTTTGTCATAACCCAAACTAGGGTCTATCCATGATGGGTATCTCAAGTCCACTGAGGATCGGAGACCACCCTCATTGCCTATCCAAATAAAACATAACTCACATAGTAGTAGCTGAAATTTGAACATATAACAATATTGAAAGAAAATAATCTCAAAAATATCTAATAGTGTCAACATCAATACCTAATCAATAGTAATATCTACAAAGACTTTACTAATCCAAAAACAACCAATGTCGGGATGTGCCTCCAACTCTGATAATGATAATATTAATGACAATAATAATGTTAATATGATGTCTTCAATTCTAAGTAATGGAAAAAAATTGATGAAATGATTAATTCTTCTAGAGAATGTAAGCTTACCACTTCACCTTAAACGACCGAGGAACTAAGTCGATCCACCTAACTTTGCAAAGGAAAAGTAGAATTTCCTTTGGACCCAACATTGGTTGGGGATACAGCATTCGAAGATAGTTAGTAGGTTAAACACTAGCATGTAACTCAGGGAAAAATAATGCCAAGTCATATCCAATTCAAAATCATGCACATATCATGATATGCATGTATAAGTATTACGCCGAGATAGGAAAAAGGCTTAGCATAAAGTAAAACTTTATGCTGGACTATGCAGCTCAACCGTCACAAATAGGCACCAACAGACTAAATAGGTTCAGCTATCCCTACTGAAAGGGACCTAGTATGTGTTAGCCGCATAAACCAAAGGTATCAAAGAAGATCAGGGGATGCCCCAACCCCATGCCAATCCAAGATATAACTATATCAATAGTGTGAACTATCCATACGCTCATCAAGATCAAACTTCACATCGGCAAACATGAGTTTCTGCTACAAATTATCTAAGATCCACACCTTCACGGCTTAGCTACATAACGTCCATTAAGCCCAAATTAAAATAAGTTTCACATAACCCATTTATTTAACCAAGCATTTAATAGTTAAGGCATACCATGGGTATCGTCATACCCTTACACTTGCAAACTTAAATCTATGCCATAACAATCCCATATACTTGGGCGAATACCTCGACCCCCTTAGTTAATTAAATTAACATAGCTAACAAGGCCTTTAAAATCCATGTTTAGTGTTTAACCATTTATGCAATGCAAAATCATTAATGAGTAAGTCAAACCAAGTTAAAATTTCACAATTCAAAACCAATTTCACAAGTGGTTTAAGGGAACACAATTAGTCATAACCAATTCTAAGTTTAAAATATCAATTTAGGGAAATACCTCAAACCTCATTCCAATTCCCACACCCATCCACCCTATTGGTTCAAAACATTCAGTTAAAGTATGACCAACACATAAAAACCATGGGAAAACAATTCAAGGATCTAACATTCCAAAACCCTTTCCCATAACATAACCCACTTTCAAATCCACACATTTTAAACTATTTAAAATGCATAATTTTTATAAAATAAGAATTGGAGAAGAGTAACATGCCTAAAATACCAAGATATATAAAGAGAAATCAACCTTTGAGCCCTTCGATAACCAACTTCTTGGAAACTCTAAGTATCTTGCCCTTGGAGAATTTAGAGAGTTTGAGAGAGTTCTTTGAGTGCTAAAGGGTTAAAAATAACATCTCATAGGTATTTTATAGTCTTGGGAAGTGAGGGAAGAGGAAAATGTCCAAAATGCCCTCAATTAAAAAGCTAAAAAATTATCACCAGTGACTACAGGTCACTATACGGCTCATAAGGACTCACTATGGTTGTCACCATGAGTCGTAGTCTAGACAGTAGTTGAGGGACCCCCCTTCTAGTAACCCTATGACTCTCACCCTATGACTCTCTAAGAAACCTAGTGACTCGTAGGGTCCAAGTTATAGTCAAGATAGATAACTTTGGGCATCACACTGGTTTGGATATAGATGGGACTATACTACTCATTTTGAGTCTTTACGACTCATAGCCCTTAGTTATAGTCACAACAGAAACTCTTGACCGACATACTATCCAGTTTACAATTGGGTCTCTAAGACCCATAATAAAATGTTATGACTCATAAGAAGAGTAGTAATCTAGGTAGTGAGTTTGAAAACTCAAAAAATTTTAGGAAGTAAAATCTGGGGTATTTCAATTGAAGAGTCTGAAGAGCTT
>JAPEIP010000011.1:90717912-90736289 GCA_026120095.1 Capsicum chinense | reverse complement strand
TATTTTTAAATTTTTAAAAATATTTTAAAACTATTTTTAAATTTTTAAAAATATTTTTAAATTTAAAAAGATGGAGGAAAAAAAGAATCCTTTTTTTTAAAAATTTTAATATTATTTTTATTTTTTAAAATTATTTTAATATAAAATTAGTTAAAAATTGACCCCCACTTGCACCCCTTGGCGAGTGGTTACACTCTCTTTGTCCTAGTCACCATGACCTTGCCACATAGGCAAGGTCAACGGTCAAAGGGTGCGAAATGTTGCTTTTTGATGGGTTCAAGGGTCCAGATGACAAACATGTAAGTAGAAGTATCCAACTTACAAAAATGACATAGTAGAGGGGTTCAGAAGGTCATTTTGCCTTACAAAAGTATAATGAAAAGTAAATTGCAAACAAAATTAATAAAGAGACGACAAAACTAAAGATTATACTAACTACTCATACTTTCTATTTCTCGTAATAATTAAAAATTACCAGGTGAAACAACCTTTTTTTAGAATGAGTATTCATGAATCAAAAAAGATTTGAATATGGACAAGGAGCGGACCTACATGGTGTCAGGTGGATTCAATTGACCCCGCTTCGTTTAAAAAATTTATCATTTATATAAAAGAAAAACATTGTAAAATTTATGTAGAAAGATTATCTGAACCCACTTAAAATCTAAGCAAGACAGTGGAGCAGTGGTATAGTAGGTTCAAGCCCGCCCTCCCCCATTAGGTTAGATTCCGTTTAGCCTGGACAGTGTATATTGTAGGCCAAATTGGCTTATAACCAAAAATAAAAAGTATTGAATCATATTTTATAGAGATAGTCAATGCTAACTACCATATTTATCACCTATATTTTCCCTCTCTTGATTTTATTTTTTAAATTTCTTTATTTATTTTGTGTCCTCTCACTCAAATTTAATAAAAATGTAAAATCTATTTTACCTCGAAACAAAAAAAAATTCACCTTTTTATAATTACATTTTGGTATCTCTTTGATAGTTTTTTTTGCTTAAACATGCAATTTGTTTCGTTGAAATCATATATGGTATCTTAGTTTTCTATAATTTTAGTTTTTTAAAAAAATTAAATTGGTTCTTTGCAAATTTTTATATTTTTTCTCAACTGTCTAAATTAAACAAGTGTTGAGAGTTTTTTTTTTTTTTAAATAATCTTACTTTTATATTATATTATTAACAAAAAAGGACAATAAAAGAGCAACGAGCAAATCATTTGTTGTGCTCAAGCTGTGTACACTATTTGCTAACACCATGGTTCTTTATTTACTATTTGAACCCACTTATATCAAATTCTGAGTCCGCTACTGATTTGGACTCATATATGATTTGTAGTAGGACATAAAATTATTCTTGTGTTATAAAAAAAAACCTCATGATAGTTTTTTATTTTGCCAAAAAACTCTATACACCTACTATAATTTTTGTTTTGTAAAAGTTAAAAGAAAGTTTTATTTGCCAAAAATTTGAGTCATAGGAGAATGTTTTGCTTACCAAAAATAATAATTGCAATCTTTTGTTTTTATAAAAATAAGTTTGTTTTTTATTTTGCCAAAATATTAGACATTTTTGTCAGAACTCTCACGAGCCTCAAAAATGGGTAGTTTTGTTTAGACTTCTACTATAATTTAGTTTGTCTAAAATAATATGTATTTTTTATATTCAAAAAATATTTGATATTTTTGTTTATGTATAATTATAGTTTTAGAAAAATAGTAAAAAAATAATTTTGTTCATTGCAGAGATTTTTAACAAAGAGCAAAAAGTTTGAATTACTTTTTTAAGGGTCTTCAAACTTTTAGTATATTTCTAGTCTAACTGCATGTGCTTCACACATGTATTGTTGATTATTTAAAATTAAATAATTTTATTTATTGCGAAGATTTTTAATGAAGTTTAATAATTTAAATTATTTTTCAAAGATTTGTCACACTTTAATATAATAATGTAAACATAAACATGTATTTTAGTGTAAAACACATATATTTTACCACTAGAAGTATCAAGTGGTTGATGAATCAGCATTTTTGTATTGCCATGCAGTATCTCTTTCCCTTGCTACCAGAGGGTAAGAGAGATGCATCAATTTGAACCATATTTGTAGTACAAATATTTTTTCGTATATAATCTTTTCTTATTTTTAAAGTCAAATCTTTACAAAATCATTGATTACATTCTTATTACGTACTTAAAACTTTTAAAAGTTTGATATTTCTTAAATTTTTCTTATTCTAATGCTTTTATATTTATTTTTAGATTTTTCTAATCTTCTTAAAATCAAATTTAGTTAACTTAGAATTCTTAAACTAATGAAAAAAATATTAGTTGTCATTAATTCTGATGACTTCTAATGAGCAAATATTTTACATCAAATATATTTAATTAATTTTCAACTCTTAAATGTTATAAAAAAAATAGAAAAAGATGATTTTGTCTAAAGCAAGGACTTTTAATGAAGGGCAAAGAGTTGAAACAATATTTTTAAGGCTCTTCACACTTTTAATATAACTAGTCAAGTGTACGTGCATTGCACGTATATTCATGTTAAGCCATCAATCGATATGAAATATATAAAGAAAAATATTTATTAAAAATAACAATTGACTTTAAAAATTGGAGAGGGACAACTTTATGCATCCAAGCATGCGTGAAGTATTGGTATCTTAATCGTCTCCTACAACGTGTACTATCACACAATGGATGATTAAAAAACTAATATATAGTAATAGATCAAAAACTACAAAAAAATAATATGATAAAACCTAATATTTATACAAAAATTCATCAAAATTTGACTGAACATTCATCCACCACTTGTAAACTACAAGATATGATTAAACCCTAACCTTTACAAAAGAATCTCTCAAAGTTCAATCAAACGTTCATCCACCTGTGTTAAGTAGAAAAATAGTAGATAATAACATTACAGAAAATATAATAATCGAAATATTAGAACAATACCATTAAAGCTAACTTAATATAAAAAAATTCTTCAAAGTCCGATCGAACAACCATCTACAATATTAACTTGAATAGAATAGAAATTATTACAAAATAATATGATAATCAAGATATTAAATCGATTAAATGTAATTTAGTGTGATTATTATATGCTTCCTTCAAAGCTTATGAAAAAAATAGTTATAAGAATATCTCTTCCACCAACATTACTTAAATAGATGTAGTTTCTATAAGGTATTATTTTAAGTGATTTAGAAGTGTAAAATATTAGAACTTCTTACATAAATAAAAAAGAAAAGACTTAATAATAATAAAATTTATAGTTCACTTATTTACCATATTATTACAAAATATTGATAAGGTAAATATTTCTTGCAAATTAAATTGGAATACCCATAAATATTAACTACAGCCTAACAATTTGAAATGAAAATTTTCCAATATAGAGGAAACTCCTATATTTAAAAGAATTCGAAAGTGGCTAAAATTTTTATTGTTTTTCATAGTTAATTTTTCTTACAAATTTAAATATATTACCAAATTTAAGGAAGGAAGGATTTATTACATAAAATTTAGTTAATTTAAAAGTTTTAAATATGAAAAAATTAAAAAAAAAAAAGACGATTTTATCTATTGCAAACTCTTTTAATGAAGGATAAAAAGTTCAAATCGCTTTTGTAATGGTCTTCATCTTTTAATATATAGACTTATGTGTGTGCTTTGCAATTATGCATATTGTCAATTAATATAAATTAAGAAGAACAATTATTTAAAAATAGTTGTTGACACTACACTAATGAAATAATCCTATTTCTTATAGAGTGTTCCTATTAGATACTTTAAATTTTGATGAAATTTAATAGGATGTGTGATGAATATGTGATTATCATGATAAATCCTTGAATTTACAATTGATTATTGTATCCATGATGTTCATGTGTTGACTATTAGTATGTGAAAAAAACCATGCTCCCCAAGTGTTTGCTAAAATGTCTATGAGAATTGAATAGTGAAATCATGATAAGTCATTATATGGTCCCATTCATGTATAAGCTCATGCATATCAAGTGTTTGACAAAATATCTAAATGAATGCATTATTAACAAGCAAGTATTATCATACTTTCAAGATTATGCCATGTTTTACTTTCCATGTTATCGAGTCTTGGGGGTATTCAATACCCAAAAATTTAGATGTTTCCTAAAGCTATAGTAGTTATAGAATAGACTCAGTAATATCATGATCAGTAGTACTCAGTTAGTTACAAAATTCAGGAAACTCAGTATCAATCCAGTTCATCTCAGTATGATAATTAGTGTCTTAGTTGGGAGTAGAATTCAGCACCAAGTGAACCCAAGGATGGGGGATCACCTGACAGTAGAGGGTGTGACCCTTAGTAGCAGTCTTTGCATTCTAGAACTACGTAGCCAGTGTAGGTTGAGATATCAACCTGCCAGTTAAGGGTTGATAAGGTGTTTTAATTTCCAGTTAAGGGTACCACCATTCTCATTCAGGGCACTTGTCAGATGAATGTGACTCTTCAGCTTGTCTTTACCCGTGGCACGATACTGAACCCTTCCAACTGGGGTTATAGATTGGACCCTAATTATCTTATTTGGGGGCATGTCGATTAGATGATTACCTCCTATAGTTTCAGTTTCAGCCTCAGTATAGAACTCAGTTTAGTTCTACAGAACCAGGACTGTCAGACACAGTCACTCAGTATCAGTGATTCAGTTATCGAAAATCTCAAATATCAGTTACTCAGTATCAGAAATTAGTACTCAGCTTTATTAAAAGCTCAAATACAATATATATACGTATAGACACAGTATTGTATACTCAGTATTTACAGTAGTTTCAGTTGTACTCTTATTCAGTTACTCTATATCATTCAGTCAGTCATTATTTATACATATGAGCCCCTGCATTCAGCCTTACCTCATATAGCATACCAGTACATTCCACGTACTGACATATACTTTATCTTTGCGCTACGATGTCTCATATCATAAGTTCAGATGCTCAAGTTCCCGACCGCGCTTAGTCATATTCAGTTAGCAATAACAGATTCACTAGTGAGTCATCATCTATTGAGGATATTCTTTTATTTAAGTATTTCAGTAGCTTTAGTATTTTAATAGTCAGAGTTAGTTGGGGAATTGTCCCATCAACTCCACATTCAGACAGTTCAGTTAGAGGCTTTTCAGACTAGACTAGTTCAGATAGTATTCATATGTTATTTCAGTACTATATTTATCAGTATTCAGATTTATGAACATTATGGAATTTCAGCCTATTTTCTGCATTATTTTAGTATTATTATTATTCAGTGCTCACAGCAGGTACCGGTAATGGGTTAGCTTATGGTCCTTTGGGATCGTAAGATCGTGTGGCATCCGGAGTATAGACTCAGGGCGTTACAGTTAGAGTTAGGAGAACAAACTAGAAGATTAAATAGATGTTTGAAGTGTTTAATTATAGCCCTAGGATTTTCTCATCTCCACTGATCCACTTACCCCTATTATTCTTGATTCTATGCAGAAACAACTTCTTTCCATTTTCCCTGAGGATTATAGAAAAGTATCTAGTATCATTATTTCCTTCTTCAAACCATTTTCATTGGGCTTTTGGGTAAGGATAGATTCTTTCAATTTCATTCAGTGGATGTATTCTACATGAGCTTTGTTAACTTCAGGTCTACTTTTCTCAGTATTGAGATGGATGTCGATTTTCTCTAGATTCTAAAGCTTTGTTTCCCACTTGATGGTGTTCTTATTGACATCTCCAATTTCTTTCCTCAAATAGAGACTGGGTTTTTTACTAAGCATCTTTAATTTTGATTGTAAAATTAACATGGGGTTGCCTTGAATACTGGTACTTAATATATCTTTCACCAAATTTATAAAACCTTTCCATATCACCAAAAAGTTAAAAAATCTGAAATAGGTAATATAAGGACTATAAGAGATTTGATATTTTAAAATCAATGACTTATGGTAAGAACCAGTTCTGGACAAATTCCTAATGGAGCAATTTTAAAGAGATTGATCCAAAAATTCATTGATACACACTGTAATACCTTGAGAATCTAGACCAATATTAGGATCGTGTTTCAAGCTCTTACAGAACAAATCATAGTTTTTTGATAGCTTTGCTCCTAAGTTGATGTACATTAAGGCCTCAAATAACTCCCAGATATTAGACGAATCAAAATATTCCTTACCGATTGAGATTTTGAAAATAATGTCGCTATAGTAAGCTTCCAACAAGCATATCTTTTATTCTACTGAGAATTTCTGAACTCATGACCCCCATCAAGTAGATAATCGAATTATCTTTCCAACGATACTAATTTTTTCTTAATTCGATACCAGGGTGAGAAGTTATGACACTTTTAGTAAAAGTAATAGCTCAATATGAGCAGCACCGCATCGCGGTGACCCAAAAATGGCACTCGTCCTTTTTCTAGTGAGGAAATACAATTTCATTGAGTCACAGTGATGGAAAATCTAGGGATCATCCTTTTCCAGTGGCTCGACGCGATTGCACCGCGTAGCGCTAAAGTGGAAAATCAGGATTGTTTATTTTTCAGTGGCTCGACGTGATTGCACCATGTCGCACCATTATGAAAAACCAAAATTTTTTATTTTCCAGTTTCGATTTTAATTTTTCAAGGACATTTAAGTCCTTTTTCCTTCATCCTATTTAGTAAAAAATGGGATTAATCATTAGTTAAGACATTATATTCAATATTTTCACAATTTTCTCTTAAAAAAGAAATCCTAGCCACCACCCAAATTCATCAAGATTCAACCATTAATTCCTCAAGAAAGTTTAAGAATACAAGCTTCTCCACCCAAGAATGATTAATAACTACAATTCTTTTGCAAGATTAAAACCCTAAGGTATGTTAGATGTTCATCCATGGACTCTTTTCACCCATGGAGTCCAAGAATCCATCTTTTATGTTTTAAAACATGAAATTACATCTTTATAATGATTTATCTCCATGAAGCTTTTATGAATTTTGATTATACATGATGTTTGCAATCTATTTTCATTGAAAACAACCCTTATTACATATTTTATGAATTATGTCCATGAACTTGCATGAATTTTAAATTTTATCATGTTTTCATAAAATTGTTGGTGATATTAAACCTTACATGGTTTAATGGTGTTGTTTGTTGAATTTAAACCCTAATTGGTGATCTTAGAAGTGGAATTATGCTATTACTACAAGTTTTAAAACTATTCCCATGTTTAGGTTAAACCATGAATTACAATTGTTTGATGAAATGCCTAAATAATTGGGTTTTGAACAATGACTACTTATTACATATTTACAAGTTAGGATTTTAGGATTTTTTTTTTCAAGTGAAATGCATTATAGTATGTATATTGTGGGTTCCATATCATGTTCACGAGAATTTGGAATAAATCCTTAATTTTATGATTTTGTCATATGATCGTGCTATCTCATTATGTCTAGAAGTATCCTTATGTTAAAGTCTTGACCCCTATGTATTTGATGAAATGCTTAAGTGAATAATTGTGGACAATGATCTCTTTCCATGGTTTCAAAGCTTTCATGTGTCCCTATTGTTGTTATTGCTATTGAGTCCTGGGGGTTATTAATACCCAAAATTTAGCTGTTTACTTAGTCTCAACAATTTTAGAATGGTTTCAGACATGTATGAGAATTATTCAGTTCAGTCCGTTATCATATCAATCAAACTTAGATTAGTTCAGTAATCTGAGTCAATTCCCTCTTCAATTAAGCTTAGCTCAGTCCCATAATTAGTGTCAGTTTTGTTTAGAGTAAGATTCAGCACCGAGCGATCCTAGGGATGAAGGCTCACCCGTCAGTTAGGACTGGATCCTTAGAAGAAATCCCTAAGTTCCAGAACTACGTAGCCAGTATAGGTTATGAGATGTCACCCGCCAGTTTAGGACTGGCACTCTCAGGGATCACTCGCCAGCTTAGGACTGATCTCAAGGGTCACCAGCTAGATTAGGACTGACTCTACAACCATTGTTAGTACCCATGACACAGTACTAGTATCCTTTCGACTGGGGGTTACAGGTTGGACACCAATCAATTCAGATTTGGGGTATGCCGGTTAGATGATACCTCCCACAGTTTTTGTATTTAGTTCAAAACTCAGTTCAGTTTTTACTTGACCATAGCATATAGTTTATTAGTTATTAAGTTATCAGATTTCAGTTACAAATTATATCAAAAACATAGTATATACTTGGTCATGCATTCTTAGATTTTATAGCTTTTACGTATTTATATTCAGTATCCTCATGCTAATCAGACCATCTTTACTCTATGCATATTTACTAATTTACTTCAAATCATTTAGCTAGTTATTACTTCATGTTCAGTTTTCCTATGCTATTCATTCAGTTGGTTATCATTCATGCATATAAACCCACGTATTGTAGCCTTACCTCATTTAGCATACCAGTACATTCAAAGTACTAATCCCATACTCATTTCTTGTGCTATGATGTTTTATATCATAGGTTCGGACACTCAAGTTCTCAACCATACCTAGATAGCCCAACGCACTAGTAGTAGCAGCAGTGGTGAGTCCTTATGTTCCAAGGACCAGTTATGTTATTTCAATTTTTCTTAGTTTTGGCAAACAGTCGGAGTTAGTTGGGGGCTTGTCCCATCAATTCCTCAGTTATTCAGTTAGAGGCTTTCAGACTAGTACAAACATTTAGTTAGCTCTTCAGTATGTTTTCAAATGTTAACTTCATGATTCAGTATTGATTACAGTTTTTAAACCTTACATGTTCTCTTTATTATCAGTTTTGTTCAGTGCTCACAGCAAGTACTAACTTATAGGTTAGCTTGTGGTCTCTCAGGATTGTAAGCACTGTGTGGCACTCAGGGTATACTTTCAGGGCATTATACACACTCTATCTAATATTTTCCAAATTCTCTTTCTCAAAATTTTATTATTGCACCAAGTGAAATTACCACCAGTATAACAAATATTAGTTAACCCACAATTGTCCAAGCACTTCTAGAAATTCAAACTTTTGGACATCCTATGTGGCTTTCCCCCCTAACTTCTCTAAAGGATCCAAAATTATATGTAAGTCACCTCTAATGCACCAAGGACCATTAACTTTAAGATTATCATCTTTAAGATACTCCCAAAGATCTCTTCTTTCAGCTATGGTGCATTTAGCATATATAGAAGAAATGTAAATGTCCTGATAACCATAGACATTATTCATGACGATAGTAATACGTGGATCATTTTCTAAGATAACATCACTTGAATGTTGTTTCTCCAAGAACACCAAATTTTTCCGTTCATATTAGCAAGACATTTTTCATATCCTATAACTTTCTATAACTGTCTACTTTGCCTCGAGAAACAAAAGGTTCAAAGACGGCTATAAATTAGGATTTGTTGCTGTGAGCTAATCATTTGAGTCTATGAATAGCTTTTTTCGATTTAACCCCCTTATATTCCAAAAAAGAGAATTAATCATCATTAATTTTGGGGGGTAACTTCCTTTTGTTTTCTTCTCTTAGATGTTTGAGTTTTGCTTCCTTGGATTTTTGTATATTTTCTTGCTTTACTTCTTTCTCTGTTGCCAGAGGATGACACATCTGGGTAAAATTTACTATATTACCCCATCTAATTATAACCCCAATTCTGGTGATCCTTACTATTAGGTTGATTAGAGGGTTCAATAGGGCAAGGTTTCTCTTCTGCATGCACCTTCGAGATATTATTACTATGTGTTATAAGTTGTATCTTCAATCTGTTTATTATTTAAATCCACAAACAAGTTTAAATCAGGCATCTTAGAGGAGTCTGTGTTGCTGTGAGTTTTCCTGGATACACTGTGTTAGGAGTGGTTGTTTTTCCCTTTGCTAGTAGTAAGATTATCCACGTTGATTTTCTCTTGTGTGAAGTTATTGTGATACAGGTAAATCTTGATTATAGACTGCTTTTCCTCTAGATTTTTATCTGTCTCAATAATCACATTATCCATTTTCCCTTTTTTGGCCTTTTTTCCATGATCTACTTCCTTATGGTCATCCTTGTGAGTGTTATTTTCTACCTCCATATCATTATACTAGTACTCCGGTCTTAAAACTGAAGTTTCATTTTTTCCTAGGATGATAGGCTTATAAATGACTTTGATTTTTTTTTTTTGGCATTTTCTTGATTTTACCTTTGGAAACTTTGGTTTATTTTGAAGTAAAAATAATATTCTCTTGAGCATTGTTGTTGTTTTCCTATTCCGCAGTTATTTTCTCACCTTTGTTATTGTCATTCTCTTTTACAACCTTTTTGTTCTCCTTCACTGTTTGTTCTACCTAAAGTTCTTCATCTTTTTTTTCTTTTTTCCACTTCAGTTTTAGCCATAATTTTTTAAAAAATCCTGCAATTTCTTATATTGTGTTCATTTTTTACAATGTTTTCTATTTTTTGGGATGGTTTCATACTCCACTTTTTTAAGTAAAACCTTTTAAAGGTGAGTCTTCATCCTCTATTCTCACTTAAACACTATCTGGATAGGACTTGAGCAGATCCAATTCAACTCTTACTTTAGATGTACTTGGCCTAGTTTTACTTGTGGTAGCAACATCCATTACTAGAGGTGTCCCTATGGATCTCACAATCTATTTTACATAATGCCATGAATGCATATGATACGGTAGTCTAGGTAAAAGAACCCAAACAGGAGAAATTGGTATATCCTTTTTTGGATTGAAATTCAGAGTCCATTTTTGTAGCCACATTTGCATCCCATCAATTTCTATACCTCTTTTAAATCAAACCAATTTAAAATTCTCATAAATAGTAAAATCCAATAAAACATTATAATTAGCATACACACCAATTTTGCAAGAGCCTTTAATTGAGAAAGTTTTCTTGACTTTTGACATAATTTGATCAATTTAGGGTCGGGCTTTAGAAATCTTCCTACAATCCTGTACATACATTCTTCCGCCATAATTTCACAATATTCTTTGAATTTGAAGATGATTGTTGGCATTTCATTGTGGTTAGTATCCTAGCAATTACAGATTCCTTTCTCCGCGAAAAATAATTGTATTTGACAAATATGGAGTAGTGATAGAGGTAGCATAGGATTGTTTCTCTGCAATTCATCATTGGGTATATTCGTTCCCTTTGGTGGGTTAAAATTTCCCTCTTTACGTGTTGGAAGAGAGCCTCCCGACAGCTCCGTCAGGTGGAGGATTAAAGCAACATGCTCTGTTAGCTGTTAAAATAGTGTCAGTGTTGAGAGAAAAGATTTAAGAAAGAGAGAGTTTGTTACAAAAAAAGAGCCCTTCATAGGGTTAAAAGTGAACACATTGTAGGGTTAAAAAGTATTTTTATTTTTAAATATATAGTAACAAGATTGTTGAACCTATGATTGAAAGATATCTCCATATATTATATTTGAACCTCATTTTTCTTTTGACAAAAATCTTCGCTATCGCCAAGTTTGTTACAACTTTGATCTTGAGATGTATTCAATATGAAACGTCAGCTTGATACCACTTGTTGGGTTTGAAATTGGTTGGACATCATGCTTAAGCCAATAGTTTGCAAATCATAGAGGCGATAATTCATAAAAAAAGAAAAACACGCTAAAAAGCATATTATTAATATAGTTTGGTCAAATGACCTATATATTTATAACTAATATTGTAAAACATAAAATCTATTGGGAGAAATCTCGCCCTAAACAAGACTTTTTAAGGATTACATTGTGGATATTATTGTTCTATGGAATAAGAATAAGGATTATCTTAAATCCTTTTTCTAAGAAGAAGGTTAGCCAAATATGGAAGAGTTTTATGTTTTTCTTTTAAGAAAAGTAAAAGTAATTATGGTAATACTTTAACTTTACTCAAAAAAATAAAATAATAAAACTCAAATGTAACAAGAAAATAAAAAAAAAACCTATCAAATATATTGATTGACTTAGAAAACCATTGCTTATAAGCAACTCACAACTAGGTACTGATAGATGATTGCATAGCACCAGGGTAAATAAATGAAAAGGGTATCCTTGATTATAATAATGAAGAAAGAAAATAATTAATCCGTATATACATAGTACTTCAATAAAAAAGATTATAGTTTGGGCATTTACTAATTCATTGATTATAGACATATAGTACATGACTAGAAGCCGAAAAGCAGCTAGGATGGCACATGTGGCATGTTCAACCTTTTATGCTAAAGACACATTCATACTAACCAAACAAAAAGATTAAAACCCTCTATCCATTGGAATAAATCTTCCTTACTTTATTATTAGACAAGGCAAAAACAGGTACTATATAATAAGCCCAATATTAATTATGTACTCTTTGAGTCCTTGTGTCCCAATTTATGTGCTCGACACTTTCGGATCATTTTTTGAGAGTCAATTCAACTAATTTTTTAAGCAAAATTGAATTATATTAACATAATCTTTTTTAAATGAAAATATAGCTATTTAAAATTGCATGATAAATTGTATAAGTTGCAATTCTTCTAATATCATCAATATAGTGAGCAAATATTTACATTTTAAAAGATATGTAGTTTGAATCTTGAAAAGCGTAATGTTAGTGAATTTTAAGTAATTACCGTAAATCATGTGACAATATGACAGTTAGATCTAGCTCATCCTCAAAGCCTAACTCATGAAAAATAATTACAGACCATATATGTAAGAAGATCAAGAAGCCTAATGACTTCGATGTGGAACTCAACAGATAACTTGCTTGTTTTCCAGTTATTCATTCCCCTTATTATGCGATTATCATTAGTTATTCTTATGCTACCTCATAGTGTAAAAATTCTCTTACATTGTGCCAATGAATAGTGCATAATATCTTATATATTTGTGATGTGTAGGTGCAATTAAAATAAAACGATCCTGAGAAGTTCCCAGAGTGCATTTATTCTCACTCAAGCATTGCTATCAGATGATTTTCCTATTTAGTTCTTTAATTAAAAACACATATTTTTAAGGAATGAGCAACAAAATTTTTATAAGGGGAACCAATCTAGCTTTATGCCTAACAAATAGAGATGCTTCTTTAAATTTATAATTTTATTTGGACATAAGAACTTTAGCAGGTCATGAGTAATAAATTTGTATTAAACTATCCCCCCCCCCTTTTTTTTAATAAAAAGGAATAGTACAAGTATCTAAAGATTTTTAAGTGATCTTTGGACATGTTGAGGAGACAATGCATGAAATGCTTTTCTGAGACAACCAACTATAGAGAATCAGTTCTTGTTCACTGTGGGGTGGATACAAGATTGGTGTCAAGTAGGTTCAATATATAAAAAATTAAATGCACAAAGAAGTGAATAAAACAAGGTTTGATTAATTAAAATTTATTATATCTACAAATTTTCATATTGTGAAATCTACTCATAATACTTTTATCGAAAAAGGTATTAAATATACTATCTATATAAGGAATAATAAAACCCATTATGAAACTCATTATCCATTCGATTTTGCAGTTTACTCTTCATCAACTTCATTATCGAAAAAGCTCTTTCAACTGTGGAAGTTCGCTATCAGCAAAAAGAAAACACAACAAGCAGAATACAAGAAAAAAATATAAGGTCAAACTACATGAATAAGAAAACATCCTTGGTATAACTACTTTAAACAATTAACAATCACGCATTACTAATTTCTTAGGGGATTGTACATATATATTCCTTCTTTGGCTCACCTCTCTCCTCCCTCTTCTTCTCTTCTCTTTCTCTCTTTCCAGATATCCCCCTCTCCCCTCTCTATCGTCCTCTCTTTTTAGAAACTCTTTTTTATCCCTAGTTTTGTGTTGCATTTCTCTCTCTAGAAAGAAGTGAAAGAAAGTAAAACTTGGTGGAACTATGTAGGACTATGAAGGCAATGGAGAAGATATAGACAATAATTTCTCTTCTCCTTATAGTGAAGGGCTATTAGATAAGGTATAATTATATTAGATACGTACATCTAAATATTTGTATCTTCTTTCTTTTCTTCTTTTCTAAGTAAGTAGATACAACAAAAATTTGAGATAGAGGTATTTATGTACAAATACACTAGATACATCAGTGTCTTCGCGGAATCAATATGTATCTATGCACAGATATACTTGATAGGTCAATGCATTTTTATATTAGATAAACTAGATATTTGATACTATATAAACCGGATAAAACTAACATCACATATGATAGGTGAAATTGATATTGGATACATTAGATGAAATTAATACTGGATACATCAAATTAATACTAGATATATTAGTATTTATATTAATACTGGATATACACATACACAAATTTATAAAACAAAGATATAAAGAAAGAGCAACGAGAGAGAAAGAGAGGTGAGCATAAGATGCGAGATACATTCGTTGAATATAGTGTATCTAGAGGAAATACATTGTATTTGGAGGCAGTCACATATAAAATATGTAATTATTGAAACTATCATTGCGTTGAGTAATTGACACCTATATAATGTGATTTATGAAAGTTGATCATAATTTAAATACTATTTTTCTTTATCTCACTCATAAGAACTATCAACAAGTATTTTTAGGTTGAATAAACTTTCATCAACATCCTATACATTAGCAATATAAGTCTCTAGTTGATCATTCTTAAGCGTAGTCATTGTATATTTATCAAAATCATCAGGATATAATTCAGTCATTCAATAATTACTTTATATAAAAATTAGAAAATGATTTAACTGAACATAAGCAAGAAACTCAATAAGAAAATATGTTCTTGCCTCATTAAAATGAGCATTGAGTTCTTGAAATTATCTTTGGATAATCATTAAGAAACACTTAACATAATACTAATTTGAGATAGTATATTTAGAAATTTCACATTGAGATCTTCCAAAGTTAACATAGAACTCATCAAAATTAGGTATCAAAATATGATACATGACAAAAAATATAGATATATTATTGATAAGTGGATTCATCCCCCATTTCTTACATCTTGCAATCCTTTCTTTACCACTTTAACCAGTAGAATGACATTTGCAATATCTTGTTATTTATTTTATAAGGTTTCATTAAGATCGATTGTGACAGTCAAAATGTCTCTCATTAAATTTACTATGAAAGTAATTCCAAATCTTTCATGATCTCTAAAATGTCTTACTGCATTAGATCATTCGAAGTAGATTTAGAAAAAAAATAATAATATCAAGAACATTAGTTACAGAGAAAACAACTAATGAGATTTGTAAAAAAATTATAGTGTGAACCCAATAATTATAAACTGCTCTAGCAAGACCATGTTCTTGGCCAAGTCCTTTTTAGTTTCAACCTCACTTATATCTAGTGTTTGTTAAACTTTGTCTTCTTGAGATTTGATGTGACGCTAAAAATCAAATAATTTTACTATCATTCGCCTCATATTTATTCCTTTTTAGTATCATTTTGAGCCTGAATGATGTAAGTTATATGTATATTTCATGTTTGTTTATGTAGGAGCATCTTGATGTATTTTAAGCTTAAACAAGAAGAAAAGAGCACCAAGAAACCAAAAGAAACCAAGAAAGAATTAACACCGTAATACGCTGTAGTGACTCACCAGGTCATTTCCTCGATTTGCATGCATTTTAGGTAATTTGAATCTTCCCATAGCAGATACAGGTTATTTATATTATTTCAAAACAATAGTTTCGATTATCAGATAATTCATTTTAATTTTAAGCTCATTTTTTAATTTTAGAGTTGTCGTTGTTTAGGATTCTATTTTAGACCAAAACTCCTAGTAGATAACCTCGAATGATAATTTTTATGGTGCCATCAGCTCCAAAACATTGAATTTAAGTTAGGATGATCCTTCATTCAAGTCTCGAGGCTTTTTGACTCATTTTGTGCTATTGAGTAGATTATGTAAAAAATAAAATTATAGGTGTGGGCCCCACATTTATTCAAAATGATCTTTGATGGAAGTTTTAATGGTTTTATTCAGTCCTTAACTTTGAATTTGGTATGGTAGCATAGTTTGTTTGCGTATACAAGATTCCAAACGAATCTCAAGCATTCGATCAAAGTCTGTTTTGGACTTGGTAAAAATCTGGTGTATGGCACCTGATAGGACCCCTTAAGAGCCTATTGGGCCGCTTAGCGATCAACACTTTAGCATCCATGGGTTGTCTTAGCAGCCCTTTCCTAATGATCGAGGTTCTCTTTAGCGGTCAATGACCGCTAAAGAAGGCACCGCTTTAGCGTTATTATGGCCCCTTTAGCGGTACTCACTACTCTTTTCAGATTGCTAAAGCAGTCGAGATGTCGCTTTAGCGGTATACCGTTTAGTAGTAGGCACTTTAGCGCCTAGTTGTCCGTTTTAGCAAAACCTATGGACCTCACCAAATTAAGATATCAAATTGAGGAAAAAGTGATAAATCATCTATTAAGCTAAGATAAGCTATCCTAATACTCCTTGGTCAATACCCATTGATTTTTCTTCGATTTCCATCCTAATTCATGTAAATTCTTAGAAATCAGAACTTAAGTTCCTAAATTTTAAGGGTTGATATGTGACATGATTTGTTCTCTGTTTATACTTAACTTTTGGGCAAACATTCCCTGTCCTTCGAGGGACCTTATGATGGATTTATTTTTGGATTTCCATTTGCAGGCCCCACGATCCCTTTCTTGACCAAAATTTTGACTTGACCCTTAATATAACAATGTGGGTCTTGTTTTACTCCTAATGACATGTAGATTATGATTTTGATAGCATGGCGGCATTTTAAAGTTGTGGAGCAGAGACAGATAATTTGTTGGCGATTCAAGAAGTTATAGTTCAATATCGAGGTTGGATTCTATCTACTCTTCTTCATGAGATAGTGTATTATATATATTGCATGTTAGATAGGGGTGTAAGGATATGATATTGTGTATGACACTATAACTTAGCCTAATTTATAAGTTTAGGGCTAGAAGGGTAAATAGTCCCTTAAGGTGAAATACTTATTATGCTTCTAGGATACTATTATCGTAGGGTGCAAATATGTTAGACATAGTTGATTATAATAACCCTTTAGTATAACATTTACTACTTGACATAGTGGATTATGATGGTTTTCAGATAATGGTATGGTTATGTTGGTTGTTCTTTATTGGGCCCAAGACTGTGGTTATGATAGTAGTTGGATTTCGAGAAGTGGTTTATCCTTGTAGAGGATATGTCTTAGTTTATTGACATTTAGATACTGATAATTATATTATTTGGATACTGGTGATGACATGCATAGATTTAGTACATTCATGCACACTAAATAGTAAATGGTACGATTCAAACTAAAATGTGGTTTTACTTCTATTTTACTAAAAAAAGATTTATTCTCAATTTTTTTCTTTTGAATGGATTTTTCATAACGGGAATTGTACCATCTTAATGCTTTATGAGCCTTTCATACTAAAAATGATATCTTAAGAATTTGACCAAGAAAGATTCCAGTCCATGATTTTTTACTACTACTATTTACCTAGGTCGAGAGAGATTCTGACCCTTTCTATACTTTTATGATGATATATCCCTAGAATTTCCCTCGGGCAATATATTTACAGATTTAAACACTCTTTTAGACACGGTGCATGTCCGTGCATTTATATATATATATATCAACAACTGGAAAGAGTAAATTGATAAAGATGCTAATGATGATGATTGGAAATCCTTGACAGGGACCAGTTAGTATATATGAGTACTCTCGAACCCCCTAGGGTCACCTTTGTCTATGAGTCATCATGCCAGAGAAGAGAAGTTGATGTAGCTACTACCTTTGTGAGTTGTCGAGCTAACAAAGGTGTATACTCGATTTCATTATGGTACTTTGATCACTTATGGTAGTATGGATTCTATCCTATATTCCTCCTTGCATGCGCATTGCCTATCACCAATATGCCCTATATATCTATCATTCTTTTGAGGGGTTTCATAGGTCTAGTTGATAAGTATTACTCGTTGTATATTTTATGCTAATTGGACCTTCTAGGTTATGGGGCCCAATTTAGGTATCATTTATCTGGCATAACAATTACTTTATTATTACTGTCATTATTGTTAGTTCATAATAAGTTAACTATTGGATTGGTACTGAGATTCAAAGTATGATTTCGACTTCTTTCTTTTAAGGTTTTTTACTATGAATAATTATCTATGGATTAGGGATCCCAATTATGTTTGCTCTAGTTTTTACTATGATTAGGTGGCCTTAAGAAGCTAGTGTGATTACATTAGGTTGTACCTTTGGGTTAGCCTTGTTACGTATATTTATATACATATATAGTTATGGTGTTATCATATAAATCTCTCTCACTTCATTTATTCATATTGTATCTCCATTCTTTGGAATTGTATACTATAT
>JAPEIP010000011.1:90702757-90717812 GCA_026120095.1 Capsicum chinense | reverse complement strand
GCTCTTTGTTTGTATATTGGCCAACAATATACGGTATAATGCTTACGTCCATAAGTATGGCTAGAATATGGTAGTTTTATCCTTATTGTCTTTTTAGCTTTAATATATTAATTTCCTAGATATTTGGGTGTAGTTTATATTCCTTCTTGCATATTATTTATACTTGTATTATCTTTGGAGCTCATTCGGCAGTTACCTATTGAGTATCACATTTTTGGTGCTCATACTACACTTCTGCAACTTGGAAATAATAGTATAGGTTATCACTATTGTTGCGTATGTCATGTGTAGCAGTTATGGTTCATAGACATAGGGTGAGCTTCTAGAGTTCGGAGTGTTACTATTCTCCCTTTTATGTAGTAGACTAATCTCTATGTTGTATTCAGAGATGGACTGTATTAGTATATTTATTTAGCACTTTATTTTGTAGTTTTATTATATTAGAAGATTTTGAACTGATTCTACTAGGTTTTGGGACTATCTTATGTATTTTAGTCTTTTACTATTATTATTTTGTATTCTTCTTTCCTTTCTCTTGGTAGTCTGTTACTAATAGTTTTGTGCTACGGTTTAGCTTACTTACCGGTAGGTCATATTAGATTCCATCATGACCTAAGAAATTGATTTATGACAAATTAGTATCAAACCCTATGTTTACCAATGTATTAGTACAAGAGCTTAGTGTCCAGTAGAGACCTATGGATCAGTGCAAAGATATCTATAACCTATCTTTGAGAGGATACAAGGCATTCTTAGAAAGTTCTATTCTTGACTTCTTATCATGTGTCCATATTTTTATGAAATTCACGTACATTCTTTGACTCTATTCTATCCCAGATAGACGATGCGAGGCTGTCGATAGAAGTGTACATGACTTCGGTACACATTTCTGTAGCTTTAATGCAACGTTGGATTATGTAGTTAGGGATGAATGTCTAAGATATTCAGCGTCAGCTAGAGAATATCGGGCCAACCTAGGCTTCGGTAGAGTTCACGACTGCTTTAGTCTTTCAAGAGTCAGCACTGGGGATCTTGATTCTTTTTATAGATACCTCAAAGCCAGGGATGTCATCCAATTCATCAAGCAGTTCTTAAGCAAAAGTTATATTTGTTAGTATTTAGCAGGGTTCTTTATCGGTTTCAAAGTATGAGATTGAATTCTTAAGTGGGACACATATATTCCTGTGTTATATCCTTTAGAGTATGACATGGTGTATGGATTTATTAGAGGATGCATTACCACCTTGTTTAGCATCAGACACTAAATAGTAGCTGGGTCTTCCATCTCTGAGGTTGTTGATCATAAGAGGGCCATAAAGAGAGAATGTATTGAGTCTTATGAAGGTGGTTATAAGAGGCCATATCATTACTACAGTGCTATTAGTATTCCATCCAAGAGTGAGGATCCTCTCGATAGAGGTCAGCTTTGCTTACTACCCATCGATTCTATACCGGTAGCAATTTAGATTATGGGTGGCTCTTAGATTAATCGTGGTGGTCACAGTGGGTAGAGTACTCATCTAATCTTATGGAGGATTTAGTATAGGTATTTAGGCCAAATTGATTGCTCTGAATAAGGAGGGGTAGCATCTCAGAGTATTTTAGGATCTTGTCACGGTTGTGGTGAGATTGGTCATTAGTCTAGAGAGTGCCCTAGATATGAGTTAGTTGTTCAGACTGGATAAATAGGATTTGTCACTAGCCCTAAATTCCAGAGGTATGTTATAATTGTGAGGAGGATGGTTAATTTAATAGGGAGTGCCCTTGACAACAGTTAGTTAGCTAGTGGAGGTCAACTCATTTTTCTCGTAGGTTAGGGCTTTAGGGGCTTGGTAAAACTGCATAGAGAGTAGTCACTGGTCCAGAGAGTTCCTTGACATGGGATTATTAGTCACTCAACTCATTTAATTTAGTATCGTAGTGTTGTAACACCTTCAGTTAGAGAAAGAGCGCTTAACAACTCATTTGATGATTCAGATACTCAGTCCAAGTTTGGACCCACTCAGATTAATTCTCCTTCGAGCATGTTAGGCTTGTAACTTTAGATTCCATCATGATAGATGTACTTTTTTTTCTTGCCTTTACCCTTCTCATTTACGTGTATTAGGATTCTCGTAGCCATTAATGATTGTAAGCTTTGTTATATTTATATCAATTGTTGTGTGTCCTGATATAGATTTTATGATTATTTGACTACCACTATAGATTATTTCCTTTAGTAGTCGATAGAATGGATCAATTCTGATATTCCCTAGAGGTGTAGAATTTTGGTCTGAGTCTCATTTAACTTGGCATATTAACCTTTTTTATGGCCCTATAGTGGTACTTAATTTGTTTTTCATTTTGCCACGACCTTCTCTTTATGTTGATGTTTATACATTAGTGGTTATTATTATCATTGTTTGTTGTTAATCGATTGTCACTTGGTAGATGGCTAGGATAGCATTATCTAGTTAGAATTCCCTTTCTCATAATTTTTATTCGTTGGCTTAGGCGGATAGCTTGGTTGGATGATTTCCCTTTTGTATCAAGGTGAGGTTTGTTGTTTTACTCTTTTTTTAGCTATGCTAGATCGGTTGTTGAGTGGGTAATGGCAGTGAAGGTAGGTTGGCCTTCTGTGTTATGGTTGAAGAGTTGGCAATTGGTTTGTGTAGCCTAATTTTAAATTGACCAATTTAGGGTCCGTTCTTCTGATTTGACTAGTTCATTGCCCGATAGTGATTTTACTATTAATGTCAATAGGTATTGGATACGTCTTTTAGGTTTGTTGGGTCTGTCTCCCGGTGATAGCTTTAGTCTTAGTATCAGTAGAGATTGAGTACTCCGTTCTTACCGCAATGTGGTCGTTATTCTAAATAGAGTTAGAGAATTGGAGATAGATGATCTTTCCTATGACTGCTTCTTAAGTTAGTTATTGGGTATTCATTGTCGAGATGGAGTATTAGATTTATCAGTTTCTAGCTAAGGTTGCATTTCTCTAAGTTGCTAGAGTTTCAGTTATCGCTAGTATGATTTGTATCCTTGGTGAGTTCTTGGGTATGCTTTGTGGTTCATTCCCTTCAGAAGATATGGAGTTGATTGCTTGTATTTTCAGTCATTGATCTTATAGCCTCTTGCACATAAATGTGGCGCACACCACACCCATACACAAGACTTTACTAGATGCAGCTTTCAGACTTCCTAGGACTCTATTGAACCTTAGGCTCTAATACCAAGTTTGTAATGCCCCGGTTTTCTGAACTGGATCGCTACATGGTGCCCATGATCTTGAAGGACCACAACCTAACCCATGACTGATATCTGTACCTGTATACTATAATATATGACATAATAATGCAAAAAGTATAAATAATAGGTCATAAGGTTTAACTGCATAGAATATCTCACAAATCATAACATCCATATGGGGTAATGAATACCCAAAACAACTGAAATCTGAATCAAATCTGAGCTAAATCTGAAAGCCTCTAAATACTGTCTGAGTAAGGAGTTGAAGGAACATGTCTCTAACTAACTTCGTCTAGCAAAACTGAACTGAAATAATAAATAAAATAAATAATGTCATCCTCGAATGGATGAGGATTCACTGCAACTCTTCGACTGGAATGTTACTGCTACTGCTGATTTGGAGCTCGTATCTATGAACCTATGGTATAACGTGAAAGAAAGCACCATAGCATAAATATGTAGTACAATTGGGAGTACTGAGTATACGAGTGAGGTAGGCTAAATGCAAAAGGGTTTACATGCATGAACAATGCTAACTGACTGACTGATATGAACGTAAGAGTACAAACATGCATACGTAGTAACTGTGATCATGATTACATGATATCTAGATCTGGACACTAATACATGATCTACTGATATCTAGCATGACAAATACTGAAATTCTGATAAAATAGATGACTGTGTCTAACAGTCCTGAATCTAATGAAATTATCTTATTCTATTTTGTAACTGAATTGACTGTATCTGACAGTCCTGATATACTAAAATCTGAAGAACTATCTGAGTTCTTTTAATGAGACTAGGACTGAAATTGTTATAGGTAGTTGTTTGACCGACATGCCCCAACAACCTATATAGCTAAGTTGGGGTCCAATCTCTGCCCCGACTTGAAGGGTGTCAATACCACGCCACTAGTAAGGATAGTTGTGAGTGACCCTTAGCTGGCAGGTACTCAAAATAAGAATGGTAGGAACCCTAAACTAACGGATTAAGACACCTCATCAACCCTAATCTGATAGGTTAAGATGTCTCAACCTACGCTGGCTATGTAGTTCTGGAACACAAGGATGATTACTAAGAATCACACCCTAAACTGGCAGGTGAGTTCCTATCCTTAGCTTCACTCGGTGCTAACTTCTACTCCAATTTGCAGAGACTAGACATGATTTAACTGACGGTACATAGACTGAGTAACTGACTTCCGCTGACTGACGGATTAGTGCTACTATTTGAGATCATGAGATTTCTGAGGTTTCCTGAGTCACATGCCCATTTGAGTTCTATAGATCATGGCTTGACTGATATTATCAAGATAACATGACATGGCTCTAGGCACACAACTATATTTTTCAGGTACAAGTACCTCCAGAACTCGATGGAAGGAAACTGACACACATGACAGACTTGATCGTAAGAGTAGAGTCCACAATTTACCATATCATGAGTAGGGGATTTCACACTAAGCATAGTTCTCAACATCTTATACATGGAAAGGAAATTCATACAACATATATATACTTGCAGAGCTTTAATATCATGTTCAATCCATTTCACAACAATAACGCATATCACTCACATGGAATTCATGGGAAATCGTAAAACATAGAGCATGGACTTGTCATTTAAGCACTATTAAATCATGGGACATGAATTCTACCATCTAGGCGTATTATAAAAAACTTTGGATGCATTTTTTAGCTTAAGTGTGTTCATGAATTTCACCATATTAATCCACATAAGGATCATGGGGTTCAACTAACAAACACATATACTTCATGAAAACACCTTTAGATATCATCTTGAAACAACAATCATTAACATGTACATGCTCATATCACAATAAGACAATCACAAAATATTTAAAACATGGTTCTTGAGCTCTATAAACGAAATTGATCCACAGATGAATACTACGCATACCTGACTCAAGGTTATTGATGTTTTTGAACTTGAGAGATTTGAAATCCTTTGATTTTTTAAGAAGATTGGGTCTTGTTCTTGGAGATTAAATTTAGAGAAAAACCCTAGTTTTTGTTTGTGAAATAATAATGAGCAAAATAGCCGAATTTGGACTCATCTGGGTATATATAGGCGAGTGGTAAGTGACCAAAATACTCCTACTAAAATGGCCTGGAAGTAAACTGAATGTGGCATGTGACGACCCAACTGACGGTCCGTCGACTGTCATACGTGGACCAAAAATGGGGTTCACTGTATAAGAATTAAGGACCTAGATAATGGTCTGTTAAAAATCTGATGGTCCGTCAACTCATCCGTCAATCCTTATCCAGAACGTGGCCCTACTGCCTTGGCTGTGATGGTCAAAGTGGCGGTCCGTCAATGTCGCACCTGGGTATTTTGATCAGTTCTAAGTAAAACATCCATAACTTCCTCGTCTAGTGTCAGATTTGAACAAAATTGGTATCGTTAGAAAGATAACTTAATTTCCCACATGATAGAAAGCATAAATCTCAAAAATACCACGGGTATAAAAATAGATTTGTATTTCAAGCCAAGTACTAACATTCTTAAGATGATTTCTAGCTAGGAATAAGCACGGGTATTACAGGAAAATTCTCTTTACTTCTTTACAATGATCTTTTCTAGGATTGATTGATACTTGCTAACCAGAGCTACAACATAACAAATGTCTAGGCAAGTACACATCGTAGCATACATCAATCTCGTAACTGCACTAGAATATGGTATTCGAGACATGTCTTACTTTTTTTTTTAGTGTTTGGACACATTTCAAGGCTTAAAGTTTCACCTCTTGCTATAGAAGAATCCATAGATTTTCAACTATTTATTCGAAAGTGTTCCCAAATTTTCTTTATGTATGTTTCTTGAGATAGAATCAAAATTTTCTTGGAATGATCTCTTTGGATTTTAACACCTAATATATAGTCTTCTTCAACCATATCTTTCATGTCAAAAGACATTGAAAGCCATGACTTAACAGTTTTTATATACTCCAAATTATTTATAGCAAATAAAATATCATTCAGAATCACAAATATTTTATTGGACTTTTAAACATAGAAGCAATGATCAACAATCATGGTGAAATCAAATAAAATTAATTCTTTATGAAATCTCAGGTACCACTGCCTTGAAAACTACTTTAGGACAATAGATCTGTTCAATTTACAAACCTTCTTTTCTTGGCCTTTAATAACAAAATCTACAGGTTGTTCCATGTAGATTTCCTCATTTAGTTCTCCATTGAGAAAAGTGGTCTTCACATCCATTTGGTGTAATTCTAAATCCAAACGTGTAATAGTAGCCAAAAGTTACCGAATTGAGGTAAATTTCACAATTGGTGAAAAAGTTTCATCATAATCTATTCCAGCTTCTTGAGTAAAACTTTTTTACACTAATAATGCTTTGTGTCTTTCTATTAAACCATCTGATATGCATTTAAATTTTCAAATCCATTTATTCCTAATAGTTTTACCCCCAGAGGAATGTCAACTAGATCCTATACTTTGTTGGTTTTCATGGACTCTTATTCTTCTTTTATCACTTTTATCCATTCATCATTTCAAAGGATCGACAAATCCTCAGTCACAGAATTAGGTTAATCCAATTCTGTGGGAGATACCAATAAAACATAATCCTCCATCTCATAAGATCGTTTAGATACACCTTTTCTAATACTCTTATGTAATTGAAGTTTAGATTCATCAATTGGATTTTCTTATTCACAACTCCCACTTGGACCAAGAATCATTTCATGATTTATTGAATTATCAAGCATATCTTACAACATTATTTGATCATTTTAATTCAACATTTCATAAAGAGGCTCATTTTCCTTTATTTCATACCTTTTGGAAAAATTATTTTCTAGGAATGTGACATCTTGTGATTCAATCTCAGTACTACTTCCATCTTCCAATTCACCAATGAACACTTACCTTTTGGATTGTTCTGAGTATCTTATAAAAATACATTTTTCCCTTTTGGACTTGGTTTTCCAAGCTTACTAAAACTATCTTTAATATATGCAGTATAACCCCAAGTTCGTAGATTATTAAAGTTTGGTTTATTAGCAGCCCATAGTTCATAAGGAGTATAAGATAGTGATTTTAAAGACACTTTATTCAATATGTAGGCCGCAATTAATAATACATTTCCCCCAAAAGAGATTGGTAAATTTGCCTATGCCATCATGGACTTTGTCATATCCAACAATGTTGTATTCCTTTTCTTAGCTACACCATTTTGTTGAGGTTTATAAGGAGTAGTTAATTACCTAATAATGCCTTTTTCAATACACAGTTCTATAAACTGTTATGACAAATATTCATGACCTCTATCAGTTCTTGAAGACATTATAATTTTATCTAATTGATTCTCACCTTCATTCATATTCTTTCGAATCATTCTAGTGCTTCAGATTTATAAGATATCAAATAGAAATAACCAAAGCGTGTGAAATCATCAATAAACATAATGAAAGAATAGATTAATTGTAGTGAGAGTTCAGGTCTTTTAGCCTTCCTAAATGTTTTACATGTAATCTTTTCAGCAAGACAATTTTCATAAGTTGGCATATAAATTTTGGAGAAAGAACCAAAAAGTCTTTCCTTTTCCAATATATTTATTCGATCTTACCCTATGTGACCCAATATAGTATTGCATGTAAGTATATCAATATCATTACTACTAGAATAACATGACATTTACAACGGTCAACATAATAGTCATAAGTTGAAGGATTATAATCTAAAATAATAAAGCGATCATAACAATGTCCTAAACCATAAAAAATACTATCTAGAGTTATTCTTACACTATTGCAAGTAAAAAACAAATGAAAACCAATATCTAAAAGAACAGACACAAACTTTAAGTTTCTTTGAATTTCCAAAGCATATAGGACGTTATGCAACATCAAAGACCAACCTCCACACAAGTGTACTTTGCCAGTTCCAATCCCTTTGACTTTAAGTCTTGCATTATTTACTACATATATCCACCTTGATCCAGGTGAAACTCGATGGAACTTCACAAGCGCTTATCGATCTTGACTTACATGGTCAGTAGCTTCTGTGTCTATAATCCACATAGGATAAGGTTCAGTTAATAAAATAGTGCTAGAAACAAATATAACACTTAGAGATGTATTTAGAAATGCTACCTTTTTCTTAGGATATTCATGAGCAAAATGACCCAGAACTTGGAAATTGTAGCATTTCATCTTGCTTTTGTATTTCTTCTTGAAAATCATTTTTCCCTTCTTGGAATTTGGCTTTTTCTTTTTCTCAAAGGGTCCTTCTTTGGTCTATTTACCCCCCTCATTATTTTTCCAATTCTTCTTACACTTGAAGGTTGAAGACTTTTTACCACTTTTTTTTGCCATAAAGGTATTAGAAATAGCTTTAGCAGCACCAAACCACCCATCTTCAAGTTCAACACAATAGGCAACATCAGAAAAAGTTTTGATGATATCATTGCGGGTTAAGTTAACCTTTAAGTGTTTCAATTATTGGGAAGAGATCGAATCACTGCCTGGACCTGCTATTCATCTGAGAGAACATGGCCAGCACTTTTGAGCTGAGCTATAATATAGGACATCACCCTAAGGTGTTGTTTGATGTTTGGATCGTGATGCTTCTTGTAAGTGTCAAACTTGAAAATCAGTTGTCTGTGGCAGGTGATATAAGTTCCCCCTTATGTTCTTCACAAGTGTGCCCAGAAGGTATGAGCAGTAGAAAATTTCTCACAGTCATGAATGAGATCATCAACCACAAAACTTATAATGATTTCACATACAATGGAATCAATCTTTTCCAAGACTTATAATCTTTAAGGTCTCTTCTTTGTCATGCTGTGTCACCCTCTTTTGGTAGACACAAGATACGGTAAATAACTTCAAGTACATTTTGCTCTTCAATTACATACCATATTTTACAACTTCAAATGACGTAGTTGTAACCATTTTGTTTTCTCCTTTGTTCAAGTTGACGATTATGCTTTTTGATGCTATGTCTATTATTAAGAGAAAATCACACAAGTATTTTATCAATTATGCATGAAAATTACACATTCAAGAAAATCAATTCACATAAAGGTTACATATTTAGTGTAAAGTTGAAAGGACACTTAAGAATCCGATCATTATCTACGAACTAAATGATTTGAAAAAATTAGAAATTAATTTCTTAATGTGTATTAGAATAATAGCTTTCAATTAAGTCTTTGTAAAATCAAATAAATTTATGAAATTCATATAAAAGGAGAGAAAAAACTTAATATATTTATAATATAAAGTTAATAAACAACTTCTAGTTACAAGTCAATTTAAAGATTAAAATAATCCCACAAATATTCGAGACAACTTATATACACCTAAAAAGGCTCGCTAAGCCAAATATCATGATAAACTTTAATTAATCTCTCCCTCCAAGGATCATAGAGAGATTTTGCTAAAATAGCTAAAGCTTACCAATCTGAGATTTCTGTATATAGTTTTTCAATTCTACACATTTTAATTCAAACAAATGAATAAAATTAGCAACTGTAATACCTGGGGACATCTTAAAAGACTTGAAATCCTTAAGTTTCTTCTCCCTTTCCCTTTGAATAGCCCTTTTATTTCGTAACAGATTTTGTGTTGCCCTGAAAACACCATTTCATATGATCTCATGACCTCAAAAATATGTCCGTGATGACATGTTCTTCCACTTTGTATCTTTTCTTGACATCTAGAACTCCCACTTGGAGTGATTCAAGTTTGTACTCATTCATCGATGTCTAAAATAGGAACCAAGAAATAATAAGAACAGTTGACCCACTCAATATGACATCTTATGTCATAATTTATTGTATCAAAATCCGTTAAAACAAAATTAGGGATTTTTTAACATAAAAAAATAATATTATGTCTAATTTATTCACAATTGAACCATTAATCAATATAAGAGTCACTATTAGATTTCTTAAAAAAAGAACATATTACTATTCAAAAAGTAACATGAAATATTTATGTACCAAAAAAGAAAATATTTTTGGTCCTATAACATTCTCCATTTTCAGAAATTAGAAGTAGCACACTACTTCTAGGATACCTGGCTTTCACCTAGGAGACTCGAGTTCATCTCTCGACAATGGAACTTTTCAAAAACTTTTCTCCCTTTTTTCTTTATAATATTTTAAAAAGGGAGAAATATTGACAACAAAAATAAAAATGAAGAGAAAAATGTTTTTTAGCCATATAATGTTATGGAACACTTTTCAAAAGTAAATTAGGGCTCTTATTTTTTTTAATACAAGTTTAATGTATGCTAGTCTATTCATCTTCTTGCATAGACAAACAAATACAAGAAAGAATTAGAAGCATGTCTTCTCATTCATCTTTAACAGAGAAACAAACACACTTTTTTACCATTTATTTATTTATTTATTTATCCTTTATCTTCACCAAAAAATAAAGGAAACAAATTAACAATTGGATCCATGACATAATGGTAGCGCGTCTGATTCCATATTAGAATGTTGTATGTTTGATTCACCTTGAGTTCAATCCCCCGATACATACGGTTCCCTATTTTATTTAACCGATGTATTACATTTAATTTTTTTAATGAGATTTACACACCAGTTTTGATTTCTTTGAAAAATAGAAGTTTCCAAAACATGTTATTGGTTTTTAAACAAAAAAATAACATGCAAAATAGGGCAATTAATCGTGGATATTATGCCACTGTTAGTAGATTCATAGAAAATATGATATAGATAATATACCTGGAAAGTACAACAGAAGTCAATGAATTTGCTTATGAAAAATATCAGCTCTAAGTCTACTTCGTATCTCTTGGAAACAGAGTGTTATTCGCCACAAACTAGATGCCTTTTATTTGGTGTATTTGTTAATGTAATTTAATAATTATTTTTATTTTTTTGTATCTGACCCGATTTTTTTCCCTTCATCTTCTTTTCAAAAGAATGAGAAATATATATAGGGAATTTGAGGGGGTAAGTTATTGTGTAACTGCTCTTCTTTTCTTTTTGAAATTGAGATTATCTATTAATCTCAATTTTCAAACTAAGAAATGGGTCGATCAGGTTAGGTCAGGTTGAAATGGGTTGGTTCGTTACACATAGGCGAGCCATGACCCGCAAAATTAAATAGGCTGGGTAAGCCTACTCCATGTCGAACAATTTAGTCTTCTATAGTTCAAATGAATTGCGATTGATAAGTGTTCAGATAGTATTTCGTGAGAAAGGTATTGGTTCCTTTAGTTTTAACCTCGGGTTTCAATTATCATTGGGAGTTTTGGATGATTTACTCAAAAGGTGTATGTGTGAGTTGGATTCAACATGGCTTCATCCCCGAATGATGGGGACTTTTGGGAGCAGATCATTCAGTGGTGAGTGTTTGTGCTTTGGACTTCTAGCTATCAGGTTCAAGGGTTATTTGGACCTCTTGTAGCAGTCACATGGATGCCAGACCTTAGTTATCTCTATTTATGTGTCCAGTTAACCCTTATGGTCTTATTCTCATTATTGCTATTATGTCTTTTGGTCGATCAACTTTCGTTCTTTGAATTTACTATAATCGGTTATATGTATATAAATCAAATAACTTTTTTCTTGGCTTAGAGTAAAGAGCAGGTTTGGAAAGATAAAATAAGGATATATTTTGATTTAGGAGTTGGTTGCATGGTTTATGCCTTGGTTTGATATTGGCTTTGATCATACTTTACTTGGTAGTGCTGGTATCAGTATGGTATCGGTGTGTCGTGGTTTGGAATTGTATGCATCAACCTTTATCGATTCAGTTGGAGGCTAGTTGGTGGTTGAGGTTGAGTTTGGGTTGTTTGAGATGGGAAAAAAGGAAGTGGTGTTAAAAGAGATACCCATGGAAAAATTTCTTGGAAGTGTTGGCTCTTCTTGGAGATTATTTAGGGATTTATGCTCAGAGTTTGCATACTCAGTACTTCCTCCTATTTACTTTTTATGATTTCTCTATCCATTGACTTTCGTGGATAAAATTCCTTTTAGTAGTGGATATTGTAATGAACCTCTACTTCATTTTCTTAGTTTCCATGCATTTCTGGCATTTAAAATATTCCTACAATGGCTACAGGTCATTTATGACTTGTCAACATTATTGGTTTGGTTATCAGACAGTTATTTAGATTTAAGGCTTATTTCCCTATTTTGGAGCTTTTGTTGATTAGGATTTGTTCTCTGACCAAAAATTCTTCTATATGACCTCGAATGAGAATTTTGAAAGTGCCATAAGCTCCAAAATATTGATTTTAGTCTAGACGGACCCTTGGTTAAGGTCCCACGGATTTCAGACTCATTTTGGGCTATTGGGCGTATTATGTGAAAAATAGAACTATAGGTGTAGGCCCCACTTTTAGTCAAAATTATCTTAGATGAAAGTTTTTATAGTTCCATTGACTCCATAATATCGTATTTGGTATGGTAGAATAGTTCATTTGTGCATGGGTTTTCGAATGAATCCTGAGCACCAGACCGAAGTCTGTTTTAGACTTGGTAAAAATCTGCTGCATGACACCTGATAGGACTACTTAAGAACCTATTGGGCTGCTAGAGATTAGTTTTTTAGAAACCATAGGTTTCTTTAGTGGCCTTGGTCCAATGGCCGGGGTTTGATTTTGTGTTATTAGGCCTGCTTTAGCGGCATCTGCTACTATTGCCGAACCGCTAAAGTGGTCGAGATGCTGCTTTAATTGTTGGAGCTTTAGCGCCCAGGTGTCTGCTTTAGCGACACCTGTGGATCTTCTTATTCCTTTTTATTTACCCGATTTTCCTCTATTTATTCTACTATTTCTGCACCAAATTATGATCTCAAAAAGAGAAAAAAGTGGGAGATGATCTATTGAAGCTAAGGTAATCTCGCCTAACATTTCTTAGTTATTTTCCATTAATTTTCCCTTCAATTTCCATACTATAGCATAGTAAATTCTTAGAAATTAGGTCTTACACTCCTAAACTTCAAGGGTTAATTTTAGACCTTATTTGTGCTCCGTTGGTGCTCAACTTTTGAACACACATTCCTTGTCTTTCGAGGGACCCCGTGATAGATTCAATTTTGGTTTTTTATTTATGGACCCTATGGGATCATTCTTGACCTAAATTATGATCTAACCCTTAATATATCAATATGGGTCTTGTTTTACTATAAATTATGTGTAGATCTTGATTTCTATAGCGTGGAAATATTTTGGTACTATGGAGAAAATACAGATGATTTGTGAGCGATTCAAGGAGTTGTGGTTCGACATCGAGATATGTTTATATTTACTCTTCTTCATAAGATAGTACATTATATATTTTTCATGCTAGATAGGGGTGTTAGGATGTGATATTGGGTAGGACACCATGACTTAGCCTAATTTATGAGTTCATCTCTAGAAGAGTGAATCGACCCTTAAGGTAAAGTACTTATTATGCTTCTAGGATCCTATTACCCTAGGTTGCTGATATGTTAGACATAGTTGAGGCTAGTAACCCTTCAGTATAAGGTTTACTATTTGACGTGGTGGATTATGATGGTTTCTCAATTATGGTATGGTTATGTTGGTTGCGCATTATTGGAATCAAGGCCATGATTATGATAATCATTGGATTTCAGGAAGTGGTTAATCCTTGTAGAGGAAATGTCTTAGTTTATTGATGTTTAGATACTTATAATTATATTGTTTGAATACTAAAATTAGTATGCATAAATTTTATACATTTATGCTCACTAAACAGTAAATAGTACTATTACAACTAAAAACGTGGTTTTACTAAAAAGGGATTTATTCCCATTTTTTTCCTTTAAAATGGATTCTTTTATAGCAAGAGTCATACTATCTTAATGAACAATTTATGAGCCTTTGAGGCAAAAATGATGTTTTAATGATTTGATCGAGATAAATTTTGGTCCACAGTTTTTTACTACTACTATTTACCTCGGATGAGAGAACTTCCAATCTTTTCTACACTTTTATGATAATTTAGCCTTGAAACTTCTCTTAAGAATAGATTTAAAAATTTTGCACAATCTTTTAGCCACACTTCACGTCTATGCTTATAAATATACATATATATATACACACACATCTCTCTGGTACGAGATGAGGTAGATTGATGGGGATGCTACTGATGATGGTTGAAAATCTTGTATCAGGACCAGGTTGGTGTATATGTGTACTCCCAAATCCACTAGGAGCCCCTTCATCCATGATTCATTACGTCGGGAAAAAGAGGTTGTCGTAGGTCCGACCTTTATGAGTTATCAAGATGAAGAAGGTGTATAAACAGGGTCACATTATAGTAGTTGGATCAATTATTATAGTATGGGTTATATTCTACATTCATCCTTGCATGTGCATTTGCTATCACTAGTATGCCCTATATCTATCAGTCGTATAAGGG
This sequence comes from Capsicum chinense, assembly GCA_026120095.1. Classification (NCBI taxonomy): domain Eukaryota; kingdom Viridiplantae; phylum Streptophyta; class Magnoliopsida; order Solanales; family Solanaceae; genus Capsicum; species Capsicum chinense. Next base: position 90,703,175 of record JAPEIP010000011.1, on the reverse strand, counting down.
TTTGTATAGGTAAAGGTTATGAGTGCTACTTGTTGTATGTTGTGTGCTAATTGGATCTTTCGAGTTATAGGCCTATTTTAGGTATTATGTGTTCGGGCTAGCTCTTTACTATGTATTATTATTATTATTATAGTTAAGTCATTACAATTTAACTATTGGATTGGTACTGAGATTCGTGGTGTGATTTTGATTCTTTTATTTTAAGGTTTTTTTTATTATGGATAATTATCTCATGTTTAGACGTATGAAATAGGGATTGTGAATATGTTATCTCTAGTTTTTACTATAATTAAGAGGCCTTAAGATGCTAGTATGAGTGCTTTAGGTTGTATATTTGGGTTAGCCTTGTTATGTATATTTCAGCATGAAGTTTTAAGATTGGTAAAGGTGAGCTCTTTTCACTTAGCCTACATGATTT
>JAPEIP010000011.1:90664238-90694999 GCA_026120095.1 Capsicum chinense | reverse complement strand
ATATACTCTTAGCAATAACTGAGTGACCTACTGGGGTAGAAATAGAAAAATGATCTGAAATAACTTTAGGATCAAGACCAAAAGACATAGCCACATATGGAGTTACATAAGAAAGAGTAGACCCTTGATCAATTAAACAATATATATCATGAGAGAAAAGAAGTAACGTACTAGTAACCACATCAGGTGATGCCTTAGATTCCTATCGAGATGCCAAAGTATACAACCGATTCTGACTAACACGAGAACTAGGAGCAGTTGCAGAAGCAGATACAAACACACCAGATGTATGAGCAGAAGATGACGCCATAGGAATTTTATTCGTCCACATAGAAATCTCATTGATCGAACAATCCCTGACCCAATGGCCTACCTAGACACACTTGAAGCACTTGTCCCTTTGTTCCTCGCAATAACCCTGATAAGGACGACCACAGAATAGACAAAGAGAATACGAAGAGACTGACTGACCTGTGTTTGCCTTAGATTAGGCAATCTGTGCCCAAGAATTATCACCAACTTGATGACTCCTATTTCCCAACTGATATGAAGCACTAGAAAAAGACAAGCTCAAACTCCCCCACTTTTTTTTTCACTTACCACCATCTCTACCTCTCAGAGATGGAGCATCTCCCAAAATAGAAAACCCACTTCTCTTTCCTTGTCTATCACCAAACTCCACCTACTTTCTCTTTACATCCTCAACTTGCTGCATATGAATAGTCAAACCTTAAGATGTCCATATCTTTAATCAACAAGGCAGTCTTGCTCTCCAGAATCCAATCTCTATTCAACCCAGAAGTGAACTTCCTCATTCTCGACCTCATATCAGCAACCAAGTCAGGAGCATAACTTGAAAACTGATGGAACTTCAAAGTATATTCCTTTACTGACATCCTCCCCTGCCTGAGGTTCACAAATTCCTCCAACTTTTCTTCCCTCAAATCTCGAGGAAAGAACCGATCCATGAAGGCACTAGAAAAGGCTTCCCACAATTCATTCTCTTCTATATCACCTTTATCCCTGTCCCACTCCTCATACCATTGATAAGAAACATCCTTGAGCTAATAAGCTGTAAAGTTAACCCCCTCTACATTAGATGCCTGCATTACCTAAAAGATCTTTTCTATCTAATCAAAGAAGCCCTACGCATCCCCCTCTACCTTCACCTCAGTAAAAATTAGAGGACCCATCTACATAAATTGACCAACCTTTGTGGCCTTAGTAAACAAAGCACCAGTTGCACCCCTTTCATCCTGAGAAGAAACCAATTGGATAATGAAATAAATAGGCTGACGAAATTCTACGTTCGGCACGTTGCCCTGAGGGACCTGAGGAGAACTATCCAGAAAAGAAGGAACTTTAGCACTACCAGGAATAGGACCATGAGATCGAAGATGTACTCAAGACATAAAATGTACCCCTTTAGAATTATCCCCAGATAGGATGGAAGAATTTCCTTGTGTTTCTGATCTAGGAGGCATGATCTGAAAGATAAACAAATAAGGATTGGAGGATCTTCTAGGATTGAGAACTCAAGCTTGAAGATATAATACCAAGAAAGTGAAATATTCCTAAATGTCTTGCAGCCTCTCCCTTATGAGTGTGGCACACTTCACACCCCTACAAGAGACTCTACTAGATAAGGCCTTCTAGACTTTCCAGTTGACCATGAACCTAGGCTCTTATTCCAACTCGTCCTGACCTAGCCTTAGGCCTTGTTGTAATAGGCATCTCAAGTCCAACCAGGACCGAGGACCGCCCCCTAATACCTAAACCAACCACTTATGTCTAGCCTTAGATGGGCTAAATTTTTAATATATAACAAAATAGCATTATTGTTCTTATTAAGACTCTAAGATAGGGCCACATCTGTTACTGACCCAATTGAGTCAAACCATACCGCAACACCCGGCCATCCACACCAAACTAAAACATAAAACAAAAGGGAATACCTAAACATAATATAAAAATTAATCCCAAAATGTAATGTTATGAAACAACCAACAATATCTTCTAATGATGTCATCCCACCAGTTTATTCCAATGACAAGGACGAAACCAATATCGATACCGCCCACACCAAACCCCAGAAGTACCACAAAGCCTCCATCCAAATTAATAAATAGATCTGATTGGGATATGTCCCCAATCATAGCCAAAACCAATATCCAAAGTAAAATAAATGTGTCAAAAGAAATTCATAATATGAAATAATGCCTTCCGATAAAAAGCAAGCTTATAACTTCAATCCAAATATTGATATCGAATTTGCGTGCTAAACATCACAATTAGAATGGCTGGTTCCTGCATAGTATGGGTATACAACTACCAGTAGATGGAGTTAGTGAATGACCGCTAGCATGAATGTCAGGATAAGAAAAAAATAATGCCAGTCATAAAACCAAGTAAAACTATCCAAAATGCATACAACTGTACATATATTAGTGCCGAGAAAGGGAATCGAGCTTATTATGCATTTAAAACCTTTACCTGGGTGGTGTAACTTTGTTGTCCTAACTATCCACGGGCCATATAGGTACATATTCCCCATCTAAAAAGGCCTCAGTGCATATATCCGCACGAACAAGGAATATTCTAAGGGATGACTAGTACATCACTTCAATATAAAATGAGACACTCGTACTTGTCTATTGAAGACCCATCATATCAGCAAATATGGGTTTCTAGTTTTGGTCCCTCCGGGACCACCACCTTCCATGACTTAGGTACACTCCCAACCTTTAATGCCTAATTAAAACCATGTCGAATCATCCATTTACCATTTATTAACAAAGGCCAATATTAGTGGTATTGTCATATAACCCCATTACTTGTACATAATATCAATAGCCAAAATATTTAGGTTAGGGGACCATAAGTGCCCTTCAAATTTCCATAGTAAATCCACTTGGGAGACTTCCATGTTCTCAACAAGCTTAACCATTTAGCCTCTAGCATTTTCAAACCATTTAGACCATGTATAGTTTCTTTACCAAGTTTAAAATATCCAAAAGTTCTATTAAAAGAAGTCAATGTAATGAACATATCTTTATAAGCATTTCATCAAGAACCTTGGGGGTATAATATAACAAAAACCAATTCCAAAGACCATTAAACCATTACCATGAAATCCAATTGTCTAAAACCTCCATTAATACATATAAAAAGCATAATTAAACCATAGGAAACCATAACCAAACATTTAATATAAAAAGTCCCAAATAATAGTTGAAAACCATACTCATGAAATAGTAAAACCATGAAATCAATCATATAAACCATGTCATTAGTTGAAATTACAATGAGGGAAGAGAAACAGACCTTATACCGAAGAATTAATGGAAAGAAATCACCAAGACAAGCCCCAAAGTAATTCATAAAATGAAACCCTAACCTTCTTACCCCAAATACTCTTGAGTGAATTATGAGATGTTTTGGAATAGTTTATAAGTGTTAATAAATAGAATAATAGGGTAAATAACCTCCTTTATGTATTAGAAGTCATGTGTCCTAATTAGGATAATTAGGGAAATATCCAGAATACCCCTACTTAAATCCCTTAAAAACCCATCACATGGATATGACTGACCAATAGGAGTCATACCCCCTTATACGATCGGTATCCACCACTCGTATCTAAGCCTCAACCCTTAAATCAAATAAAATTTGGTAGAAAACTCATCCAACTAATTCGTAGTCACAACTAACGATCTATACCCATGACGCGTAACCCAGGTAGAATAAAATACCAAGAGGATCAAACACTGCCCATTATATGAGTCCTTGATATGAATCGTACCAAGCCTATGACATACCCCTATGTCATACCTATTCCAGTGACCCAAACCATCCCAGCAACTAATACTGGTCAGCATATGAAAAGACCATACCACTTGTACCCCAGCTTACGGCTTATACCAATGAGTCATATTGGGTCCGGAGAATAGATTTCCAGGAAATTTTCTAAGGCTCAAAACCCAGGACGTTTTAATTTTAAATTGAATTGAGGTCTTTGTATAGACTATGGGTTTGAGTCCCAAATATTGAATGATAATGGTTATGGCATATTGTACGCTCTCAAGTTGGGTTGGTATGAAAATACTAATGGGATACCTTTTATAAGTTATTAGACTAATGGTTGTGTGTATGTGTAAATGATATTTTAAATGGAATTTAAATTAAGATATATATTCGGGCCTTAGAAATAGAGTATGAAGGACTTACACTGGAAACTACTTTTAACAACCCAATTTGCTGAACAAAAATGCTACACAGTGCTCATGACCTCGAGGGACCACAAGCTAACCCATGACTGATATTTGTACCTATATACTGCATATGATAACTTAATAATATGGAAACATGCACTGAAAGGCCATAAGTTTCAATACTAAACATAATTGAGTGATATAACATCTGTGTGGGGGTAATAAAATACCTAAAACAAAATTGAAAATACTGAAGTCTGAACATGATAGTCTGTATCTAGTCTACATCTAGTTTGAAAGCCTCTACTATCTGGAGAACATGAATAAAGAGTTGATGAGATATGTCCCCAACTAACTCCAACTAATAAGCTAATCACTGAAACTAGAATCTACTGCTGATCTAGAACACATATCTCTGAACATATGGTGTAATATAAAAAGAAAGAACCATAGCATGAATGCATCAGTACATATGAACCGAGTATACATGTGACGTAGGCTAAATGCAAGGGTTCACATGCATTCTAATGCTAGCTGACTGTCTAACATGAACGTGAGAATGCATACATAATTATGTAACTATAACTGACAATATCATATCGTGATTACGGAATCTTAATACTAATAATATGATATGACTGATAACATGAATGACTGTATATAAGTATAATTGATAACATGGATGACTGTAGCTGACAGTCCTAAATCTAATGGAACTATCTGAGTTCCGTACTGTAGCTGAGTTGACTACATCTGATAGTCCTGAAATCTAAAGAACTATTTGAGTTCTATTACTAAGACAAATTGACTGTATCTGACAGTCTTAATTTATAACATGAAACTATAGGAAGTAGTATCTAATCGACATGCCCCAAATGTGCTATAATAACTGAACTAGGGTCCAATCTATGCCCTGGTTGGAAGGGTGTCAATACCACGCCACTGGTAAAGACAACATGTGATTGACCCTCATAGAACAGGTAATTCTAGCGAGAATGGTAGGAACCGTCACATAACAGGTTAAGATGCCTCATCTACCCTCATATAGTAGGGTATGATGTCTCAACCTATGCTGGCTACATTGTTCTGGAACACAAGGATTGCTTCTATGAATCATACCCTCGTATAATAGGTGAGTCCCCTTCCTTGGGTTTATTCGGTGCTAATTCCTACTCTCATCTGAATAGAAACTGAACATGATTTATTGAAATAAACTGAGCATGGACTAAGTTACTGAATTTCTGTGGCTCACGAAATACTACTGATATATGACAACTGACTGAGTCATTAGATCATGGAGATTTTTCCTGAGTCATAAGACTATTAAAAGTCTTAGAGTTCACAGCTTGACTGAGAGTATCATGAAAAACATGACATAGCTCTAGGAACACAACTAATATTTTGGGTACAAGTACCTCCAGGACTCGATAGAAGGAAGCTAACATAGCATGATTTACTTGAAGACTTAACTAACATCATAATACATACTACATTTATAGGAGCTTTTCATCAAATATGTAATAGACATAAACTTGTACAAACATGGGGATTTCATGATATCATGCTACTTACATAATTTTCCTTCATTTAGGCATTTAATCAAACATATTGTAGGCATAGTACATATGAAGCATATTATACAACAATTAAACATCATGATTCAATTCCAATTCCATCATACAAGGTCTTAGTCATGAGATTTAGTAAATATTTATCTATACTAATCAACCCACATAGAATTTATCATCAAATCATGGAATAGACATCAATTCCTCATTTATCAACATGAAAGAGAACATACAAAGCATGAAAACATGAAGAAAATCCATAACTTGTAGTTAAAAAGGATTATTGGACTTCATAGATAAAAGAAGTCCATGAATGAACACTATGCATACCTTAGTTCATGATTTCGTGAAGATTGATGGTGAAACCTTCTTGAAATTGGAACTTATATGAAAACCCTAGCTTGAGTTCTTGAGAGTATATGAGAAAAACATCAATATTTTGGATGAATAAGGGTTAAATCACGTGTTTGGAAGCTTATAAAGGGGGGAAAATTGACCCTTTTAACCTTGGACACATAATTTAATTTTCTATAAAATTTTCCAAATGGGGACCTTGGTGCGACATGGCGTTATCGCCTCGTGTCACTGGAAATTGACAATTGGAAAACTGCATGGTGGCGCGACACAGATCTATCACAATGACACCTTGTCTATGACCTACAAGTTTGGCGCGATGCACCAGTATCATGGAGAAACACTGGAAATTGACAATTGCCATTCGAGCTATCTCCATGATGCACTGAAGGCTCAAGTTAAACACTGTGTCACTAAAAAGGATCTAACTCTTCACCCGGGTGTCAGATTTGGGTGAATTATATATCGATGGAAAGCTTATTCAATTTTCTACATGATAGAAAGTGTAAATTATAAAAATACCATATGTATAAGATTGAATTATTTTTTCAAATCAAGTTCTAACATCTTTGAGAAGATTTTTGATCTAAGAAAAAGCACGTGTATTACAATATCTCCCCCTTGAGAACATTTGTCCTTGAATGAGACTGACTAAGAGGAGAAAAAATGAGCTGAACATGAATAACTAGAACATGATCTCATGAAAGATGTTACTGACAAGCTGAATATAACATACTGAACATGCATATCTGATGCATGCGTAACTGATTCATAAATGCATAATTGAAAGTTCTGAAAAATTAAGTTTTCTCACAATGAGAATGCATGTCTGATGTATAATTATTTAACTGAGCTAATATATAAATGCATGACTGAATATCTTATGGTACTTGATACCAAGTTTATACTAAGAACATGAACATAAAACTGAATCCCAAGTTCGTGATGAACACTGATCATGAAACTGAGTATGCTTAAGGAGAACTATTACCTTGAGCTTTATCTGAGGTGGAGGGGAAGAGGTGAGGAAACTTGGTATGCATATTTGCTTCTGTTTCCCAAGTAGCTCCCTCGATGAATTGATTTTACCAAAGAACTTTAACTAGAGGGACTTCTTTGTTCCTCAATCTACGAGTCTGATAGTCTAAGATTTCAACTGAAATCTCTTTATAAAAGAGGCTTTTTTGAACATCTATGCTCTAAATAGAGACTACGACTGATGGGTCACCTATACACTTCTTGAGCAAAGAGACATGGAAGACTGGATGAACTGAGGCCAGATCTAAAGGAAATTTAAGATCATAAGCTACCTTGCCGAAACGACTAAGAATCTTAAAGGGATCGATATGTCGGGGACTGAGTTTTCCCTTTCTTCTGAATCTCTTCACTCCCTTCATAGAAGAGATCTTAAGGTAGTCATGATCACTAATCTCAACCTCGAGATCTTTTCTACGAATATTTGCATAAGACTTCTGTTGGCTCTGAGCAGCTCGGAGTCTTTCTCTGATCAAATGAACTTTCCCTCAGGTATCAAATACCAAGTCATGCCTTATGACTGAGGCCTCACTAACTTTGAACCAACCAATCGGAGATCTACATCTCTTACCATAGAGAGCTTCAAATGGAGCCATCTGAATACTGGAATGATAGTTGTTGTTGTATGAAAATGCAATCAAAGGCAAGTGGTCATCCCAAATTTCCTTAAAATAAATTGCACACGCCCTTAGCATATCTTTTAGTATCTGAATGGTCCTTTCTGATTGACCATCTATCTGAGTATGAAAGGTTGTACTAAGATTAATTTGGGTACCAAGGAACTTTTAGAATGCTTACCAAAAATGAGAGGTAACGAAACACCATGCAATATGACCAACTTTTGATGTAGAGTTTGGCATAATACTCTACTAAATAAGAGGTATGAACCAGAAGGAAATGAGCTAATTTGGTCATCCTGTCTATAATGACCCAGACTGAATCATGATGAGGAAAATTTTGAGCAAAACCCATCACAAAGTCTATGTTTACAACTTCCCACTTCCAAGTAGGAATACTAAACTCCTGCATACGACCACTAGGCTTCTGATTCTCTATCTTAACTTGCTGACATGTAGAGCACTTAGCCATAAACTCTGTAATATTTTTTTTCATCCCTCTTCACCAATAGATTTCCCACAAATCACGGTACATATTAGTGGCCCCTGGATTAATAGAGTAACATGCACCATGCACTTTAACAAAAATTCGCTGCCTTATGTCATCTACACCTAGAACACAGAGAAGACCCTGACAATGAAGGAAATTATCTCCCCCTTAGGAGAAAATCTCTATTTTCTAATTCTGAACTGAATCTTTTATCTTGAAAAGGCTAGGATCCTTATCTTGCTTTTGTTTCACCTCGGTAACTAGAGATGATTATGAACTACTCTGAACACATACACCACCCTCTGAAGAGTCGACTAAGCGAATGCCTAGTCTGGAAAGTTGGTGTACTTCCTAGACTAACTTCTTCTTACTATCATCAACATGAGAAATACTACCCATGGACAGTCTACTGAGAGCGTCGACCAGTACGTCGGCCTTGCTCGGATGATAGAGGACACTCATGTCATAATCTTGTAATAGCTCTAACCACCTTCTCTGATGAAGATTGAGATCTTGATGAGAAAAGACATACTAAAGGCTCTTATGATCTGTAAAGACATCGACATGAAATCCATAGAGATAATGCCACCAAATCTTTAAGGTAGGAAACAAGCTGACCACTAAAAGCGGATACACTACCCTTCCACTCTAGGATAGGTTTATTCAGGAACTGAAACTGAACTATTATATTTCTGTAGTTGACTGTGGCATAGCAGGAATAAAGCCAATCCATGCTGAGAATGATATTAAAATTAGTCATCTCTATTTAGACTACGTCTGCTGAAGTTACTTTCTAAAATATGATAACTGGGCAGTTCTTGTATACCCACCGAGCCATGATAGTTTTACCCACTGGGGTAGAGATTGAGAAGGTCTCTGCTAAAATTTCAAGACTGATTTCAAAATCAACTACTATATCAGGAGTAACAAAAGATAAGAAAGCTCCTAGATCTAGCAAAGTGTAAATATGCACATGAAAGATCTGTAATGTATGAGTAAGTACATCAGGAGAAATTTCCTGATCGTGTCGAGTCTAAAGAGCATAGAAAAGATTTGGGCATTTCCCGCTAGTAGCAGTAGAAGTGGCACCCTACTAATTTGGGCAACCGAACTGAGCTAAAGAGCGATTCTGTTGACCCTGAGGAACTAGCTGTGGATAGCCTCTAACTCTATGTTCTGGCTTGCCACAACCAAAACAAATTCCACTACCTACTCAACACATACCCTGACGGTGCTTACTGCAAGTCTGGCAAAGATAATAGGTGCAGGCACTACTAAAACTACCCATGGTCTTAGAGCCTCGCAGTCTATCTTTGTTACCCTCTCTGAAGTTAAGAACTGGAACACTGGATGTAGAGGGAACTGAAATTGATGACTTAGGATGAAACTGAGAATGGTTTCCTTCTTCTAATTTAGGATGAGCGAAGCTTAAACAACCTATCTTCGCTCTATTATTCCATTTTTCCCTCTGTTTAATTTTTTGCTCTTCTATTTGCTGAGCATGGGTCATAATTTTAGCTAAGGTCATGTCAATATTTAGCATGGCGGATCTGCACTCATTAACTACGCTGTCGTTCACCCCTGAAGAAAACTTACTCATCTTGGATCTACTGTTGGCAACCACATGAGGGGAATACCTTGCTTATTGAGTAAACTTAAAAGAATACTCTTCCACTATCATATTGCCCTACCTAAGGTTGATGAACTCTAGCACCTTGGCTTATTTAAGCTCTTGGGGAAAGAATCTGTCTAAGAATATAGGGACAAACTTCTCTCGTTCTATAGGACCTAGTTCATCTAATCTTTTGGACTTCAACTGTTTTAACCAAGCATGAGCCACACCCTACAAATGGTATGCAGCTAGCTCAGTACTCTGAACAGTAGTCACCCCCATGGCATCTGTCACTTTCTAAACTTGATCTGAGAATTCCTGAGGGTCTTCATCTACCTTAGACCCGAAGAAGGTTAGAGGATTCATTCAGGTGAAGTCCTAAATTCTAGCTTAGGCTGAGTTGGCCACTGGTTTGGCCGGGATAACTGTTATCCGTTTATTATGACCAGCAAATGATTGAGCAAGAGTGGTAAATATGGTTCTGAACTCCGTACGAGAAATATGATTGTCCAAAGGTTCTTCGGGCTGAGGGGCTGACTGGTTTCTTCTCTTAGGAGGCATGTTCTAAAATAAAAAGAAGAAGCAGATTATATTGAGAGACTAACTTGTGATTATGCTCATAGGCACGACATAAATACTGAAAGAAGGAAAACTGTACTTAAAACATCTCATAGCCTCTTGCACACAAATGTGGAGCACAACACATCCATGTAAAAGACTCTACTAGATACGTCTTTAAGAATTCCTAGGACTCTATTGAACCTCTAGCTTTGATACCTAGTTTGTAACGACCCAATTTTCTAAACCAGAATATTATACGGTGCTCATGATCACAAGGGACCACTAGCTAACCTATGACTAATTATGTACCTATATACTGCATAAGATAACTTAATAATATGGAAACATGCACTAAAAGGCCATAAGTTTCAATACTAAACATAACTAAATGATATAACATCTATGTGGGGTAATAAAATACTCAAAACAAAACTAACAATACTAAAGTCTTAACATGATATTCTGTATCTACTCTGTATTTAGTCTGAAAGCCTCTACTATCTGAAGAATCTGAATAAGGAGTTGATGGGACCTGTCCCCAACTAACTACATCTAATAAGCTAATCAATAAGGTACTAGAAAATTATTATATCCTCGAAGGATGAGGACTCACTTCTACTCTGACTGCTAAAACTAAAATCTACTGCTAATCTAAAACCCGTGTCTCTGAATCTATGGTGTAACATAAAATGAAAGAACCATAGCGTGAATGCGTCAGTACATATATACCGAGTATACATATGAGGTAGGCTAAATGCAAGGGTTCATATGAATGCTAATGCTAGCTAACTGTCTAACATAAATGTGAGAATACATACATAATTACGTAATCATTACTGACAACATGATATCATGATTACTGAATCTGAAGACTGATAATATGACATAAATGATAACATCTATGACTTTATCTGAGTATATAACTGATAACATGGGTAACTATAGCTGACAGTCCTGAATCTGATGAAACTATCTGAGTTCTGTACTGTAACTAAGTTGACTATACTTGACTATCCTAAAATCTAAAAAACTATCTGAGTTTTATTATGGAGACTGATTAACTGTATCTGAAAGTCCTAATTTTGTAATATGAAACTGTGGGAAGTAGTATCTCACCGACATGCCCCAAAAATGCTATAATAGTTAAACTGGGGTCCAATCTATGCCCTGAATAGAAGGGTGTCAATACCACGCCACTAGTAAGGACAACATGTGATTAACCCTTGTATAACAGGTAACTCTAGCGAGAACGGTGGGAACCCTCTCATAATAGGTTAAGATACCTCATCTACCCTCATATAGCAGGCTATGATGTCTTAACCTATGTTGGCTACATAGTTCTAGAACACAAGAATTGCTTCTAGGAATCACACCCTCGTATAATAAGTGAGTCCCTATTCTTGGATTCATTCGGTGCTAATTCCTACTCCCATCTTAATGGATACTAAACATGATTTACTGAACTGAACTAAGCATAGACTAAGTTACTGAATTTTTGTGACTGATGGAATACTACTGATATCTAACAACTAACTGAATCATGAGATCATGGATATTTTTCCTGAGTTATAAGACTATCTGAGGTCTAAGAGTTCATAGCTTGACCGAGAGTATCGTGAAAAACATGACATGGATCTAGGTACATAGATAAAATTTTGGGTATAAGTACCCCCAGGACTAATAGAAGGAAACTGACATAACATGATTTACTTGAAGACTTGACTAACATCATAATACATACAACATCCATAGGATCCTTTCATCAAACATGTAATAGGCATAAACTTGTACATACATGGGTATTTTATGATATCATGCTAGTTAGACAAATTTCCTTCATCTAGGCATTTAGTCAAACATATTGTAGGCATAGTACATGTAAAGCACATTATACAATAATTAAAGATCATGCTTTAATTCTAATTCCATCGTACAAGGTTTTAGTCATGAGATTTCATAAATCTTTATCTATATTAATCAACCCACATGGAATTTATCATCAAATTATGGAATAGAAATCAATTCCTCATTTATCAACATAAAAGAGAACATACAAAGCATGAACACATGAAGAAAATCCATAACTTATAGTTAAAAAGGATTCTTGGACTTAATGGACGAAAGGAGTCCATAAATGAATACTATGCATACCTTAGTTCATGACTTCGTGAAGATTTATGGTGAAACCTTCTTGAAATTGGACCTTCTATAAAAACCCTAGCTTGAATTCTTAAGAGTATTTGAGAAAAACATCAATATTTAGGATGAATAAGGGTTAAATCCTATGTTTGGAAGCTTATATAGGGGGTAAAATTTACCTTTTTAACCCTATACACGTAGTTTAATTTTCTATAAAATTTCCTAAATTGGGCCCTTGGCGCGACGCGGCGTTATTGCATCATGTCACTGGAAATTGACAATTGGGAAACTGCACGGTATTGCGATACGGAGATATCACGTTACCACCTTGTCTATGACCTAGAAGTTTGACACGACATATTAGTATCGAGGAGCAATATTGGAAATTGATAATTGTCAATCGAGCTATCTCCGCGACGCACTGAAGGCTCAGGTCAAACACTGTCTCACTAAAAAAGTTCTAACTCTTTGCTCGAGTGTTGGATTTGGGCGATTTATATATTGATGGAAATCTTATTCAATTTCCTACATGATAGAAAGTGAAAATTATAGAAATACCATATGTATAAGAATGAATTCTTATTTCAAAGAAAGTTATAACATCCTTGAGATGATTTTTGAGCTAAGAAAAAGCACGGCTATTACACCATCCTAGTTGGTGTGGGTGTCTATATGATCGAAAGGTTTGATTCCTATAAATGAATATATTAATAGGAGGCTTGAGTCCCTCATATTAGATGTATTTATGATACATCACCTATATTATGAAGGGTTGTTTGAGTCCCTCATAATTGCATATAAAGATATAGATATTCTCTGGTTTATGTGGCTACACATACTGGCACCCTTTCATATAGGGGAGATCTTGGCCCATATAGCCCATGGGTACCTTATTATATGATGGTTATGCTACCCATCTCAGGTTATTATTTTCAAAGTTCACACTAAGATTTGTTCCCTATCTCAACACGATATATATATAAGTATCTATACATGTTATTGAATACGATGATTTGACTTGGTTTTATTGATGGCAATATTTTGTTCCTTTATCCTTGAGTTACATGCTAGCATTCCAACTACTAATCATCTTCAAACACTATATTCGACATGATATAGGGATTGGATCTTTTTCTTTTTTTTCTTTGCAGTGATCAGGTATCCAAGTGGCTCATGAGTTAACATTGAAGCGGTGAGATTCAATAGTTCAGAAGCCATTCATTTCATGGTCTTTTTACTGTATGTCATAGACTTTGTTTGACTTTGATTTTGTCTATTATTGGGGGAATATCTCGATATTGTATTGACTTCGGGTTTTAGAGGCTTTGTCGATTATTTTGGAATTGGGTGTGATGGCTTTGTGTGTGGTGGTGATGAATGGTTTAGACATTTCTTGAGTTGTTGTTAGTCTTATATTTCTCTATATTATTATATGTTTGGAAATCATCCAACACTTGTGGTTTATATGTTACTTAGGTTAGGTGAAGGGGGTTATCTCCGATCCACATAGAACTTAAGGTGCCCATCATAGCTAGGCTCTAGTTTGGATTATGACAAAGTTTGTATAAGAGGTAAGGTTCATGGTCAATTAGGTATCTACAAAGTTGTGTCAAGTAGAGTCTCTTTTATAGGTGTGTAGTATGCCACACTTATAAGAGAGAGGCTATGAGACATTTAGGAATGTCTCTCTTTCTTGTCATATTTTTTAGCTATAGAGTCTAAGGTATTGGATTCTATCGATATCTATCTTCTCATCTTTCATATAATGCCTCCAAGAAGGTTTGATATTTATACAATCTCTTCTGCCCCATCTTACGACAATGTAGATGGATCTTGTCAAACTTCTAGGGTCTAGACCCGATTAAGGGTCACTGCATCTGACTGTACTTAAAGGGTTCCACCTGTCCCCTACTAATCCTACTCCTAAAAGTGACACTCATACTTAGTTACCTTCCGAGGAGGTTACTAATGCTGAGTTTATCACTCTATTACACTGTGGTCTCAGTTAGTGACATCTCAGTAACAACAATTTGGTTCTGTTGGTACTGCCAAGGGTTCATCTGAGGCTACTAGATTTGACCAATTTATAAGGTTACATCCTTTGATATTTGTAGGTACGAGGTTTGAGAAGGATCCTTAAATCTTCATTGATGAGATTGAGAAGATTTTCTAGGTTATGTATGCTTTGTAGATTGAGGGTGTAGAGTTTGCTACCTACTAATTAAAAGGCGTGTGTAACAATGGTACTAAGAGTGGAAATAGTCAAGAGGTAAGGGTGCTTTTTTTTCCATGTGGGATAATTTCTCTAGTGTATTTCTAGATTGCTTCTTTCTTTAGGAGTTGAAAGAAGCTAAAGTAGAATAATTTTTTAACTTGAAGTAAGGGAGAATGATAGTCAAGGAGTATGCCTTGAAACTCCATCAGTTGTCTCGGTATTCTCGTGAATTGGTATCTAATATAAAGGCTCAAATGAGAAGGTTTGCTTTGAGATTGTCTCATGAGTTGATCCTTGAGAGTAAGGATGTCTTGTTGATCAAGGACATAGACATCTCTAGATTTGTTGTCTATAAGCAATAATTTGAAAAAGAGCAAAAAAGGATACTATTAGTAAGAGCCAAAGTAGGAGGTCTCGGTTTTCAGAATATAGCAGGGGCCAACAGCTGAGTAGGAGGTAGCCTAAGAGAAAGAGTTGGGGGAGTCATAACTCTTATTCGATGGCTAGTGCTCCTACCTGGAGCAATAAAAAGACAAACATTTTTAGGGTGGTGATGCTTCTAAGGCATAAGTTTCTCATTCTCAGGTCAGAACGGCCTAGTCTACACCATTCTACCCACTTTGTAGATTCTGCAGTCATCATCATTATGGTCAGTGTAAGAAGGGGAGGAACTCATGTTTTACGTGTGGTCAGATTGGTCATATGTAGCGTGATTTTCCCTCTAGAGTTTTTTTTGGGAAAATAAGGTTCTTATTACCTCTTTATCATTTAATGCACCGAAGGGTGCCACTTCTGGCTTCAACACTGGTTAGAACCGCCTTTATGCTCTCACTACTCATTAGGAGTCTGTGGTATCTTCGGATGTTATTATTGGTACGTTGAAACTCTTTTCCTAGAATGTGTATTGTTTACTTGATTTGGGGTCCTCTCTCTCTTATGTGACCCTATTTGTAGGTATGCATTTTAGTTTTAGTCTTAAGTATCTGTCGGATTCCTTTTCTATTTCTAGCCTAGTAAGAGACTCTTTGGCTATCAGAAGAGTCTATAAAGGGTGTGTGGTATTTATTGGTAGTAGAGAAACTCTAGTGGACTTGATATAGTTACACATGGTTGATTTTTATGTTATTCTAGGAATAGAGTGATTGCACTTGTGCTATCCTTCCCTAAATTATCAGGACCAGTAAGGTCGTATTTAAATTCCCTAATGGCTAATTATTGAGTGGGAGTGTGGTTCCCTATCTCCAAAGGGGAAGTTTATATCATATCTTAGAGCTTAAAGGTTAATCTCCAAGGGGTGTCTCTATCATTTAGTTCAGGTTAAAGATTCAAACTTGGAGGGTCCTTCTTTCCATTTTGTCCTTATGGTGAATAAGTTTCCCGAGGTCTTCCCCGATGATGTTCTTGGTGTCCCTCTCAATAGGAAGATTGATTTTGGTATTGATCTTGTTCCAGACACTCATCCTATTTCTATTCCCTAATATGGAATATCTCTAGCTGAGTTGAAGGAGCTTAAGGAGCAATTAAAGACCTTTTAGATAAGGGTTTCATCTATTCTAGAGTATCCCCATAGGGTGCACCGGTATTTTCAAGTGAAAGAAGGATAGTTCCCTTCAAATGTGTATTGATTATCCATAATTGAATATGGTGATGGTAAAAAATAAGTATTCTTTTTTGAAGATAGATAATCTTTTTAATTAGATTCAAGGTGCCAAATTTTTCTCTAAGATCGATCTTCAATTTCGGTATCATTAGTTAAAGATTAGGGAAGTGGATATCTCTAAGACGTCTTTCCATACTAGGTATGGGCACTTTGTGTTCTTGGTTATGTCTTTTAGGTTGACCAATACCCCCGCGGTATTCATGGATTTGATGAATAGATTCTTCCATTGGTTTCTAGATTTTCTTGTCATTGTCTTCATTTACGATATCTTAGAGTACTCTAAGAATGAGGAGGATCATGCAGATCACCTCCGCCTTATGTTGCAGACCGTGAACGATCATCAGTTGTATGCTAAGTTCTCTAAATGTGAATTTTGGTTAAATATCATAACTTTTTTGGTTCATATTGTGTCTAGTGGGGGGAATATAGTGAAATCTCAAAAGGTGGATATGGTTAAGAAGTGGCCTAAACCCACAACTCCAAATAATTTCAAAGTTCATGGGTCTATCATGTTATTATAGGAGGTTCGTGGAAAGTTTTTCTTCTATTCCTCTACCCTTGATCGAATTAACTCAAAACAAAGTGAAGTTCTTATGGTCTGGTATTTGTGAAGTTACTATTAAGAAACTAAAAGATAAGTTGACTTCAGCTCTAGTCTTGACTCTACTTAAGGGCGGAAGGGATTTGTGGTTTATTTTGATGCATCTTGGATTGGTTTGGGTTGTGTGTTGATACATCATGGAAAGTTAGTTGCCTATGCCTCTAAATAGTTAAAGGTTCATGAGTGGAACTATCCGACTCATGACTTGGAGTTATTAGTCGTGGTGTTCACGTTGAAAATGTGACATCACTATTTATATGGGGTGCATGTTGATATCTTTTCCGATCATAAGAGCCTAAAGTATGTGTTCACCCAGAGAGAGCTTAATCTAAGGCAAAAAAGGTGGCTTGAGTTGCTGAAAGTCTATAATATGAGCCTTCACTACCATACAGGTAAAGCTAACATTGTTGTTGATGCTCTTAGCAGGTTTTCCATAGGTAGCTTGTCACATGTAGATTAGGATAAGTGGGAATTGGTGAAGGATATTCACCATTTGTCTATCCTTGGAGTTTATCTCGTCGACTCCAAGGATGGCGGTGTGTTTGTGCAATAGGTGGAACAATCATCTCTTGGTTCAAAAATAAAGGAGAAATAAGTATTATATCCTCTATTGATAAAGAACAAGGATAATGTGGGTAAGAAAAAAGTAATGCCCTTCAAGATTAGTGGAGATGGTATCATGAGGTACCAAGGAAGGTTGTGTGTTCCTGAAGTGAATGGATTGCGAGAAAGGATTTTGTCCAAGGCCCATGAGTCACAATATATGGTTTATCCCAGTTAATAAATATGTATCATGATCATAAGTAGATGTATTAGTGGAATAACATGAAACGGGATGTGGCCGACTTTATGGCTACGTGCATGGTATGTCAGCAAGTGAAGTTTGAGCACTTGATGCCCGATGGGCTACTTCAGTAAATTGAATTACCGATGTGTAAATTAGAGATAATAACTATGGATTTTGTTACCGGCCTTCCACGATTATAGAATCAATGTGACTCTATTTGAGTCATTATGGATAGGATGACCAAGTCCGCTCACTTCTTGCCTGTTAGGACTACTTATTCTACTGAGGATTAAGCAAAGTTATACACTCAAGAAATTGTAAGGTTTCATGGTGTGCTTGTCCCAATTATTTTAGATTGTGGCACTCAGTTGTCATCGTATTTTTGGCACTCTTTTCAGCATGGTTTGGGACTAAAAAGAGTCTTAGTGTGAATTTTTACCTGCAGTTGAATGGGCAAGCTGAAAGGACCATTAAGACTTTAGAGGATATGTTGCAACCTTGTGTGATTGATTATGGTGGTAGTTGGTTCGACCATTTGTCATTGAATGAATTTGCTTAAAATAATAGTTACAATTCCAGTTTGGTATGGCACCGTTTGTGGCATTGTACAGTAGGTGGTATAGGTCTCATATTGGGTGGTTCGAGGTTGGTTAAGTAGAAATGTTTGGCCTGGATTTGGTTCACCAAGCTATCGAGAAGGAAAAGGTAATTCGGGATAAGGTTAAGACAACCCAAAGTCGCCAAAAGTCCTATACGGATGTCAGTTGAAGGGACTTAGTGTTTGAGGTTAGAGATTGGCACTTCTTGAAGATATCTCCCATGAAGGGAGTGATGCAGCTTGGGAAGAAGCGGAAGCTCAGTCCCCGATATGTTATCCCATATGTGGTTTTGAGAAGGGTTAGTAATGTTGCATATGACTTGGAATTTTCCTCTAGCATAAGTTCTATTTATTCGATATTCCATGTGTCTATGTTGCGGAAGTATGTGTGTGATCCTTCATTGGTTGTCCCTTTGGAGGGCATTGGTATTTTAGATTCTTTGTCCTATGAGGAGGTCCCTGATGAGTGGTGATTTTACAACTCATACGCACTAACTATTTATGTGCACAACCATGTTTGTAAAGTTAAATGAGACAAAATTTTTATTTAATGCACTAATCTCCACATTTTGCAGGTCTAAAATTAAGATGGAGCAAAGATGTGGATTAGAGCTCAAAAATAGATCAATTGGATAAGAAAGAGTGTAGCTGGAGACCTGATGTTGTTCAACCTCAGTTACCACGACTATGGTCATCATGCCGCAGTCACGGTTAGTCAAGACGGTTAGCATTATGAGGTCGTAGACCAGAACCGCGGTCGCAGTCAGACCTTTGCGATCGTGGTTCTATGGGAATATTCTCTAATTGGGCAATTTGTGTTTGGGTATTGCTTACCTTATAAGATATTTTGAATTGAAAGCTTGAAACCCTAATTGGGCAAGTGTGTAACAAATTTTGGAGGCTTGATTTCTTAGCATTTTTGTGAAGAATGAATTCTTTGGATAATCCTCATGGTATATCTCTCTTTACTATCTTCATGAGTAGCTAAATAATTTAGTCATGTGATTATGGTGAAGTAGAGTGTAATTTGTGTGTGGTTATTGTTATGTTTGTATGATTGTTAGTTGTTGAGTAAGGATATCACCATTGCTTGAGCTTATGAGTTGAAATTTTATGGATGAAAGTCCCAAATATCCAAATAAGTGAAAACCCCAAACTCTAGAAACCCTTTATCATCCTCAAAAAGAGATGAAAGTGAATATGAGGTAACCCATAACATCCACTAAAGGGGGTTATAGGGGGACAAGGCAATGGTGGACAATTTAGTCAATGGTTTGCTACCTTTTGTAATCTTAGAAATAAGTGTATTAGGAGTGTAAATATTGTCAAGAGCATCATCCTAGAAATAGGGATGCTTGGTTAAGGTTTTGGGTGAGTACGAATTTCACGTATGTTAGGTGCTCGAAAGAGCCAAAGGGTGAATCATTGTGGTTTTATCAAAAGATTAACCAAAATGACCTTCAACCTAGACTATCCTTTAGTTAAGAACTAAATTTCATACTAAACCATCATTAAACCACATACTTTTACCTTTAGGTAAACGTATTTCCAAGATTTCCCCCAACATTGTTTCTTAAAAAAAAAGTCATCTCTTGATCATTTACTATGGATTGTACAAAAAGTTTCCAAAAAAGTCCCCCCCATTTTATTTTACATGTCGTTTTTGTTAGCATTTCAGGTAACCTCGTAGTAATTTGAACACCCATAGGGTTTGAAGTCTATAATTAGCTCCTTGAGATTCGACCCCAATTCAAATTGGGTTACTTGACAATGATCGCCTCACCCCTCAATTATGGGAGTGAGTTGAGCATTATCAAAATGGCGTCGTTGCCTGGGATTAAAATATACATTTTGCTTGTGTGGTGTCATTCTTACTTGGGAATACCCGGAGTGGTGTAATTTACTTTATTTGTTATTTTTGAATCTTTTGTAGGTAATCAAAGTGTAGATGGAACAATGAGCATATCGTAAGAAATATGGGCCCCTTCGATACCCCTCTTGATGAAAAGGATAATTAAATGTAGCGAGACAAACAAGTGCAATTCGCATCCCGCCAACCAATGGGAATAGAGTTTTTCATATGAATAGAGTTATGCTTCACATGTTTCAAATTAAAGGGTTGTATGGGGGTCAAGGATATGAGGACCCGAATGTCCATTTATAGAACATTGTGGAAGTTTGTGCGCCATTTAACATAGCACATATTACACAAGAATCCATTCGACTTTGACTTTTCCCATTCTCACTAATGGGTGAGGTAGTTTTATGGCTTTGCTCACTTCCACCCGACACAATTACATCATGGGGAGAGCTTACCATGGTGTTTCTTGATAGATACTTCCCACCATAAAAAATGTTTCAAAAGCGGGATGAGATTGTGAACTTTCGGCAAATGAATGGAGAACCATTGTTTGAAGCTTGGGAGAAGTTTAATGGAAAGTTAGCCCAATGCCCAAATCATGAGGTCCCAGAAAAGATGCACCTTAAGATTTTCTATAGGGCTCTTGATCCATTAAATAAAATGGTGGTGGATAATACGGCGGGAGGCTCCATAGTATGATTGCATTATCTTACGGCCTTCCAATTGATAGGAGAACTATCAAATCAAAATCGGGGTTGGCATACCCAAGATACCAAAGCTTCCAAAACCCCTTCTACTACCTCTTTGGTGTCTAATGAACAAAGAAAACAAGAAGAAGTAAAGGAGGATAACATGGCCAAAATGATGACCCAACTTGATATCTTGATGAGCATGTTATGGGTGCACTCGCAAAAGTTGAAAATTCCATAGTATCAAAATCTTATGAAGAGGATGAAGAGAAAAAGAAGTTGGATAAAGAAATATGGTACTTGGCAGACTACTCGGGGGTTCCTGCCCTGCCTATCAAAGGCAAGGTAGGAACCAAGGTTGGATGGATCGTGAGCAGGATCGAGATTGGAGATATCGTGAATGTGATTATGAACGTTACTTCCCTACTCATGATTGAGCTAAATCGAAGAAATCTAGTGACATTAACCCCAAAAAGTTCAAGATCGAGGATATGTTAGCAAGGATCTTGAATAGAGTATAAGGCATTGACAAGATGGTCTGTAAGTTGAAGGTCGATTTCTCCTAAGTATCTCACTCCGCCTCTATCTCGCAATTGGAGACCCAAGTGGGGAAAATATCCACGCAATTAAATTTTAGACCTAGAGGTAGACTTCCGAGTAACATAATTGCTAACCCAAAGAATGATGCTCAAGTCCTAGCAATTGTCACAAGGAGTGGAAAAGCACTTAAGGAACCTTTTAGAGGAGGCGTGAGTTAGAATATTCACAAGGCCAAAGGAAAGGATGTGACACCTCAAAGAAGAGAGGCAATTAGTGAGAAAGTGATCGATGAAAGTGATGAGGAGGTGGTTGAAGTTGAAAGGTGAAAAGTTGAGATTAAACGTCGTTCCCTCCATGTTTTCATAAAAGAGAGGAAAATGACAAATTGAGGAAGTTTTTGGCCAAACTTAGTAACCTATAGATAAATATCCCATTGCTTGAGGCAATCCAAGAGATCCCTAGATACATTAAGTTGATGAAAAATTTGATGACCAAGAAGAAACTTATTGAAGGAGACACTATTGAGGTCACTCATGGGTGTAGTGCTATCATGGATAGCAAGGTTGCGGAAGAGAAAGATGACCCTAGAGCATTCATTATTCCTTGTACAATTGGGACGCATGAATTTGCAAAAGCTCCATGTGAATTTGGTGCAAGAATCAACTTAATGCCTTTTTTCATATACAATAAACTTGGTTTGGATGCCTCGACGTCAACTCTATGCAACTCTTGATGGCGGACTGGTCTATAAAAAGGCCAGTGGCTATTCTGTTTGATGTCATTGTAAAAGCGGACAAGTTCATTCTCCCGGTGGATTTTGTGTTCTTGGATTGTGAAATGGACCAAGAGGTTTCTTATTGTTCATCCTTTCTTGGCTACCGGGAGAGCCATTGTCGATCTAGATCTAAGGGAGACAAAATTTAGAGTGCAAGAGGATAAGGTCTCTTTTAAAATTTACAAGTAAAAGAAGCAAATAGCGAAGTTGCAAGTGGTATCCATGGTGGATGTGGAAAATAAGGAGGGGTCCGAAGACCCACCTTGAGAATGAAGAAAGGAATACGTCTTGCCACAACGATAACTAAGGCGTTAGGTGGGAGGCAACCCATAAATGCCACGACAGTAGCTTGTATCCTTTTTATTATGTTTCTATAGGGTGGATATTATCTTTTTCATATAAATAACTTATGCATTTGTGGCACTATTGAGTGCCTTGGATGAGATTAAAAATGGGAAAGTGTGTAAATCTGAATTAAGAACTGAGCAGGGGGGATATATGTCAAAATGGATGTAAAATGCTGAATAGGGGAAAATATGGGAGCAGAATTTCTATTAGTTACTATGATCACAGTCCTTCGGGTGTCCGTGATTGTGGTCCCTTGACCGCGGTTGCGGCCACTTCAGTATGTAACCCCTAGTTTCCCTTATTTCCCATACACTCCCTTTTAAGATAGTACTCTATAATTTGGACAAATTTTTGGCCAAGTTTGTGATCTCTCAAACAACATCCTTGCATCCCTTTGCATCACAACTTCGGTAGGTGACATGAATCCATGCCTTTAATTTTTAAAATAGGCAATAGAATGCATTATTAAGAAAGGGCCTAAAATTTTTATTGTTATGCTTTATATGTTGTCATACTTAGTATAGGTGTGATGTTGGATGTTTTATTAAGGTGTGCACACAAGTGGGGAAACCATAAGTACACAATGATGTATTAAATATGTAGAAAAATGAAATATGCACACCAAGTGCTTGATAAAAGGCTCAAATGAACCTTCAATATTAATATTTTCTTTCAAAAGGGCATATTCACACACTTGTTAACATTTTTCCAATGATCTTCATATGCATCCATATTATAGAACATACTAGTGGCTTAAATTTGGAAGAAACTGCACATGCAGAGCTGACACAGAACCGATCTCTGCTAGCACAATCGTGGTCAAGTACTGTGATTACGGTAATGTGAATGCGGTCCTGACTCATGATCATGGTAACTGAGGACAGTTTCCTGCCATGCCAAAAATCTTGCACTTCTAATTTTTAGTCAAGCAACACCAACCACCTAGTCCAATGAACTTTAGTGATCAATATAGCACAGCGTGCATGATTAAAATAAAATCAAAAAATATAATGTATGCTTATTGCTTTAAGTACTACCTCATGAATAAGTATGATCAAATCCAATTCATGGCACCTGAGTACCACACTTATTACTACAGTGATCTTCTGAAGACAAATCTGCTCTCGGACAGAGGAATTTGCTTGGAGAATATGCTAGAGAAACTACCGGTATTTTATTACAAACTTGAAGCCATAGGGTGGCAATGCCTCACCCTAAATCCTTGCATTGCAAATGAACAATGGGTGCATTAATTTTATGCAAACATCAGTGAAGTATCTTTTCTGGACCCATTCAATATAACTGTCAAGATTCAGGGAAAGCCGGGGAAAGTTAGGACTAAACATATTAGTAATATGTATGGGTTCAAGTAGACAGACTGGGTGAATTCAAAGCAAAGGGGTGTAAATAGGGGAAATTATTGGTACGGCGGCTATGCCCCTAAAAGAAAGTCTTACGAACTAAAACTAAAAGTAATATTTCCATAAAATACTTCACTTTCGAGGCTCAGATATAGTTGCATATCATTTGTAGTGGAGTTTCTCCTTACACCCATAAGGCAGCAGTCCTAGAATTATGTGTTGGGATAGTTGCATGCATTCTAGATGGCATCCCTCTAGATGTTGGTCAACTTGTGGTTAATGAAATAGATCATTTTAAGAACCAATGTGGTACACATCTATTCTTCCCCTCCTTGATTATAGAGATTTGCAAAAGAGCAGGGGCAGAATAGTATGCTAGTGATACATGGGTGCGCCCTAGTTCCCCCATCTACCCCTCAAGGATTCAAGGTGAGGGAACACCCAAAAAAATCAAGAAAAGAAAGATTGATTTTGAAAAGCCGGCATTCAGTGAGCCTAAGTGATAGTAGTTTGTGATACGGTTTCAAGGAGAACCCTTATCTCTCTTTTATCCTTGATCATTTATGCAGTGGGGAAACTTCTAACTTTTTAATTTGGGGTGCCTCCTTATTTGTTTAATCTAAGCATGCTTTATTGATATTTATACATACTTTTCTACTCTTTTGGATAATTTTTGTTTTATTTGGGATGTACTATTCGAGCACTCTGATAGTTCCCATATATTATGGATTAGCTACTTTTTTCTTAGTGTGTCTTTCTATTTTAATTTTTGTGATTGGGTTTCTAACCATAGATGCAGGGAAAATCAGAGTACCCGTGGCATCAAGGCCATAAAATTTAAGGGAATTATGAGTACCATAGCATTGATTTTTTGGAATTGCATTCATACCCATTGGTGAAAATTGAGTAACCATGTGGGTAGTTCACCTATACGATAGTTTGAAATGTGACACTATAACTTGGGTTTCTTCCATGTTTAGCTAATTATGCGTGGTGTGGATACAAAAGCAAATACCCCCTCCACCTGAAAATTTTGCAAAATTCGAAGGCATGGACGTGAGCAACCTTGTGAGAAAACTTTTCCTATTTCTATGACTACAAACAAAATTAAATATGGAAAAATAGTGAATACTCCATCTTTCTTACAAGCAGGTAGATCAATTGAACCTCCTTGACAACATTTGCATGCCATGTATGTGAACTTAATTGTCTACATCTAATGTGTACTTGTATCATTCAGAACTTGTCCCATTAGTCTTTCAAAGCTAAATTTTGATTATTCTTGGTTGGTAAAATGATCATAGGCCATCTTGTGGTTTTGAAAGCCTACTTTAGCCTAAAAATCCTACCAATACATAGGAGTTACCCCTAGTCACCCTTTTTGAGCCTTTGGACTTTTCTTTGGAAAACGTATTATAAGTTGTGACCCTTCTATTCCTCCTCTCTTAAACCCTATCCTCCATGAACTTATGAAGTTCAAGGAAGGTTTATCCTTATTGTGCTATGTTGTTATCCTACCCTACCTCTAACCTATATTACAAGATCAAAAAGCCTTTTGTGATTCTAAACCAAGTGTGGTCATGATAGTGGTGATTTAAAATAGGGGCAAGCCTATGGAATTGTACTTCTTAACATGGAGAATTTCTTGAGAGAGTGAGTGTTTGCATTTAATATTCCTTGTTGTATGATTGGTAGCTAGGAGTGTGAAATCTTCTTTCTTGTGAGGAGGCATGTGAACAAGTTAAGGTAGGTGAAATTTTCATCTTTTGCATTATGAGATAAAAGGAGATTTAACATGGTTTGGCTAGCAAGTGAGTTATTTCAAGAGTGCTAGTACTTGTTGCACGTTTTCTCCTCAAAGTCTATTATATCATTCGCTATTCCATTTTATGATGAGGGGAATTGTTAAAATTTGCTTACCCATGTGTGAATAGCTTTTTTTTGGTTGTAATAAAGTTGGAGCCTTCATGACCATTGGAAACTAACATGTGGGCATACATAGGGAGTTATCTTATAGTAAAGTATAGTGCTGCTTGAGGACAAACAAGCTTCTAAGATGGCGTATGGATGAGTGGTGATTCTACTACTCATACACACTAACTATTTATGTGCACAACTATTTTTATAAAGTTAAATAAGAAATTTTTTTATTTAATGTACTAATCTCCACCTTTGCAGGTCTAAAATTAAAAAGGAGAAAAGATGTGGATTGTAGCTCAAAAAAAGATTAAATGGATAAAAAAGAGTGTAGTTGAAGACTTGATATTGTTCAACCTCAGTTATTGTGGTTGAAGTCATCATGCCTCGGCCGAAGTTAGTTAAGACAGTCAGCACAATACGATCATAGAATAGAACTGCGGTCTTGGTCAGACCTACATAATCGTAAATCTGCGGGAATATCCCTAAGGGCAAATTTGTAATATTGCATAGATGAATTCCAAATAATATATAATAAAAAACCCTTTCTTCTTTGGGTATTTCTTACCTCATAAGATATTTTGAATTGAAAGTTTGAAACCCTAATTGGGCAAGTGTGTAACTAATTTTGGAGGCTTGATTTCTTAGGATTATTATGAAGAATGAATACTTTGGATAATCCTTATAGTATATATATATTTACTTTCTTCATGAGTAGATAAGTAATTTAGTCTTGGAATTATGTTGAACTAGAGTGTAATTTGTGTGTGGGTATTATTGTGTTTGTGTGATTGTTAGTTATTGAGTAAGGATTTCACCATTGCTTGAGATTATGAGTTGAAATTTGCTGGGTTAAAGGCCCAAATCTCCAAATGGGTTTTATGGGTGAAAACCCCAAATTCTAGAAAACCTTTATCATCCTCGAAAGAGGGATGAAGGTGAATATGAGGTAACCCATAACATCCTTGAAAGAGGGTTATAGGGGGACAAGGCAATGGCAGACAATTAAGACTATGGTTTACTCCCTTTTAAAATCTTAGAAATAAGTGTATTATGAGTATAAATCATGTCAAGAGCATCATCTTAGAAATAGGGATGCTTGATTGAGGTTTTGGGTGATTACGAATTTCACACTTGTTAGGTACTCAAAATAGCTAATGGGTGAAATCATTGTGGTTTTATTGAAAAATTAACCACAATGACCTTTGATCTAGCCTATCCATTAGTTAACAACCAAAATTCATGTTAAACCAACATTAAACCACATACTTTTACCTTTAGGTAAACATAGTCCCAAGATTTCCTCTAACATTGCCGCGTAAAACAAAAGTGTCATCTTTTGATTATTTGCTAAGGATTGTACAAAAAGTTTCCAAACAAGTCCTCCCCCCGCCAATTTATTTTTCTTGTCATTTTTGTTAGCATTACGGGTAACCTCATAGTAATTTGAATACCCATTGGGTTTGAAGTATGTAATTTGCTCCTTGAGATTTGACCCCAATCCAAATTGGGTTACTTGACAACGACCGACTCACCCCTCAATTAAGGGAGTGAGTTAAGCATTATCAATCCTGATAAGGCTCTTAGATCAACAATTTTGTTAGTTGCAAATTATAGATATGTCTTTGATGAAGATTCTATGGTGGAACAAAAAGTCTAAGGAAGCTACTTGGTAAGCCAAGGAAGACATCAAGTCCAAATATGCATTTCTATTCCCGAATCCAGAAAATCGTGCTTGAGGTAGATTTTATTCTTAATGCCTTTGTTTTATATCCTTGTTAATGATAGATTGTGATTCTCTTGGTGGTTTTTTTCTATCTTAAAGGTAAGAGTAGAGATGTTTGGGGTTTTAGTCATGTAGTGACTTATCCTATTATTCCAGGATGAATGATCCTAAGGTGGGAGACTGAAACACCCCAAGCTTTGGCCCTTGCAAAATTTCATGAGTGTTAGACATTTTGTGCATCATAAGAATCATCATACTACTCGTATGATGTGGGTACGGGTCGAGGATCCTATTCATATGTTGGTCAGTGTCACAATGGCCATGTTTTGTTATTGGTACAAGAAGGCATCACATGAGTCATATGTACATGATACGAGTGGTAAGGTCCAAATCGTATATTGCCCAGTGTCTAGCTTAGATTTTTTTGCCTAGGGTATAACTAAAGGTACTAGTCATATGGTTGGGTACAATTTTGGCTAAGGATTTGTATGTTGGATAGAATGTGATATCCAACATTCTGATCAAGGTTTGAGTAAAGGGTACCACTCATATGATGTGGGTACTAGTGGAGAGGCCAAACCGTACCCTCCTACGAGTCTTTTACAGCTTTTAAGCAGAGGGTATTGTAGAAATTTCATATGCCAAGCCCTTAAGACCCCACATTTTATAACACTGTTTGGTCCCTCATTCTTCATATTAGAAAATCAAAACACTCTCATAAACTCTCTAAAATCTTCTTAATAAAATTAGGCTAGGGTTTTTTCAAGGTGTTAATCTAGAGGCTTAAAGACCAAAATATCTCCATGAATCTTCATAAATCAGGCATGTGACTCTTCTTTCATTATTAGTTCAAAAATATTATGTATTTTAAACATTATTCTTGAATCGTAAATGATAGTTTTGAAATCCATGGTTGAGGTTTGAATGCATATTGTTGCATATTATTCTTCTATGTCTTAATGTGTTTATGGATAATTTACTAATGGTTTTCGAAATGTGGGTGCTTGGAAATTATGATTTAAACTAAAGAGTCATGATTAAATCTAACTTGATGGTTTTTTACTTGAATAATGGTCTGATAATGGTATGCCCTCAACTTATTTGTGAAAATGCTTACGAGAAGGATCTTGTCATATAATGAATTATGTTTTGAACTAATGTTTGCTATAAGAATGCTATTGAAGGATGAATGATTTTTGTGAAGGTCTTGATATCCATAAATTGAATTGAATTGTGATTCAAACAAAGGCATTGTCCTAATAATGTAAATGGTTGGAAAATGGTTTCATGAAGACCTTGTGGGTCATAAATGGTTTTAAATTGTAACCTTGGTGGTTTAATTGGCTAAATGGGTTGGAGTTCCTAAATGTTGAATTGAATTGAGGACTTTGTACAAACTATGGATTCGAATCCCAAATGTTGAATGATAATTGTTATTGCATGTTATACACTTGCAAGTGAGGTTAGTATGATGATACGAACGGTATGCCTTCGGTAAGTAATCAGGCTAATGCTTGTGTGTATGTGTAAATGATGTTTTAAATGGTCTTTATAGCGGGATGTGTAGTAGGGCCATGAAAGTGGAGTCTGAAAGACTCGTACTCAAAACTGCACTAGCCAGTGCGGGTGTCAATATGACAGGGAGATTCGAGTCCCTAAATGAATATATGAATGGGAGGTTCGAGTCCCCCATATTATATACATTTGTGCTATGTCACATTGATTATGTTAGGAGGTTCGAGTCACCCATATGGCATATACAGATATAGATATTCTATGATTCATGCGGCTACATGCACTAGGGCCCTTCCAGCTAGGGGAGAGCTGGGCTCATATACCCTGTGGGTGACTTGTTATATGACGGTTATGATACACAACCCAACTTAATGTTTTCAAAGTTCATTACAAGCCTTGTTCCCTATCCCGATATGCTATATATATATATGTATACATGTGATTGGATATGATGATTTGAATTTGTTTTATTGATGACATTATTTTATTCCTCTATCCGTGAGTTACATTCTAGAGCTTCAACCGCTAACCGTCT
Organism: Capsicum chinense; assembly: GCA_026120095.1. Lineage (NCBI taxonomy): Eukaryota > Viridiplantae > Streptophyta > Magnoliopsida > Solanales > Solanaceae > Capsicum > Capsicum chinense. The sequence goes on along the minus strand of JAPEIP010000011.1, from coordinate 90,665,284 downwards.
CCTAATGTTGTATCCTACGCGATATAGGGACTAGAGCTTCTTCTTCTTTTCTTGTGCAGTGACCAGGTGTCTGAGTGGCTCGTGAGTTGACATTGAAGTGTTGAGCTTCCATAGTTTGTAAGGTATTCATTTCATGTTCTTTTTACTCTATGTTAAAGACTTTGTTAGACTTGGACTTTGGGTATTTTCGGGAGCATGTCTTGATATTTTATTGACTTCGGATTGTAGAGTCTTTGTGGATTACGGTGGACTTGGGTGTGATGGCTTAGTGTACGGTGGTGATAAATGGTTTAGACATTTCTTGAGTTGTTGTTAGTCTTATATTGCTCTATATATTTATATGTTCAGAATTCATCCGACACTTGTGGCTGATATATTAGGTAGGTTAGGTGAAGGAGGTCATCTCCGATCCACATGGGACTTGAGATTCCCATACGGCGAGGACCTAGTTCAAATAGTGACAATGAAATCACAATAAAAAGAAGTATAAATATAAAACCGTAACTGAATTACTCAACCCAAGTCAATATAAGAGAATTCCAAGATCCAAATCGAATCTCGAAATCAAAAATGTTTATTAATATCAAGAGTGTATCACTTCTACTAAAAACACATAAAGGGTATTTATAGTACATTAGGGAAGCCTAAAATCAAAGACCAAACGAAATGGATAAAAAAAAGGCGGTGGCCAATTATGGTCCCTACTTACGCCCTGTCATTAGACGCAGGTAGTACTTGCAGCCAATAGGGAGTGTGGAAGTGGCGACCGCAAGTGCCAGAACAAAATTTCCTATAAGTCAGCTCTTGGGGTTTTAGACTTCGGATACTTGATTTTCCCACATACAATCCATAAGTATTATTTGCGGTCTACATATTGACTTAGAAAGTGTCGGAAGTTATCTTTTCAGCTCTTCTTCAATTCCACCACATTGTTTGATCACTAACAAGATGAAAAGTGTCCCGAACATCACTAGTTGTCGCAATAAGTAACCAACCAAACTGCTCGATAACCGAACTATCGGTCCCAGCAAGTCATAAATGATCTA